>PDGT01000100.1:428101-488214 GCA_003671415.1 Megathymus violae | reverse complement strand
GGGGGGGGGTTACTAGTATATAAACAAATGGGTATTACAATGGGCTGGCTTCAAAAAGTTATGATTTACTTGAAGATTTTGTTGTCTACACATTATTGTAGTTTATTCACTCCGCGTTATCTTAATATTAACACATTATCGCAATAGAGTCCGGATAATTGGGTCGATGAATCGACGTCCAATATCCATATCGCCGGTACCCGAATCATATCAAGAGTGCTTCGCGATGAATTTGATACTTGACATAACTAGTAAGCGCTTTCTATAACTGTAACAAAAAAATATTCTCCTAGGGAGTTGTTTGCCGCTGCTTCTTTCAAAAAATGTAAGGTAGCGAAGTCGATGTGATACGTTTGATTTAAGAAAGGTGTTCGTAACACTTATTTGGAATTAAAAAACATTTTAAATATTAATGTTATAATTATAGGAGTTACAGAATATATATTTTATATATTTTTCTAATCTTTATTGCATGTTACATAAGTATAAGAACCAAGGGCGGACTTCATGTGCTGGTAGCATTCTCTCTCTGTCAACCATTTTATACGATCTAAAATGGAACAGCTACCGTGGTCCACTTTACATATGATGATTTACAGTTCATTAACAATAACAAGGTTTAGAATAGCTGATGGCCGGTGCGCATCGCTTCACCACCAAAAGTGTAACATTTACCATTTTTAATACGTAATCAAAAAATATTTATTTATTGTTTCAGATTTTTGTTATTTCAAAGCACTTGGGTGTACAATATTTTTGGTTTTGCCGTCCTGAGCAAAAACAAATAAACTTGTCGGTGTACCAACGCGGGGGCCAATGCGTTTAGTGTTAGTGTTCTAATGCCGCCACATGCACATATACAAAATTTCATATCAATTCGACGTGTGGTTCAATAGATAACAATCCCCGCCACCAGCGCCACCTGTCCGGCACTGACGTAACCGTGTCCGTCGGAGTGGTCGTGGCGCCCTCTATGTGTACGCAAAGTTTCATATCAATTGGGCTAACGGTTCTCGAGTTTTAGGTGAACATACATACACACATACATTCTCTTTTATACATATAGATATAAAAAGGTACATACGTCTGTATGTACAGTGTTATCTGACTCACCTAGCCAGAGTGTGTTGCAGGATGTCGGCGAGGGAGAATAGAGAGTCTTCCACTTCTCTGCCCAGTTTGGAAGGCATCTCTTCGATGGACCTGCCCGACGACCTGATTTCTGCGTCGGCCGCCTCTGTGGAGAACAATAATAATGATAAGAATATTTATTGTGAGGTAGTGGGCGGGGATTACAATACATGTTAAAGAAAGAAAAAGGATTAAGTTTATTAGAAAAGTTAATATTTAATACTTCGTTCCGGTAATAACATTATTTCTATTCCTGTACATATAATTTGTTGGGTGGGCTGTCTGCATTGAATTTTTTTATAACTTGGTTTCTATCGATTGGCCACGATTGATATAAGTCACGGATTTTGGCTCGTAATTGATCAGGTCTAGAGCACACTCCATCGTGTTGCTCCAGTTCCTGCTTTGTAGCCGACGCAAGTATCTGACGTTCTGATACTGGAAAGTATTTGGCGTAGCTTTATTGGACGGTTATATCTGTTATCTACGTAGGAATATAGTATAGCATTATGTCCTCTGCAGCACAGAATCGTGAAACAAGAAATAGGCATAATTTGGTTAATTCCTCAAATCCTCTTCACAAGTTTCAGCGTTCTTTTACGGGGCTTTGAGATCGTTTTTACAATAAGATTCCTAAGTTGATACGTGAGTTACTCGTTGGAACTTTTAAGCGACGCGTTAAAATACAGTTTATGGGTGAAGAATATTATGGTACAGATGAATATATTAATGACAAGGACGTCTTGAGATGACAGTGTCGGAACCAGTTCCGCGCGGGTTTAGATTTACATTGTAATTGCCTTGTGTTAATTTCTTATTAAGTCTTCTAATATCCGTAACTAAAATTATCCAAAACAATCGGATAATCCGAAATAATTTCATATCCGTATCCGTAACAGAAATTGGTATAATATTATTGATATATCCGTATCCGTATCCAGATCCAAAATTTCATATGATCTTAAGATGTTAACTTTTTAAATAAACATTACACTGTTTAATTATATGAGGAGGTTCGCAATTTAAACTTAAATTTTATTACCTAAAGTCACTACCGTAACTCGTAATAACTCATAACCAGTTACATTTTTTGTTGGGTTTTCGAACGTTATTACCGCGTTTTATTCCTTCAATTATAATATTAATTTTTCCATATACTGTGGTCGTGGTGGGTTTAAAATAAGTACTCCTGTACTTCTGATGTAAATTGTATTTTTTGATGATATAAAACTAGAAAACTAGGATAAAGCAAATAAAACGTTGCTAAGATAGAGGAAATTTATCTTACTACTAAATGACACGAGCCATTCTTCAAATCACATGTTTGAATATCGAAGATTTCACTAAAAAGTTTTCACAGTATTGTTCCTCAGTGTAACTACTATATAATTATGTGACTGAATTGTACACGTTCAATTATCGTTTCTTCTCCTTTAAGTTTATCTGTACGTAGGTGTAACATGTTCAAATCTGTTGTAGAAGCAAAAACCAAAATCCTTTCAAAATTATTTTAGTTCTGTATAATTCAATACACTTGTATTGAAAAAAAAAAATTGAAATTATTTCAAATTTTAAAACTAGTATGTTTCATAAATTCTAAACAATTTTGTTTTATTAGAAAGATCAATTGTGTTCGTTCGATAATCATAATGTAATAATCAGTTTAAGCATTTGTTTATGGATATATTTTTTTTTCTTTTTCTTAATCAAACGCTACTACATTGATTTTCTTCAACATCACTTTTGCGACGGGATGTCTGCGATCGATTATTTATTTATTTATTTATTCTATAATATAAGCTTAAAAAACATTACAGACTTAAGTCCAATCCGTTTCTAAAGCTTCATTACCTACTCTCCTGCCATCATGCGAAATTCAGCAATGGGAGTACAAAATACGTCAACTGATGGATTCCACTCCACCAGTCCATTGAGCAAAGTCATTGCTCGCACCAGAGGAGATTCCTCACGAGGACAATTCTGCAAATCGGCACGGCAAATAACTTCCGACGTCGAACTCGAACATATTTGTCCGGGACATTCATATGAATCAGTTCTAGTACTGACGGGTTGCAAATATTTCCTCTAATTAATTTTATAAAATACTCCATTAAAAACAGATTACGTCGATATTCCAATGTATTATATCCTACCATTCCCAAAAGGAATAGGCTAGGATATAAATGGGGGTACCCTACATAATACCCGTACGCTCTAAAATATAAAAACCTAATGAATTTTCTTTGGAGCTTTTCCAACATGAGCTTGTATTTTGCTTCATGTGGACTCAAGATAATTGCGTTACTTTCAAGTATGCTCCTGACAAAGCTGTTATATAAAAGTTTTATAGCGGCAATGCTGTCAAGGTGCTGCGCTTGTCGCAAAACAAAACCCAACGTCCTGTAGGCCTTTCCGCAAATTACCGTTATGTGGTCGCTAAAACTGAGATCTTCTCTAATCACAACACCTAGATCTTTCAATGAAGTGCAACGCGATAACTTCTCATTATCTAGTTGATAATCAAAATGAATAGGGTTCCGCTTTCGAGTGATCGTCAAGACTGAGCACTTGTTTTTATTAAACTCTAGCTTGTTCTTCCTGCACCACTCCAGAACATTGTTTATATCAGTCTGTAGTAGTTGGCAATCCGTATTATGTTTAATTTCCAAGAATAGTTTCAGGTTGTCGGCAAATAACAAGCATTTAGCCTTATTGACTATATTTGGCAAATCATTGATAAAAATTAGGAATTCCAACGGTCCCAGGTTCGATTCCTGGCTGATTCCTGAGTACGTATGGTACGGCTTAGAGATATATCCATTAAACTGCACATACTGCCTCCGGTTACGGAGGTAGCAGGAGAAAAATTTAAGTAATTCAGGAGTAAATCCGGCAGTTGCAAACTTTTGGAGAAGAATGTCATTGTCTACCACATCAAAAGCTTTTCGGAAGTCAAAATAGGCAGTATCGACCTGAGGTCCACCATCAACTGCTTTTGTGGCGTATGACCAAAAAGACAATAAGTTGGTAGTCGCAGACCGATCCCTTCTGAAACCATGCTGGGCATCCGCAAGACGGGATTCAATTTGGTCTTTAATCCGTTCGCACAGCACCGATTCAAATAATTTGCCAAAAACAGACAACACAGCTATAGGTCTATAGTTACTTACATTCGACCCAGAACTATCCTTTGGAACGGGAACTACACGGGAGAGTTTCCACGCTTCTGGGTAATTGCTACTAGACAGACATACGTTGTATATATGGAGCAAAGGTTTCGCGAACACATAGCGACAATCTTTTACAATATATGGTGGGATGCCATCTGGTCCCACTGAGCGCTTAGGTTTCATATTGTTTAGAACTCAATTAATATCTGCACTTGTTATGGAGCCAATATCTATAAGAGAGCCCAAATCTCCTTCTAGAGTTTCATTGGCTTTTGCATAGTTGAGCTCTGGTCGGATTTCACTGTACACCGAATGAAAGTAATCGGCAAACAATTGTGCACACTGATCTTGGGGTGCCGCCGTGCCGTTGGATAATAATATTTTACGCATTCTCTTCTTTGTTCTTTTCGAAGCCATGAATCTCCAAAAAGATCCCGGATCTCTCCGTATATCGCGCTCCATACGTATGAAAATTCCTTCCGATGTTCTTGGTGTACTTAAATTTTGGCATTGTGAGCGTAGGTGTCAGGATGCGGAATAAAACGATAGATTTCAGAAGCACACACATACATTCATATAATATTTCTCGTGAACTAACTTACTACCTACTACATTATTATAGTTTTTGAGTGTTTCAATAGTCATTTGATCGTAAATACAGGTTTTACGTTTATTACACTGCCGGATATGTCAATATTGGAAATCATTTTCTCGCCATTTTATCGACATCATTTTTTTTTATCAAAGTGTTTTTATTTCAATTAACATAGATTTGAATAAAATTCTTTTGGCCTGCACCGAGATGTTTCTTGAGCTGCATGGTACCGTTTTTGTTCCCTGTCCTACTATAATTTGTAGATGCTATAAAAACGTAAATTAATTAAGAGTACTGAGACGAGATAGTTTTTACTTTTCATTCTTCACTTTCCTTCTAGACCATTGTTTTACGGACGTGTGAAATTCAACACAACCCACTTGAAAGTTACAACGCGTTAACTACGAAGATCAAGCGAAAGTTACACTTAATATGCAGTACATACGTTATGTGTTTAGTGGACGTAAGTGAAATACGGTCAGTTGTGAGTTATCGACAGAGTTAAGAATTTTTGAAATGAAACGTCTTTAGCTGCGTTGATAGTAAAAATTCAAGGTCGTGACACGCGATAAGGTCACATCCCACATATCAACTCGGAAAGGGACCGCGGTTCGTGAGCTTGTCCCGAGGCGAGGCGATTATGATACGATTTCACAGAAACAATACTGGACGACTCGAGTGCATACGGTGACGATCCCTTTTCGAGTTGATATGTGTGCTATGACCCTTAGGGCAATGAACCTGTAACGTTTTTAGTACAAATATGGTTACATAGATGGCGTTGCCCTCCGATGAAGAGTGATAATTATTATTTTTAGTTTTATATGGGACAAAAAATCTGTTATATATTGGTTATCCAAGCGAGTGTGTGTTTGCTCACAAATGCGCATTCGTGTTTTTAATGTGCATGGGTGTAAGTGATCACTGACCATCATTTCTGTCATCATCACAGAACATTCTATCGTTAAGCACGCTGGTGTGTCTTCAAAGAATGAGAAAGTTTGAAAGCATAAAGTTAAATCGACTACTTATAGTAATTAGGATAAGCCTTTCGTAGGTATATAAAATTTATTTCATTTCTGGAATATCTGATGACAGATACCTTAAGAGAATTTGTGAACCCTTTAGAGATATCGCATTTCGATAAACTTATTTAGTATGAATTACAACAAGTAAATACTTTAATAAAAAAATGGCTACAATTTGAAAAAGATGAATTCCTTGGTTTAATCTTCTATTTCACACCCTTTAAGACGTGTTATTTTTTCTTCAAATTTAAGTAGGACCAACGACGTATACCCTCTGAAACGAGAGGAAATTTCCAAATCGCTTAATAAAGGACGGCGTTCTGAGGTAACAAACATAACAAAAGGAACACACAAAAATATTGACGACCTCCTCCTTTTTGAAGTCGGTCAAAAACGGTGGTGACTCATGTATTTTTTGCAGGTACACGCATAAAAATTAATGATTTGGAATAACTAATATGGAATGGAGCACTAAGGTATCACCGAAACAGACTTAGCGAAATGAAGCCGTAGAAAATTTATCCAGTGATTTTGTACAAAAATATCAAAATTGAAGGTTCGGGATACATGTTATGGCACACTAATAGATCAGCTGGATTTCCATAGCGAAGCCCTAAATGCGCGAAATGGAAGAACGCGGAATGTCTCAATGGAATAGTCTCTGATTACAATTGCATCCGAGAAAAAGTTCATGTTGAGAAGCGTGGTCTAATCTTGTTTATGAGGAGATGTTGATTTTGGACGACGTTATGTGACGTGGCTGGAAAGTTGGTACGTCATTGCAATACGATTATTAATGAGTTGACATTATTTTTCGTGCAGCGTAACGAGGGCGGGAAGTTAATTATAACCTTCTATATACATAAAAATCAATCGTATGGCGTATACGATCGCATGAGAACGGCTAAAAAAATTTTTTTGCGAAATCAACTGGACATGTCGGAAATTTAATGGTTTTTTTGTATGGAAGTCTCAATGATAAATTGACATATAGATCGATTGGTCTATTCAAAGAAAGGTATAAATACTTGATGTCGATGACTGATAGTAACCTAAACCACTGGAGGCTGAGACATGTTTTAACATAATATTAATCTCTAGGAATATTATAAAGAGGAAATCTTTGTATTTTTCGATGTTTGTAACGAACAAACTCAAAAACTACTGAGCTGATTTTAAAAATTCTTTCACCTTTGGAATGCTACATTATCCCTGAGTAACATATATTTGTTACTCTAAAAAATAAGGGATCCTTGCTAAAACTTCAGTAACGTGAACCGAGGTGTAAAAAAATTTGTCTAAAAGTTTCTTTCATCGCATACGCTGCGGAAACTATTAATAAAGTACTTCCGTGCCAAGCCGGAGCAGGTCGCCACTTAATAAAACCTGACATTCTGTTTCTTTGTTTCATTGACATTGACCGTCCTTCGTTACTGTCGACGCCTCGGCCACTTGGCGGCTGTCAAACAAGTTCGTGGGTGCACTTAGCGCGGGGCAGCCTGAGGTGTTCGCGGCGCTGGTACTTTTTTTTGTTTAAACGTTCACACACTCACACCCCTGCACTAGGTTTCCCCGGGTTGCTGATACACATACACAAATATGAAATCACAAACACTCATGACCCGAGAACGAACAAACTGTCGCATAAATGTCTGCCTCGGCCAAGAATCGAAACGGGACCCCTTGCTCGGCAGTCAGGGTCACTACCAACTGGGCTATGGGGTCGTCGACGTAACCGGTCGGTACGTGCCACTTTCCAGTGGTATAAATACTCGCCGTCATTAATTAATTGATTCGTAAATTACAGCTGTCGGCAAATTTGAGTTCTTGTTATTTCTATGTATGGACATAAATATGGTCTGACCTTATGAGTACACATTTGAAATTCCTACAACATAATTTATATGCACATAGTTTGAAAGTTTGAGGTGCATGCAGGATTCGAACGCGCATCTCCAGTTCTAGAGACCTACGTTCAAACCACTAGGCTAGGCTGTTACTGCTGTTTGCATCTGTGGTATATGTATAAATGTTATAATATATACGGTCATATTTTAATCCTTGATATCTAAGTAAAAGCTAAAGAAAAATGTGTTTAGATCGGGCTCAATGTTTTAGATTTCCCCTCCGTTATTTGCCATTACATTGAAAATAAAAATATACTGGATATTTATAAGGGATTAACTATTTTCATTTTTTTTAAGTTAGTGCTGCTGGTTGTACGTACGGCGGTTTTCTGAAGCGAAACGAGCGAGGGTCACTGGTTATTTTATATATGTAAAAATCATTAGTGCGTTATCATCGCACTGTCACAAATCGTGTAAGTTCCGAACGAATTGACTGATTACGGTAATATTGACACAATACGTTTGTTTTGTCAAAACAATAGCGCATAACTTTAATACACTGGAGGCTCTGCTCTATATCAAGGATGTTATGGAGCTCCGTAACCGTAACCGAAACTGTCGGTTATCCAAAATAAAAACACAGCTGAAACCCTTACCGTATCCGATAAAAATGTTTCAGATATTTTCGGATAGGAGCCGAGTTTACATAAAACACGTTATGACCGGTTTTCGCCCGCCGATAGATACACTAGCCGTGTCGTTCTCATTACAACATAGTTATTATTATAACATTATTAAAGCTATTATTTTTTCTGTGATCATAATATCTAGAAATATATTCAAATTTTGTTAATACATTATATTATTTGTCCATGTTGGAAATCATCTAATATCTCTATCCGAAATTATTGGAAACAATCGGATAATCCGAAATAATTTTATATCCGTACCCGTAACCGAAACCAGTAAAATATTATTCATATATTCGTGTCTATATCCGGATTCGAAATTTCATATCCATAACATCCCTACTTTATACTCGTATATATTGCACAACAACGTGCGTCAGGCCAGCTAGTTACTGGTATCGTCCTTAAAGGACACCGTTTAAAATACTCCAATATCGGTGGCAGAGAAATCTGTGACTAGTCAATACTAGTTTCGGCATGTCAGAGACAACGGGCGAGATTTAAAGTGAAAGTTGATTTGCACTTTGCACCGTGTCGGCAATGATAAAGATTCGGGTTTGAGCTATCGCGAGAATTGGACGGTCACTCAGGTCAATGAAATTTACAATCAGACAGTTTTTTTGTTACTAGCCGACAAAAGAGCCGACGAGTCATCTGATGGTAAGTGACCGACGCCCATGGACATCAGCGAGACCAAAGTGATGCGTTGTCGGCCAGGAAATGCGAAGAAAGTAAGAGAGAAAGTACTGTCTCTCGAGTCCCCAGCCGGAACACGACGATTCGTTTGGCGGCTGACTCGAGCAGGAGGGTGGTAGCTAGCCAGGCAGGCTTCACGGAAAGATTAATGACTTAATAAATGATAATACTGATAATACAATCCTTACGCGAAGCCCTACCACCAAGCAATTTCTACAAAATTGATTTAATCATTGAATAGTACAAGTACTGATATCTATATTAATATTATAAATAGATTGGGCGTATTTTGTGAGTTCGTACATTGTGTGGGAGTGTTCAAGAGGAGAGTGAATAGACTTTTATAAGTCAGTGCGTTCAACGTCTTCTTCACCACTTACAATCAGGTGAGATTGTTGTCAAGCCTTCACTTATTTTAGGTAAAAACAAAATGCGAATGGTAATATCCGGAAGCAGGGCACTTGCTTAAAGAATTATTTTACCATTTGAACTACATTTTTATAGGTGGACATGATGTTATTGTCTAAGGGGCCACTTTCGTTTTGTTTGTAAATAAATTAATGATCTAATTCTATCTTAATTATTTTATGTTATACAATTGCACATTAAATGTATTTTTTCTTTCTATACGATTATGTATGTGTATCTATTGGTTATATGTTTGCGTGCGTGGTTGCATCCCGCGTCATTTTGTTTCCAATAAAGCCGTGTTGAACAGTTGAACTGGCTGTTTAATGGTCGACCCAGGCTCCTCACACAAACGTAACACATACCACCCCATATCTCCACTATCGTCGAACATCCACCGCCATAGAATGCCATAGGGCAGCGAGCTTACTCTTGTAACCACTACTTTAAATTTTTGCAACAGTTAAGGTAAAATCCTACCGTTATTGATAACAATATTGAATTTACTTAATAATGTTTTCTTATATCCAAATATAATTAATATACGTAAATATTATTAACAGTTCATTCCGGCTGTTTTATGTAAATGCTTTACACCCACGAGTGTATTAGATAATTCATTATATCTGCATAACAATTAAAAACAAACAATAAAAATAAAAATGTATGTGTAACTAGTAAACCGCCGTCGCTTCACTTCAGTAAACTACCTTACGCTTAGAGATAGCACCTGCATTGTTGTAGGACTGGGTTTTTATCTTTAAATTTCTGTATTTATGTACGAATTGAAATAAAACGAACTTTAAATTTAAAGTGACGCCTACTGCAATACATTAGTGAAAACTAACGAAATAGGTTAAGCCGTTTTTGAGATAAGCGCGCACAAACCTACAGACAAGCAAGACAGAAATTCTAACGATTCTAATGTTTTGGGTTCTATTGCGGTAATACCGCCCCTAATACTAGTGTTTCACATATATCCTTAATGTACAGAAAGTGATCAGTTAAAATTTTATAACGTGTGTAGATCGCTCCATGACAAAGTACATTATATTTATCCTCGGCAAAATCTCTTCTCTGTCGTGTACATTATAATTTAATTTCACAATTTCGAGATGTTGGATTATTAACTCCGGGAAAAAATTCATCGTTCCATGCGCGACTATACCTACATGTAGCGCGGTGACCACTTACTATCAGATGGACCATTTCGTTCGTTTAGCGGTTATTAATAAATAAAAACTATAGTTAAACCCTTCGAATACATTAGATTAAAACAATTATGCAATCACCAACGATCAAGACTTGGGAATAAATGTTTTAAGCTGTCTGTTACACAAATTATTCAAGCGGCCGGAGATCGAGCCTTGCTGTCGTCGTTCAGCACCCAGGCTTACCAGAAATTGGATACTCTAACACAACTGTGCATTTGTACTATTCTATTGTTTTTATTCCATTTTATTTAAGACTTGGGCAATTATTCATGTTAATCGTCAAACGAATGACAATACACATCGAAGTAAGTAGAGAAATCTATAAGCCCGTCTCGTTCGCCGCGTTTTATCAAGACAGTATAATGTAACTAGAAATTTGTGATTTGAGAACACCGTGACGGCGAGATTAACCTCACATACTGTGGTTAGAAATATAATAACTTGTCTTGTTTAAGATATAAAAGGTGCTTCTAATGCTTTGTCTGTTGCGCTGTCGTGCGTCGGTGTTACTGTATAGTGGTGAGATCGGACAGAGAGATCGTGACAATATTAGAGTTTTGGGAGTTTGCATGTCTCTTGAAAATTAAGCTCTTGAAGCATTTCATTGAAGAGTTGGTTGTAATGAGGGATACAAATTAAATATTTTTTTTTCTAAAATACAAATATTTAGAGATATTAATGTAAATGCATGACATTCAAGTACTATGTAAGTCTCCGAAACTGCTGCGGTTAAAATTTTAAAATAATATTACAGATATTTCGTTACAAACATTTTTTTTAAATATTAATGAGTCTAATATAAGACTTAGCTGAATTAAACCAACGTAAATCTGAATCGGATTTGATCGGTTTTTTTTCTTGTAGGTACACATCGCAACCCTATACGTAAGTAATTGTATATAATGTATGTCAGTGCAGTCTCGTTATAATTATCGAGATATGGAATCTAAAACATTTCTATTCAACGCATAAACAAGACTTAGAGATCATATCTTACGCAACATACAATAAAATAACTCAATGTAGGTTTGAAGCTATCGTGTCTAAGAGTTTGGAAACCTAGACTTGAAAATTCAACTGGAAATTAACGTTTTCGTAAAAATATATAAAGTGAATCATCTCTGATGGCCACATAATGTCCGCCGACTTCAGTTAAAAAATGGCACCTAAAGAACCAATTCAGCTATCATTTAAGTTTTCTTTTTTTAAAAAAATTTTGTAATACATTTTTAAAATTTGATTTAAAAATATTAACTAGGAGACAGGGAGTTTCGATCGAATATCGTTTTACTTTCTTAGTTTTTTTTTAAATAAATATATTATATTGATGTTGACATAACGAACAGACGCAGTCCCAGGAGAATAAATGACGTCAGCAGTTCAAACGATATTACATCACTAATCTTAGTAGATTACAGGTGCATCAATCAATCAGTCATTTATTTACTTGAGAAATAACAACAAAAGTGTGATAGTAATGTTTGCAAATTTTATAAATTGGTTACAATTACATTTAATTCCAATCATAATTTAATTACATAACATGATTAAACAACGTTGATTTTTATTGTCACTTGAAAAACACAAGATGACTTTTATTGTCGTATATTGTGTAACTTTATTAAACTCTGTAATAATTACATCTACCTACATACATTTTTATTGATATAAACGTCAAAATATATGTTTTTGGAATTCTTGTCAATCTATTTGAACACGTGTGGAACTAAAACCACCGAACAGATTGGAATGATACTTGGAACTTTAGTTGCTTATATTACGGATCATAATGTAGGATAATTTTTAACCCGGGATATGTCCACGAGGGATAACAGATAAAAGTAAATATGGACAATTTTTTAAATGTGTTTCTAATTCACGTAACCGTAAAAACTACTGTAATGTAAAAACCCAATTCCTAAAACAATGCAGGTGCTATTTACAAACGTGAAGCGTAGGTTTTCTGAAAACGAAAAACTTTTGTGTCATTTTAAAAAAATGTTACACCTAACGGAAAGACTAATTTTTAATTATATCTATTCTAGTAATAAAATTCTAACTGACCGCTTTCTGTACATTAACGATATGTGAGAAAAAACAATATTACGGATCTATATTAACGCGATAGAACGCAAAACAATAGTTGTTAAAATTTTTGGCTGTCTGTCTGTGCGTTTGTTGCCACTAATCTCAGAAGCGGCCGAACCGATTACGTTCTGGTTTTCACTATTGTATTGCAATAAGCGTCACTTAATACGTAAAGGTTGTTTCATTGCAATCCATCCATAAATAAAAAAGTTATGAATTAATATATATGTATTTCTAATTCACAGAACGACAAAACCCCAGAAAAATGTAGAGGCTATTTTTAAGCGTAAGATAGTTTTCCCGAAGTGAAGCGAGGGCATTTGCTAGTATTAAATATTTCTTTGTTATTTAATTTTTGTGAGATATTAAAGAGAATATACGATAGCTAACTGGGAAGCATATATCCTTATTTTTTTACACTACCTAGCTTAAAAGTATATGTAAGTTTATAGTAACAACAATTTTAAAATTTTCACAGGAGATAAAAATATACCGAGATAAATTTATAACACAGAATGACGATACCGCGCGAGTTACAATGATGACTAGATTTTTTATTAGATATTGTTAGATAATTCAAATCGCAATAAGAAAACGTGATATATTTTGAATAGTGTCAAAAATTATTTTACGTTAGAACTACTCGTTTGTGTAACTTAAAGTACCAAAAAGGAATATTCCACCAATTCGTATATTGATTTTAATGTAAATAATCTTAAAAGAAAATTTTTTAATCACGTTCTACCTAAGGTTTTCCCAATTAAAAAACCAACCTTGCCAACTCCGGCGTTGCTTGTCAACTTCATTCTCCCAGTTGTCAAGCAGTCTTCCCGCCTTTTCCTTAGCACACAACCACGCGTCTTCTTTACCGATACAATCCATTAATGACTTCAAAGTTGGAGCAAAATTTCTACTAAAATTCAATACATATTCGTAAGATCTTTCTAAAAAACTAGCACTGTTTACTGTACTAATTAATAATAAAAATAAAACGGGAGCCGTTTTAACCGCCATTATGACATTTAAATTCGCGCGCTTCGAAAAGTTTTTTTTAAAGTCGCACGCGGTGAATGCTTTCACATTCAAGGTTACACTGGCCCCGCGTGGGAATGCAAGGTGCCTTTATAGACAAACTACTTTCTTTTAACCAACACCCACATCGTGTCTGGGTGAATGAGTCTATCTCGCTCATTTGTAAACTGTTAGTGAAGGAAAGATATTAATTTTGGCAAATGTAACCCTTGCACTGACAGACGGGACGGATCTGGTCAAATTTTAAGAATTTAATGACAATACATTTATATTAATTAATAATTCACTTTACTCTTTAGCAGTTTGCATTGCTTCTTTTTATTATTTTGAAACAATATTGCATTTCATGTATAATTCGTAATTCATAGTACTTCTGAACAAAATGCTGCCGTAATGAAAATTTCCAAAAATATTTTTAGATGTAACCTTCATATATACCTGTCAAAAGGCACGACGACCATTGGCGTTGGCATCACTAATTGAACTGTGCGAAAATAAAAGGATTGCACTAAAAACCAACAGCAGTGGTTCTTGACCGTTGCATCGCATAGGCTGAGGGCGGTTTGTTTTTCTCATATATTCATTATTGTACTGTAAATGTATTAGTTAGTTTAAGTCCTTATGACGGAATAAATGTTTTCTTTCTTTCTATATACTTATTATTTTCCTGTTACCGGGATTAAATACTACACATGCTTCTTTGTTCAAAGAAAATAAATTGCGTAGTTTATACATTTTGCTATTTGCATTTAAATATTTCGTCATGATGAAGCCTGCACACCAGATAAACATTTCTAAAAGTAAGTGACATTTATTGTATCGTACTGCCAATCTTAAACTGTCTCATTCCGAGAGAAGAATCTGACTAAGGTGTAAGGACTATAATTGTAAACTTAATATGAACTATTACAATAGTAATAAGTACACTTATTTCAAGTTACATAGTTTGGATTATTAGGAACAAAGCAGAGCTATGACAGTATTCTTAGACTTTATAGCCCTTTAGTAGCGTTCCTGTCTGAAGAGTAAAGGGTTAGAGATTTCAGTAGGGAAATTAAATGTTTGACAAATATTTGTTCTCAAAACTAAGTACGTGATATCCTAATTAGGCGAAGGTACTCACACATTTTCAATTTGAACTTTTAATGACACCCCTACTTGTCGGTTCGAGAAAGACTCTTCCCGCTAGTCATTGCAAGGGTTATAGGTATTAACATACCAAGGAGTGAGAACTTTAATTCCGTGTACGACCTTCTTTCTTTGTGAATCCGGTTTATTAATTGCACAATTTGGTTGTTTGAGCTCGTCTCAATTAAGTTTCATATACTACATATGTATGAAAATGAAGCTTACAATACATCATAGTTTGTGTGTAAACTGTGAGGACGATGTGGGAGACTTCAAGAGGAGAGTGAATAGTCTATTCACAAGTGAGTGCGTTCACCATCTTACACTCCATCACCACTCACCATCAGGTGGGGTCGTTGTCGAGAGTTAACTTATTTTATATAAAAAAAACGAGTGCGTACGAGCGGCAATTACCGACGACAGTTTACTTTAGCCGGTAATGAAATTGTAAATTGAATTAAAATTGGGTTGTGTGACTCGAGTCAACCGCTCATTTTCAAGTATTTTGCCGCAAAAGCCAATTTTTTTTTTAATAAGAATGTATCCGTGGCTGGACACAAATGGAACTTTAGACGTTTAAAGGTTGTTGTAAGTTATTCATACTTGTTTTACGTAAAACTAGTAAAAGGAATGGCATTATATAAATAAAATAAAATCGATCATGGAACGGATTCACATGTAGGAAAGTTTTAAATTAATGATCATAACAACAAAATTTGTCTTAATTTCTTAGTATATTCACTGCTTATAAAAAATATATCCATCATTACAAATTATGTTAATATTATACGCTAATATTTTTATGTAAATATTATTTAATTACATTTAATGTAAATATGGCCAATTTCCTATTAATTATTAATTAATTATTTTCGATTTCATATCAAAACTTTGGACTTATTAGTTTAAGAAGAAGATACAAGTAAAAGTCAACCATCGCATATTTTTAATCTAAGACCCCATCTGATGGTAAGTGGTCTTTATTTTCCGTGCACGTTTATAACACTAAGGCATCACCGCCGCGCTGCCGACCAAGCGGGATGCGGTTATTATCGGCTCTTTGACATCACAACCAAAATATGGAAAAAATCATTTTACAGGTAATTCGAAGAGGGTAGTTGATCACCAGGTAGATGAAAAAATACTCCCACCATGCATAAATACTATCAGGATTAAAATCGATCCATTCAAATGAATTCCACCATGAGATCTCATCCTCCATAGCCCGGTGTCTTCAACATAGTACACTAATTGTTATGAACCTAAAAATAAATGGAACCACTTGTACTTCAAGAGAACTTGAACAATTGTTTGCGTAATTTTATAAATTGTGCGTAACAAGGATCCGAAAAAGATGGCGTAGTGAATTCAACTTATTAAAAATATGTTTGGAATTGGCGGGCTATCAATAAAAAAAAAGTGTTCAGATGATCGACAAATGGCCGGTCGATGTCTGCCAGGCCAGTTGATATTTTTAATTTAAAAACGTCTTCACGTTTACGAAGCCTGTTATATTCAACCTTGCTATATTATAATCGAAGTGCTATGTGTATGTTTGATACATTGAATTAGATTAGTTTTCCATATGTTTGTATAAAAACTGGTTTTATTCACGGACAAATTTTATATCTACCTGTCTTGTGCTTTTCTTCAGGTATGTGACCACTTCTTCATCGGATAAGGATGGTTTCGTATCGTTGTATTTTTTTTTTTGTCGCATCATATTGTCCCTTTTAATGACAGCATTTAAATAAATATATTGCGTCAAGTCGATTATCAAGTCAGTACCAAATCAGAAGAACGATTAGACCAGTAGTTCAGAAATATTATATTACAGTTTTAAAAATAAAATTGTTATTTTAATCTATGTAGTCTTTGTTGTTACGTATAGAACAAAAACATATCTCTATTCAAATGTTTGTCTGTCTGTCTGTCTGTGCACATATAACGCTAAAACCATTAAACAAATTTAGATTAATATAAATGTTTATCACTTATTTGAAACTTATATTATGGATAATAATTTAGGACACTTTTTATCCTCGGAAATGGACATAATGTTAAGAGTAAACGTAAACGTTTCTTTACTACCGACATTGGTGAGCACCAAATATATTCTAAATTTAAACATTTCCAGTGACAAACGGATATGCCAAAGTATGTTGCAGTATGGTGTCGGCCAAGTTAAGACCTAGAACTCACAAAATCATGTCTTATTAGACAATAATTTCTTGGTACCTACTATACTTTGGCTATAATGACACATACGCTGAAACGATAGCGGGTGTCACATGTGTGTTTTAGCGACATGTAAACTGACTGACTGTTTCACTAGAATCCGGAAACATGGTTACTGATGGCTTGCAGGAAGCCATCCGTTGTGACATACGGAAGTGTCCGTCCGAGCGATCGCCATCCGGTTCAGATGGCGCGCTACTGATACTTGACAAATTAGGAATTATTTAAAGCACTCACACTCAAACCCACGCACGAGGAGCGGCCGTCAACTAGTGGCAGTTTAATTTTTGTCAACAACAAATGTAGTCTGCTGGAAGTGATTTCGTTTTGAAACAAGCAATATCTATTGTAAGGCCACTAATATAATATGATTATATTTTATAAAACATAATAGTTGTTTACCGATATTTGAAACGACTGTTTTTGTGTTTAAATTATTTATTTGATAAGAAATGTATAATTTATACTTATAATAAGTACCAGTTAGTATTATGAGAATAAATATTGAAATTAAAGTAAATAAAAGATAAATTTAAAATTCAATTTCCTTAAAGAAAATCCTGGATAAGACTGAATTTGAAGCAGGATAAGTTTTACATTTTAAAATAAGTTAGATTTACGCTTTGATATTACTCTGTGGCGAAGTATGCAGGAGATATTAATGGAGAAAGTTGCAAACTTGAATAGATTTAGGAACATCGTTTTATGTAAAAATCATATTACGTTCCTTAATCTGTTATGGACTGTCTGTTTGTGGACAGTAACAATAAATCGTATTTGTATTTCATATTTGTACGCCGCGCTGACACATACAACTATGTACAATCGTTAATTAAGATTTGACCATTATTTTTAAAATAATAAGGCGTAATAAAACTACTTTATGGATCTTAACTTTGTAATCCCATGCAATCCTCGGTTAACAACCGAAGTGAGTCAACAATCCGTCTTTTATTGAATTGTTGGTATTAAAAAGAAAGTCATATGTTTCCTAAATCGCACGGAGGATGTCTGGTAAAATAAAAAAAAAAGAACAGATTTAAAAACCGAATAAAGCGCACACAGTCAGCCGCCGTCATTGAATATGGACGTGTACATAACGTAAACTCAGCGACATATTTAAACTTTCGTTTGTAGAGTCTCATATAATTTAATTAAACGTGTTTCTATTGATTTAGAAGTCGCAAACCAAACGGATTTGTGGGTCACCCGATGCCAAATCTGGTAACGGTATCCGGGTGTTACCCAAATGAAGTTTTTACAGAGACGTCGTAGCACAATAACGCGTGAGCACGGTGTTGCCATTTTAACAGTTAGAATTGCAGTTGAATTGGCTTTGTTTTGTTAATTATAAAATCTAGGATTGATATTTTACTTGACGGCACAGTAACACCAGCGTCATTGTTTCCATTGAACGGATATTTACGAGAAAGATCTAGGATTGCTTTGATATAAATATTAGTAGATAAGTACCTGCTTACCTCAGCTGTCGACTGCGTCACCTCGCACCAAGTTGACGAGGACGAAGTTTGAGACCTTTGGTCTTCTATGTACATACACTACCACATTACAACACGTGTGTATTATTTAATGACCTCTCATTCGATATCACATTCATATTCAAAGTATTCCGGCACAGGGTACATCGATTTTTTATAAGCGCGGTAATCTGAGTTGCCCAATATGTAAGTGGCACCGCGCGGCGGTTAAATATGATAATCGAATTTGATTTTGGAGATTCAGCTAATTTTAAAAAAATAAAATTTTCACAATAGAAATGTTTCAAGGCTACTGAGCTTTTCGATATTTTCATCATTAACCGACATTTTTATTTTTATAATACTGATTGCCGCTATTATTATTATTATATTATTGACAGAAATGACATATTGTAAATTTAAAGCTCACGTCAAAGGCGTTCTTATGCGGAAAGGTTATTACAAACTTGATGATTATTTTCAGGATAAGACTGCTTGGACATGAGTTTAATATTAAGCCAGTTTATGTGCGTTCTGTAACTGTGAGCAGGAAAAAAAAACTCCTTGGGAGTTTCTTGCCGCTTCTTCTTCCAAGACCACTCACAGTAGGGATTTGTTGAAGCGATGGCGTAGTTTGACGTTCGAAAAGTGTTTGTAAAAACCAACTTCGAATAAAATATTATTCCATTTCATTTCATAATATCCGAAAGTTATTATTATATTATTATCTTGAAAAAAAATTTTACTTGCCGATTTGATACGATGATTTTTACCCCGACTCAACAAGAGACTTATTCTTATCCTGATTATTATTATCTCATTATTATCATATCCTGGGCTCATAACCTATTCAGGTTATTTGTGAACTACATAAAACACTTTTTTATATTACTTTTATGATCTTTACTTAAGTGTAAAGTTGCAAATACACATAAACCTGTTGATAATTTTAGAAGG
Organism: Megathymus violae; assembly: GCA_003671415.1. Taxonomy (NCBI): domain Eukaryota; kingdom Metazoa; phylum Arthropoda; class Insecta; order Lepidoptera; family Hesperiidae; genus Megathymus; species Megathymus violae. The sequence continues at coordinate 468,515 of PDGT01000100.1, read as the reverse complement.
GAGCCGCCATCTTATAATTAGTGTAACAGAGTAACTATATGATATACATATACTAACATAGAGTAAGTACCAATTAACTAAATATCAACAGGTAGAAAATCCGCACTACTATAAAATACTAGAAGTCCTCCTGGACTTAGTTCGGTTTGAACAACTATTTAACTGTAGGTGGAAAGACGATTTAAATTTACACAAATTGAGATATAGGTGACGAATATTGTCATAAATTGAAATAGTTTATACAATATTTATAGACTATGTCCATAAGAAATAATGTACCTTTCAAATGGTAAAGTGAATTCGGAGTAAACCCTGGTTTAAGGGCTGATATGCGCTTCTAATTTACGCGTAGGATTCATGATAAATAACCAAGCTTTCCGTGACCACCTCAACATTGTGTCGGTTGAGTGTCGTGACGCACACAAGTAACGCGACGTGTTCGCCGGTGGGTCTCACTTAAAACGTGCGACTTTTGTCCACTATGTCAATATATCTAAAGAGTTTATTAACGCCAAAACAAATTAAAAAAATAAAAAATCTAGATAAACAAGTACCATAAACCCGGGGTACTGATACGGCGTACCTCGAGTACATTAGGCGCTTCTCGCTTTTATGCCTTGTGTGTAAGGAATTGATGAAAAAACCATCTGAATTCGATTTTCAAATACGAAAGCGAAGAGTTCTCCTGCGAAGCGAAATAACCGCGACCGCGGCAGTCAACGAGCGCTGGCCGCTGGAGCGTTCCTGACAGCGTAGTATAAAGTCTTTGCGGAACTATTTTGGTGGTTTCACGAACCCGCGCGCCCTGACATGTGACAATATCAATTTCAGAAATCAATTTGAAGTAAGAATTTTACTAACAAAATAAAATTTGAGTACAAAGTGGCCTGTCCATATCCGTTAATTTAAGCAAACATCCGACATATTTTTTATGATACACATTATAATAATGCGGAATAGAACTGCTTTACGACCTTTATTATTCAATCGTTGGTTAATAATCGTTTAAAATAGCCAATTTTAGTTTTATTGATTTATTATGACAAAAAAGATGATCGAATGATTCCTAAATCGGACGTACGATGGTCGATAGACCGGAAGATGGAGTTCGGGTTTGTATCTTCAAAATCATAGGTAAGGATCTATTAATTGATTAATGGTATCGTGGTATTGGTAGGGTGGCATATGAACTAATAAATGAAAGAGAACTGCATAACAATCTCAAATGACTGCATCCAAATGGGAAATCAAAATCAATCTCAAATAACTGCATCCAAATGGGAAAGCTACAATCATTTTGAAAGCTTAGTAAGCATATGCTATAGAACACATATAAATATATATAATAAATAAACGGTCACACACTCACACCCCCGCACTGGGATCCCTTGTGTTGCGGGTGGCATGGACATACACATATATGACAGCATAAACACCTATGACCCAGGAACAAACATTTATCTGTCATGTAAATGTCTGCCCCGGCCGGGAATTGATCCCGGGACCCCTAGCTCGGCAGGCAGGGTCACTACCAACTGAGCTATGGGGTCATCAATACAATGCACCGACACTGTTACAAACGTGTTGCATGCATGTTATATGTTAATACATATGATTACAAATATAAGACGATTTGAATATTAGTTTGAAATTTAATCCCAAAGTAAGTAAATGTTCATTTCACTTCACCGTCCAGACATACATACTTATGGATTTAATATACTTTGACATTGACTTAGTTTACATACATTTCGACAATTGTTAAAAATGTACTTCGGATACAATTTAAATTTTAAACACAAAAATAGTTTTTAATCCGTGTTGAATATGGTTCGTTGCAGATAATTCATTGCAATATATATTTTACAAATCTCGAGGCTAAAAATAATTTACCAAAACTTGTTTTTAGTTTTCCATATGAATATCATCATTCGAATCATAAAAGATACTGCCCTGAAATGGTGCGCGCGTTTCGACATAATTCATTAAAAAAAATAATAATAGTGCAATAAATATACTTTTAACTTTTTATAACAGAGCGATTCGAAGGTAGTGTGTACATTTTTAAAGTATTGTCTTAAATAATTAGAAATGGAATAGATATTAATAACTTTTTAAATTGTTAACGTTGCAAGACGACGGCAAAATAAATTTTCATTCAAATCAACGCTTATAAGTGAATTTTTACATTGTAATATAAATGCAATGTATACTTGTATCTTTAAATACGGATAACAAAATGAACAATTTACTTACGTGACAAACGAGTTCTTCTCGAATATAAAATTATTCATCGGCCACAGTCACTTGTGTGTTCGTCGGATTTGTGAACGTGATTTTAATTAAAAAAAAAAGTTCTCTTTTATGTGGTCAAAGTAGTTTTGTAAATTCCCGCCATATTCTAATAATTACGTATTAAAAATGAAAAAAAATGTTTTAAAATACAAGCCGGGAACTGATAATGCGAAATCGTGTACTGTTAATATTGTGGTAAGGATTATGTTTCATTGTGTTTGTTTTTTGACATGGAGTGCAGTTCTATTGTACGGATTGTTCATTTGCATTGGTATAACGGAACGGCAACAGGAGAATGTTGATTTAAAATGTCTAAAAATGCTGACGCCGGGTTTTTATACAAATTGGAATTACGTAAGTATTTTTTTTTACTTTTGTGTAAATATAATCTTAATTACGTAAATTTATAATTGTTCCAGAACTTTGAGTTTAACATAATGTCGCTGCGCTTGCCAAATTCCAGATGTGCGTTTTTAAAATTTTTGTCTTTTACACTTAAAATAATTTCCGTTTTTATTATGAATATTTCAATAAAAAAAAATGTTGTACAATGCAAACTGGAAACGTGTCAATGATTCCCCTGGTGAAGCAGACTTGCGGATGGACAACTTATGCGCGTTATTATTTGCTTCTACTACCGTTTCGAAAAGGTGCTTTAACATCGAGGAGAAGAAACGGCGAAAGCAACTCCTCAGCACGTCTTTTAAACGACACGTGGCAATTACAAAAGTATAAACTACTATTATTTCCAGACGTCCTTGTCATTAATATATTCATCTATGCCATAATACCCTTCACCCATAAGCTGTACTCTAACGCGTCGCTTAAAAGTCCCAATGGGTACCTCGCATATCAACTTTGTATCGCATGTTTACCGGTCAGGCTGCTCTTTTTTGTTCAATATATGTATAATGCAAGCGGTTTTTCATGCACAGTTTCCTGTTTGGATGTAATGGCACTACGTCGGCGGGTCATGTTTAACATCTCTTTTGACACTGACAACGTTTTATCTAATCTTCAAGTTATTTTTTTTAATAGTAAAATCATTATTTTATTAAAGGAGATACGTACGTATAAATGTCAACGCAACTTTGTACCCCCTACCTCGCAGGTAACTTTGATGTCCAAGTCTAATAATTGATCCCAAACCTGTCTGACGTGTCTTGACTTATATTTCAATCACAATAGAGGTTATCCTCTAACAACGCGCGCGCGTATTAAGAACAAGTCTGGCCGGAGTTCGCAAAGATTACGCTATTCTAAATTAACTCTAGAAATAATTGAAGCGATTAAAACTGCAATACAACAGAACGATTAAAATATAACAAGTATAAATTACAGGTTATAAAACATCACATTTCCTACAAGAGCAGACTTAATAAGTGATCGTTACGTATCATTGTAGTCTGTAGTTTTTATGGTTTCATTGTTTTAAGTCAGTTCTAAAGATTCTAGGGTGAAACGGCGACTAAAAAACGACTGGCTGGTTATTTTTCTCGCGTTCGTTAACTGAATTAAAAAAAAAAAACTCGGAGATGGCGTTAAAAGAACAGTGAATTTTGTTGTGTTCGATTTTCAAAGTGTCGAATTTGAATCTCCCGCCAATTAAGTAGTTTTATAAAAATGACTCACGTAGTAGTGAAAATAGAAGACAGTGTTGGGAACTCGAAAACATTTTCTGTTCGTTTCGTAATAAGGACTATATTTCATTGTGTTTGTTTCCTTGTATGGTGTGGTGTTATGTTATATGGGACATATGTATGGTTCGTTATGATGCAGTTGGACTTAGAGAACCCTATTTTGAACAATATGAAGATACTGACGCCGGCATTTTTTACCAATTGGAATTATGTGAGTTTATATAAAACTTTTAAAAAGGAATCCTTACGCTTAAAAATAGTACCTGCGTTGTCTTCGGTGTGGGTTTTTCTCGTTCTGTGAATTGGAAATATATCAATACGTAACTTTTTTAAGTATCGACGGATTGAAATGAAACGAACTTTAAACATTAAGTGATGCTTACTGACGTACATTACTGAAAACCAGAACGAAATCGGTTAAGCCGTTTCGGATATTAGCGCGCACAAACGCACACGCAAACAGACAAAGCTTCTAACGGCTATAGTTTAGGTTCTATTGCGGTAATACCGCCCCTAATACTAGTGTTTCTCATATATCCTTCATGTACAGAAAGTTTGAGAGAAGTTTTTATTTGCACACAGAGTAAAAATTACAATTAAATACAAGAAATTAGTTAAGTCGGCTATAAGCTAATACATATTAATCTCTGGTACCCGTGCTAAGATCAAACTTGTGTTATGGGTACCGGTGACATTGTCACAGTAAGAATTGGCACTGGTGAGGACAGATAACTAATAACATGATATACAATGTTGCACAACAAGGTAGTGAGAAAAGAAAAAGGAAAACCTTATAATTATTTTTCATGCTTAGAATGTATATATTCGCGCACAATGCAGTGAGTGCACGCTTGCTAGGGTGCGTGTATGTGTGAGTGCATGTATGAATGAATGTTTGTGTGTGTGTGTATGTGTGTATTTTTTTTTAAATATTACAGACTGGGAAATTTTATCAAATTCTCAATTTGATCGTAATTTTGCGTTAGTAACCATTTAAAGGTTTGAATTTTACATTAATGAGTACTTAAAGAATATAAGTTGCATGATTTATTGTTTTCGTTATAAAGGTGACTTCCTATGACATAATAGTGTCGTCGAGCGAGGGCTATTCTAAACCGTAGGATAAGGCAAACTGTATAAGTGCGGCGCCTTGTCTCAAAACTACTATAAAACCGTAATGTTTTACTAAAATACTATATTTCCGGAGGATAGTTTGTAAAATATATAATTTTCTTACGGAAAGAACCTGGCTATCATTATATAGATCCACAGTAGGGTATTCCAATGGATTAAAAAGCATTACTTTAAGAAGGGCTCTTTGAGCTCGTTCTAACTGAAGAAGATGCGTCTTGGTTGCACCACCTGAAACAGTGATACAATAGGTGATTAAAGACTGACACAAAGCAAAATAGACTGTTTTTAAAGTATTATAATTAGCAGAATGCCTTAACTTTTTGAAAATGAATATCAATTTACGAATCCGTGCAGTAAGATTTACAAGATAAGATAGATAAAGTGATCAGTTAACATGTTATAACACGTGTAGATTGGTCCATGACAAAGTACATTATATTTATCCTCGGCAAAATCACTTCCCTGTCGCATACATTATAATTTATTTTAACATTTCAGATACAGAACTAGAATATATTACAATATATAAAGGTTTTGACAGGTTTCGCCGGCCAAGGCGACATAATGACCGCGATGCTATAATTTTTTAGACAATATTTACTATTTCACTTCTAAGGCTTATTGTTTTTTTCTCTAATCATAATGGCAAATAATATTTAGAAATTGTCAAACTGTTACCTTGTAAATATTACTATCTAGATCGATAGATTATCTAGATAGATTCTAGATCGTCGTTTAATATCCGTAACTGAAACTTTTAACAATTGGATATTCCGAAATCATTTCATATCGTATCATTTCATTACCGTATCCATTCCAGATCCGATCGTATCATTTCATTACCGTATCCATTCCAGATCCGAAATTTCATATACGTGATATCCTTACTTTCGGTCAGCATGAGAAACTTTGACTGGTCCTTAGCTCTTCCACCACACCAACACTCACAGTGTTCAATGTACACCAGGATTTAATAATTGCTAGTTTCGTTGACGTGAATTGACATTGAATGAATGACATATACATGTCAAAACTTGGCAGAGTGATCTCGGTGACCAAGTACCGTCTTCATGAGGTAACTTGCGTTAGGTTGATACGCCTTTGTCCTTATTGTCAGATACTGTGGCGTCTACTCATGTAAACGACCTCAATTTGGTCAATTTGGTCAGTCCAGCGGTGTGACGCCTTCGCATGCTATGTTATGATATTATAATATAGATGAATACATTAATGAAAAGGACGCCATGATGAAGGACAGTATCGAAAGCAGTTCCGCACAGGTTTACACTTACTTTGAAATTCCCATGTATTGTTTAAAAGATGTGCTGAGGAGTCCTTTCGCCGTTTCTTCTCCTCGCTGTTAAAGGACGTTTTCAACACGGTAGTAGGAGCATAAATGATGTGCATAAGCATATTTACAGAATACCTAAACGATTAAACGATATTGGATTTGAATTTGAATTTCGTGTCATCTAGGTACATCAGAGAGACTCGTGTGGAAGTCCCCGGTTCGAATTGTATTTATGGGAAAGTTATACATACATATATTTGAGGGGTTTGAACTATTCTTGGTATTCTGTGAAGATCTCTCGTGTGAGGTTGTTATGTTGACAACCAAACGCATTAGGAACTCATTGTGTCACCGCTAAATGTGTTTGAATACAGCAATAATGCTGACGGACGCAGTCGCCTTACAAAGCAAATGAACATCTCAGTTCAAGTTCCAAGGTCAAGAGTAAAGTTCAAGTTTTATTTACTACCTTAAGAGCAAGGGACAAGGTTGGAATTATGTGTTGCAAAACGCATTTGGACGAGGTTGATGACATTACCAGCAAATACGCAATTGGATCCTCTTTAATGTACCTAATAATCCAATTTAAATCTCGGTATCTCTATATCTCTTGCAATGAAGACCAAAATATAAGTGACCTAGGCTGCTGAGGTGTTATTGGATAGGACCATGCTGTAACCTGCCGACTCCAAAGAGATCGGTTAGGTTTTTTGAAGTTTCCTTCCGATAAAAAATTTGACTAATCCATTATACTTTTGAGATATTAAGAAAATATATCCTATATCATATTCTACCTTATAGAACCTTGCACTGGGCGAAACCGCATATCTATAATAATGTATAAATTTGTAGTGTCTGTCTGTATGTATATTCCATTTTATTGCAAAATTTCATGAAAAATATTCATTTTATGACTCACTGTGTCGAGTTTCGGGTGTGTGGGCGGTAAAAAAAACAAAATACCCTTTAGCTATTAATTTATTAATATATATGGGTCATAGGTTCGATTGCCGGGTCTGGCCTAGAGCGTAACAGCGTACTCCCGTGGTTTATGCGAGGGTGGTGAGGTTGATGGCTACTGGTTCTAGCTGCGTCCGGATCCCTCTTTTTTTTCTTTATTTACGTTTGCAAAAAAAACAAACGCGATTCTTGGGAATCGTAAAAACTGTATCGCCAAAAACTGGAGACGATTGCTCACAGCCACGGGAGGGCCAGCTCTGACCTCTGGGGCGGCGAGCGTCCGCGCGGAACGGCCGGTGAAAAAAACATCATAAAATACTGGTAAACAAAAGTACACAAGTATTAATCTGGAGCGTACGCGATTTAATATTTTATATTATATGTTTTATTTTGTACTTTGTGGTTTATATTATTTTGTGACGTGATGCTCCATTTAGTTTATTTTGATGAGTAGGTTAAATTTAATTAGTAGGTTCTGGTTAGGTTTATTTGTTTATTATTGCCGAAAACAAGAATTAATAATTTGATAATAAAAATATGTACGTGCAAAGTTACAACTGACGTCAGTTTGATTATTGCGAAAATTTTTATCTGTCTGTATGTCCTGTTATTACTCAAGAAGGGCTTGATTGATCTTAATGAAAATCGGTATGAGAACACATGATTGTGCTGGTGATAGACTATCCATCCAGTGATGGGTTACATGAAAGTGGATAATGCTAAAATATTCTCCGAACCTACGCCATGTCCGATTGATGATAGTAAAGGTAAGAAGCTGGTGTATTGTAACGTCGCCCAGTGGCGAATTAAAACAAACCTCCACAAATATGTGTCAAATTTAACGATGACACATAAATTTAATGTGTCAATTTATGTGATTTATGTTTATAAATATCCATCTGGTCTTGTGCTGTATTCGGGTTATTTCTCAATGTTAGCGATATTTTGTGTTAAAAACGAAGTATTATATTCGTTCCAAAATAAATAAATGATTGTAGATTCCAGTAGTGGTCCGTCGACCAGAATCATGTGTCATGATGTTTTATGTCATTTTTTCTTATAGCATCCGATAAGAAATCTTTGGAGGTAATTTAGTAAAATTTCCACTCGTTACCACAGTGACATTTCTTTGTATCCCTACGCGCATGACAGTTTTGCAATCTTCGGTTTTTCTCGTGTTTTGGCTATTGTCGTATTATAACTAACTTTTATACCCTATTATATATTCAGATCCATATCTTGAAGTATAAGGTATCTTAAACGCCATTATGATGTACATGAAAAGGTATAAAAAGACTACTCCGGTGGGATTTTCCACTGATACAGAGTCTGGAGTATCTGTGGGATTTCTCAACAATTTCAAATCCTTCAAACCTTTACTGAATGTATTTCTCAGTAGCCCAGAATAAAACCTCTCAATGGAGAAATACATTATTTCAGTGACAATTTGAAGCCGCAAGTTGTCACGTATCCCTGCAGTGCAGCTGTGGAGTGAACGCTACAAAATGGTATTTAATTAATTTAATGCGTAATGACTTTTGGATATTAACGATGCCTGAACGAATTAAAAAACATTTTAACATTCTTATATTTTGTAAATATACTATACACCCCTTTATTTACTTCTACTACCGTATCGAAAAGGTGCTTTAAAATTAGTAATACTGCAATTAGACCTTTATTTAACGCTCTCGTTCGCAGCAATATAGAAAACTAGCGCTCCTGTTTAGAATATATACCCAGCGAAATATGTATAATTTAATGTCTAAGAAGTAATATAAAAAAAATAAACTTCTATTTGTCTCAAAAAAGAATTGGATTTTTATTTTTTACTAAATAAACCAGTTGGGTTTGTGTATGAGATACAGTAATATATATGTTTCTTACATTTAACTGTTTTGTTACGTCGTGATGATGTTCATTACTTAGTTTTTGAACGGAATCATAGATGGCGCAGAAACGTTATATTCAACTTTTAATTTTCCATAAATGTAATTAATTAATATTTGCGAAAACCTGTATCATCCACTACAAGTTTTAAAAATACATTTGAACTTGAGTGGATGTACATATATAAAGTATTCTTTTAACGAGTGAAAATTTGAACAAGATATATAAACAAATGTATACAGGAAGAATATAAACTAATAATAAGAAATAAAAAATTAAATGAAACGTTCCCACACTCATATCCCCGCACTATGATTCTCTGTGTTACGTGTGACATGGACATACACATATATGACATCACAAACACTCCTAACCTGATAACGAATATTTAGCGTCGCATAACCGTCTGCCCAGACCGGGATCCAACCCAGGATCCCTCCACTCGCTAGGCAAGGTAACCGCTTATTTCGCTATGAGGTCACCGGAAACTCTAAGTGTTCCCAAGATTTTGTATGAACATCACTACGGCAACCTTCACATATCTTTTGGATTCATCTGTTCGTCCCGGGCTACAATTTCCTGGAAGTTAGAAGGAATTACAGTCAGGTCGGATCTATGTGTAAGATTCTTCCAGGAACAACAATTTCATAGCATGGTGTTTAATATTTTTACACTTGATACGAGACAATCTTTGTTCCCTCCTGTGGTACTGCCGTAGTGTCGCGAGTTACGTCGCTAATCGCTCTGTCACTTGCGGCACTCGTGATCCCCTGGAGATGTGTCCGCAGTATTTGCGGTCGAATGGAAGGGTGACATTATCATTATGGGCAAGTTCTGCGTGAAGTCAGTGTGGTAAGCTCGTCTTTTGTCAGTGGCATGTGTTATTCTGTTCCAAATGGTGCTTTAGTGTCACGAATGTTCATCGACATCGAGTGGCTCGTCTGTTTGTTTGTTGGTTATATACATAAAAAAGTAAGATTTATTTCGCACAATATTTATAGTATATAATATATCTAATTATCAAGATAATACAAGAAACCGGTAGGTGGCGCTGAATTCAAATTATTAACAGATCGCATATTTGTAACATTTTGAACTGGAACACTAGAGGTGAGATTTCCATTCTGTGTACGGACACATTAAGACTAATTGGTTTTAAGCATGGATACGGATATGAAATTATTTCCGATATCTAATAGTTTTAAATGGTTTGGATAGTTAGTTTACATTAATTGTATTATATTTGTATTTATGAAGACATGAATTTATTATTGCCTGTATATTAACTTTGATATAATATAATGCCTATATATTAATATATTATAAATTCTATATAATATACGGTATTTAATTATTCATTATAATTTATTGTAATTAATAAATCAGTTGATTAAAGCTGAACTTTTTAAATCTGTTCACATGTTTAACCTGTATTGCAGAGTAACAATGTTAGTTAACTTACCAGTATCATTGCAATAAATTGGATTTGAAATTTGATTGAATAGTAGTGTATAGTAATAAGTAATAATAATAAGTAAGTAATAATAATATAAGTGCTGTCTGTAACAGTGAGGATAAAGAAAAACACCGCGGAAGTTTCTTGTTCTTCCGAGACCACCTCATGGTAGGAATTTTGCGTGTTTGTAAAAAGTGGAAAGTAAATAAGTTAAGTGTTTGTAAAAACCAAGTTCCAAATTTCTTCGTTCATATCATTCATTTGAATTACGTATCAGTAAAAAGGCACGATTATTGAATAAAGATATAACTAAGTAATCGAAACGCAAGTAAATCACTAGTAATAATTACATCCAAACGTTATCTTACGATTAAGCCTCATTCATTAAATTAAAAAAAATATATATATATATATATATACAAATTCGATTTCGTTACAAGTTTATTATCAACGTAGATATGCTTTTGAGATTTTTATTTCGGATATTCAATATTTTCGGTTACGGTGACAGAGTTCCATAAATCCCTAATTTTAAACTAGAATTGCGTGTTTGTATCCGTACCTACAACTTAAAGAGCAACATTTAGTTTTGTGAACTATAGAAAGTGTGTCCAAGCGAAGGTATTTAGGTTCTTTATCATTTATAGATTTCACGGTAACCATGATAACCCGAACCTTATAATTTTCACAGCGTTAAGAAAACCGGTCAAAATTATGTTGAAGTTTTTAGAAAGCCCCCACGAATTTTACTAAAAATACTTTACAAATGGGCGTGGTAATTAAACAGCAGGGCAAGTTGTTGGTTCGTGTATACCTACTTCTATGACTTATTTTACTTGCGGTATTCATTTTATTCTTCTCTAAGCTAGTTGGCACTTAGCGTTAATTCGCCTCGAAACTTTGTTTTAACTATGGACGTTCCTCAAAAATATCCCACGAAAAGACTTTACTGTAGTAAAAATGCCATTCACGACGGCAATAATGTTGTATTATATTTTTCTAAGATTAGTCTTAAGAATATTGTAACAGCTCACTGAGTAATTGATGTTCTTCATCGTGTTGTTTTGAGAAAAAACTGGGATCCCCGGGATCGATCGCTCAAAGGTTGATGATTGATTTGTGTCGAAAATTATTCAAGAATTCGGCAATTACGGTATTCACAAATTTACAGGCCCGATGTGACAGTTCTTAGTCATGACTTGTATGAGCGTTTTCAGATCAAATGGTGTAATTATTTAATGTACACGAAGTGGGGTGCTTGCAGACTAAGATTTATGTCGAAGTATGTGAAGAATCCCTACTTGTTTTCACTGTCGTTATTTATAAACCATATTTAACCATATTATTTTAGTCAAAATCTCTTTCCATTATAGTGTGTGTAGAATGGAACATATATATTAGGGATGTTATGGATATGAAATTTCGGATCTGGATATGGATACGGATATATGAATAATATTTTACCGGTTTCGGTTATTGTTATGGATATGAAGTTATTTCGGATTATCCGATTGTTTCGGATAATTTCGGATATGGATATAAGATGATTTGCAACTTGGAAAAATAATATAATGTATTAACAAAGATTGACTATATTTCTTGGTGTTAAGTGATATTTTAATCACAGAAAAAAATAATAGCCCTAAAAAGGAAATAATAAAAACTGTCTTAGATGAGAACGACGCGGCTAGCGTATCGTATCGGCGGGCGAAAACCTATCGTAACGTGTTTCATGTAGACTGCTCCTATCTGAAATTATCCGAAACATTTTTAACGGATACGGTTACGGTTTCGGATATATATTTATTTCGGATATCCGATAGCTTCGGTCACATTTACGGAGCTCCATAACATCCCTGATATATATAAGTCGTCGTTACAACATTGCAGCGGGAGGCGTGTACTCATAGAGATGTGATGTCTTGAAACCATCGATAAACCACCCATAATCGATAAATTAGGTAATATAATCGAAACTTTGCACTACCGATGTATACCTGATACCTGAAGGAGGGAAATAAGAATAATGAATACTATAGTCTTGTTAAACCGATGAGTTTGAATCTTCATCAGAGAATTAATAAATAATTTGGGTCTCTTTACCTGCAAAACTTTTTTGCGGCTATGAGCATTAAATTGGCTGGTACGTCACCTAATGTTTAGCAGAGAATAAGAAAACTAGTAACTAGGAGAGGAGTACATGAGACTCTTTTTAATTTTCACGCCGAACGCATCTCAAAAATTGTCCAAATTGAGTATTTTAAGAAATTAATTATCATTTCATGCGGTGAAGGGAAAAGTCGCACCTGCCTGACAGTCTTCCATAATATTTTCAAAGCTTACGTGAAATCCACACACGTCCAACGTGATGGACTATGGCTTCAAATAATTCGAATGCGTTAGATCAGAATCCAACAATAAAATTGGTATATAGTTGATAGTATCAGGCGTTACTTTGCGGAAATTCATTGTTATTAAATTAGTATGAGTCCTGAGAATCTCCTCCTGAGGATGCTCCGTTTCCGTACATACTTTTATTTATCATAAATGCATGTTTTCCTTCGTGGCACGGAGGGAGGTTCTACGCATGTATAGAAGTATACACCATCATACATTGTGCTTGCGGATTGTTGCAAAGTATATTAATGCTAATTTAATAAAAATGTTATAAGTTGCACAAACATCATATTTTTTGCTCCGTTCGTTTTATGTTAATTTTTATTATTTTGCATCCAAAAAAATTTGTTTTAATGCTGAAGCTCCGTTGAACTCCGCACAGTGATTGTTTTTACAGTCAAGTGTTAGTTTATGTGTTATTTCATATTTTAAAAAGCCTTAGTATAGAGTACTCGTATATTTATCTATCATAAATATTATATCATTCAAAATGTTTCCCATAAGCAGAGGCAAAACTATCGCGTTGTCGGGATTAAAAATGTCGTTCCATTGTTGTTACTTCCTCATATCCATTCACAATTTGGTGTATGGTTTTAATATCATAATGAAGATACCTGAAGATGCACAGCGGCTGTTGTTGGATTCCAAATATTTCTCGTTTGGATATGGCACCAACTGGAATGTGGTAAGTGGATATTGCAGCTTTGATTCGTTATGTAAAGCTATCAGTTGATAGTGAAATGCTGTTATGTACTGATGTAGCAGATAATGAAAATATATATAGATTGTTTGAAGCAGAAAGTGGTTAAACATTGCGTAAATCTGCTGTTTGGTGATATCAAACTATAAGCGACCGTTTGGTAAGTACGGGCAGGTTAGATTACTCACTATGTTCTATTCTTCTCGAACAATTTCCAGGTTTTAAGAAACAAAGGTAGCTTTAAGAAACAAGTTTATGTTCCTCTGTGTCACCTAAGAACGTTAGCTGCGCTCATTAGACTGTCCCGTATCATCGATTCCTTCTCCCCGATTCAGTTTCCTGACAAACTCTTTCGTCGTCACCGCTATTTCGTTTCGGCGAGCTCTTCCAGTAGATATTAAAAAAATCTTCACCAAGTAATTCCTTAAACAGCTTTCATATCTCATTTTCTGAATAAATTCTTAGCCAATTAAACAAATATTGTCCCTGTTTTTTGTTATTATTATTTAACACTAATATATTATTTATTCTACCAGCACGTACCTGGCTTCACACTTTTAACCAAATATTTAACAACCATGTATTACTTTATCTACTGTGTTAATATGTGTATAAATATATAATTTTTAATACTACCTTGGCTGATATTTGCTTTGCCCAAAAGCTGGCAGAAAATGTTTTAGCGCTATGTCCGCGTTTTATATCATGTTTCATGGTTATAATAAAGAACAAATAAATTGATAAAATCTACTACAAAAAAGGAAATCCGTGGGCAAAGAGATTATAAAAGGCACAGAATTGTTTTGTTTTTGACCATTTATATATGGATAAAAACCTTGTTTCTTGGAATAGAATGAAGGATATGCACGCGGAGATTTCACTTAATAAGACATTTAGTAAATGCTATAAAACTAGAAGATAAATCCTGTCGGGGCAAGCACGTTAGCCATAAAGGAATGTTCCAGACATGTCGATGCAAAACTTACTACTTAAACTGTACCACACTGAAGACGGATTCAGTGACAGTAACGCAAGCAAATATATGTAAGCAATATAAATTGTTTGACCTCGTCAAAACTAATTTATCATTGTACGTCGTACAGAATTTACCTCATAACTTGGTATTACTTTAATCCTAAGTAAGCACTTGTGAAGACACGTTGTTCATTACACAGTAGTCTTACATAAGGTAGCATTGAGCTTAACTTTAAAATGTCCTTTACAAAATTGCGTGTTAAAATCAGTGCGTTATTGAAACTGAAAATTGTGTTTCATTGTTGTTATTTCCTCATTTTACTTCACGGTCTCGTGTCTGGTATTGAAATTGTATCAAAAATAAATAACCATGCCCACCGGTTGTTGTTAGACACCAAAACCTTCGCGTGTGCGTACCTGACGAACTGGAACTTGGTAAGTTATTTTTTGTGGCAAATGAATCTTGATTTGAAAGCCGGTACTTTCTTTCTAACTTCCTTCTCATTTCCTGACCGACAACGCATCAATGATATCTTTGGTCTTGCTGATGTCCATGGGCGACGGTGACCACTTAGCATCAGGTGTCTTGTCTGCACGTTTGTCGGCTGTTAAAAAAAAACAATGATTATATTTAATAATACTTCGCTCTTCATCAAACCTAAGATTCAAAACTTTGCCGGATAATAGCGATTCCTTCCAATACTCCTTTATATGTAATTCGGGCTACACTACTCTGAAACTCCTTACTTGAGCGCATTAGGAAAACTAGCAGTGAGAATACGGTAAAAAAAACATGGATATAAACACTATTTGAAACAACAGTGAAACCAATTTTCATAACTGTCTGTGTATAAAATTTATATAACCAACTGTATATATTAAGTATAATATACTATAAGTTTATGTTCATTTATTACTTTATGTATAGTATATTTAAATATATACCCAATACCAAGGGTTGAATGTCACGAGGCACTACGTCCACCCATTGTATTGTAGGTATTAGTTTCTTTCGCCGTTTCTTCTCTTCAGTGTTAAAACAACTTTTCGAAACGGTAGTAGACGCAAAAAATAATGCGCTTATTCAAGTGTAATTACATAACATCTAAATGACGAATGAATGGTAAATAAATAAATTATAATATAAATAAATACAATTAATGTTTAATAAAACTATAATCCCCATAAGTACAATCATTAACTTCTGGTATATGCAATATTAAAATCTTAAAATACAAATATTAACAATTCAACAAATACTAATATTTCAGATTGTAGATTTGTAATTAATTTGTAATGTAAACATGTTAAGTAGTATTCGAGGTTATAAATACTAGTGTCCGCCATTTTGTACCGCATTGATAAAACGGTCGTCGAGCTGGGGACAGTCCGAAGGGTACTGCAACATTCGTCTGTTATTCAGTAGGGTGCACCCTGCGAAACACTAACTAAATTGGAAAAAAAAATTCGGATAATTTGAGATAGGGGCAGAGTCCAAATGAAACACGTTATGCCAGGTTTACGCTGTCTGAACCTTGAGTATGTTTTTATTATTTATTTTTTAAGGTTCTTTGTCCATTTATAATACCAAGTTATACCTATGTTACGCTTCTATTGAATTCTGAATTTAATAATTAGCTTCCAGCTTAAAACTTAAATGTTTTCTTATTAGTATTTTGTCCAGTAGTCTATTTTACTCGACTTATTTTAGTACTAATAAGAAGATTAATTTATTAAAAATATTGCCCACCCCCCCCTCCTATTATTATTTTCCTGCCATCGCAATCCGGTGGACTCAAAATCCTTGTAAATGGCTTTAAATAAAAATAAAGGTACAGCTAAAATACAAAAATAGGGAGTTCCATACAGATTACATGTATATACGTTTAATGCTGGCGACGATTTAAGTTTAAAATCATATATTTATTACGTTTATTATATATCTGTTTATTATATATTATTATTATACACTCTGTTTGATAACACCCCTGAGTATAGATTGTCCTGAAAATCAATGTTGCAGTTCATTGCAGCAATAATGAGTACAGACCATTTTGTTGTATTGTGTCAATGCTGAAATGCACAATTTTCTGTTTCATGTCATTGTAATTGTGCTAGGGTGTAATCATTTTGGTTTTTAAGTAAGTTGATTATTCTGTATTCTGTGTTGCTGCTGTCCCATTTATATACCAAATAAAGTTTCTTTTCTATATTGCCCATGGCAATTTCTGCACATTTATTACACGGGTACACTTTTACTCATATGATAATAAATAAAAGGTGCTTGGAAGTGCAGCTTTGTTTTTGTTTCTTTTTATGTCCATATTATGTCCAATTATGTCCATGGTGTACATGGACATAAACCATCATCAAACCTTTGCCGACTATGGCCGCGAAAATCATTTTCTATCCTCCTCCGAGTAGTTGTGAACTCGAGCGCTTCACGTCATGATCCTGTGTAAAGACCTAAATGTCTCTCTGCAATATGAAGTCTCCAGAATACGTCATCAACTCAAAATTTATATTTTATTTATTTTTATTCATAGCCCGTCTTACTATGTTTAGCGATTTGCGTCATACGAACATGTATTAAGTGAAAAATTAACGTAAAAATCTTACATTTTTCCACTCTGTAACATTAGGACAAGATGATGGATTGACAACATTTGCATTTAAAATGATTAGTTATATACCAGTATGGTACATGTGTAAGTTTTAGGAGATAAAAATTGTTGAAACAATGTCAATGAATTACCTTATTAAATTACTTTTAAATAGATATGTCCAACTAATTTATATTCGTATTAATTAATATAAACTTACAGCTTTATTGTACTAGAGATAACACCCCTATTCAATAAATATAGTATTCAATAGATAATGCTTAATTTACCACATTAATTACTATTTGATTTGTTCATGTTGTAATGTTGCCAGCGTAAATATAGCGTTTAGCCGATATTTGGGGATATTCGCAATTGGTAACGATTTAACACATTTACTGTCAATTATTAAAAAAAACATTAATAAAATAGCTATGACTGGGTAGTTTACAAATAATATAATAAACATAACAATACATAAGTGGTTATATACAATCACTAGTAATAAGCACTGGCAGGCTTTAATAAGCAAATAAATTGTAAATATTTCTGGGATAGATTTTCACCAACAAATTATCATCAATATAAGTTCATAAAAAGGGAATTGAAAAATATATAATATAGAATCTCCTCTTTTTTGAACTTAGTTAAACATTGTATTATTTATAAAATTAACTAACTAATCTTCGTTGGCTTTGCATAAATTTAATTTAAAAAAATGGGCTACAAGAAATTCTTATTTTAAACAAAAACGAAACGATCTAAAAATAATGGCGTCGAGGATCCACCAATTCGTTCAAGATCGGAATTATTATGACTATCACATAAAAACAAACGATGCATAATTAGTGCAAGTATGCATAGAAAATGGCACGAACCTGATTCTAGAAGGCTTCCGGCGACTAAGAGCATAGACAGATTAATTTACGTTACTCACGACACAGAGTATATTTTGTGTACAATTTTATAACTAACTATATGAAGAAGACATAACATCGCGGGATCGCGGGATGGTCCCGCAATAAGAAATATTATTCGTCATGCATTGTGGGGAAAATAACATTGGGCTATAGTTGCAATTTAATGTGTGTTATGTGGTCTTTGGCATGGGCTCGAAATCGGGTCACATTGACGTCATCATGATTCAGTGATTATCAGACATTATATAGAAAACGAAACGATTAATGAATATTGATTTTTGGTTTAGATCTACTATTCGTTTTGTTATCGGAGGTGCCGATGGCAAGGGACTATTTGAAAAACTGTCTAGTAAATATTCAGCAAATATAAAAGATCAGCAAATGTAAAAGGAAATTTTTAATGCTTTATTTTTAAATGTTGAACCCAATAAGTCAGAAAGTACGAGATAATTATATTACTTACGACGTTTTTTCGGATTTTTTTCACCTAATCTATCGATTGACATATGTTTCAAAATGGCAGACTTGTACACATACTAACTAGGTTCGATGTTTTTTAAGGATTGATCTTGATATATTTAAGATAATATTAAAATAATTTTGGTATTTTTTTTAAAGTGATATCTAAGTTTATTTTGAATTATGACTATACTGATGTTAAGCTTATTTTGAGAACAAAATAAAATATCTTTAAATAAGTGAGCGGGTTAATTGAATTATGCAGTTGATCTTGATAATTTCTTTTGATGCATTCTCTAAGATCACATCAGGATACGGTGAAATGTCTAGCACAGTTCATATTGCACTTTTTGATTTAAATTTTTAATTCCTATTTTGTAAATGGGACCTGGGAGGGTTTGATATGAATATCAAATTCGGCGTTTCTCAAGGATCAATTCTAGGATTTTTTCAGAATTTTATTTACTGTCACCTACTTGCTAAAATCTTACATAATATATAAAGAAGTCTATGTATATAATAACATATATACAATTGGATTATATCAGGGAGACCGTTTATTTACTTAATTTATCTCTTTTCCCGAGACATCAAATCAAACATATGAATATAAATTCTAAAATTATAGTTATGGAAAAGGACTTTATTGCGTTAAAGTTTTAACGTTTTTTAATTTTTATATTAAAACTACTCATATATTCTCTCGTATAATAATATTTTAGCATTATTTCAACCAAAAATGACAGACTGAATATTGAATTTTGGGAGTGAACGTATTTATATCGTTGGTAAGTTTTATGATATAAGCCGTGAAATGAAAATGTATATATCAGTGATAAAATAACCAATTTTTCAACATCCAGCTTTGGTATTGACTTTACTATTATCTGTAATTTTACTTGAATATTTTTTCGAAATATATATTCGAATCTTAATTCTAAAATATATATCAAAAAGGGGCTATTATAAATGTTAGATACGGCAACACTGATTTATTTATCGGATACCGCCTATTGAAATAGTTATCTCAATACCCGCCTCAATAATATAGGAAGGCGGTCTGTTAGGGTAATTAGTAACTTAAAATTCAAAATATTATTTTATATAAACCGTTTAAGGTTTAAATAATTTAAAATATATATTAAAAAAATAAGTGTGATTAATACGCTATTCTTGTTATTGAAAAAAACAATCTTTGGAGATGGAGGAATTATGGCGCGAAAATAATATATTTTATAACATTTTGTGTTTCGTGATAACAGAAAATGAGAAGTTGTTTGATAGGAATGACGCTAATTTGTACTGGAGAACGGTTTTCCACGTTATCGGGGTATGTCACCACGGGTACACAGCTATGTCTGCTATAGGCGTTATGGCCCTGCAAATAATATCCCATAGCGACCCAGCTGTTCAATCCTTGTATATCTACAAAGGTGCTTATTTAACAGGATGGAATTTCGTAAGTACTAACTTAGAATTTTTATTGCATACCCTCCTATGATACACGCATTAAACTAGAGACGTTCTGGAGCTCCGTAACCGTAACCGAAAGTACTGAATATTGAAGTTTGACGTTCGAAAAGTGTTTGTAAATACCGAATTCGAATAAATGTTACTTCATTCATTCATTCGAAGCTGAGGAGTTTTTTCGCTGTTTCTTCTCAAATAACGTTGAGAGGTGAAAGAGCCGCTGCCTTATTTGTCTACAACGAATCCATAGTGCTGTGTAACTATGATATCAAATGGCAGATTTGCCAAGTAGAAAATCGCATAGATGTAAAAAATATAACCTTGCTGTTACAAGCATACGTCATATGAACATGCGGAAAATTGTAGGCAATAATTAGTATACAATAGATCGAGACAAAGTTCGTACGATCGAGGGAATCACGCGACCATCATGGCTGGTACGGCCTTAAGGTTATCAGCAGTAATAGACATAGCTTAGACGTACCGTGTCTCTGATATTAAGATTGTCGATGCTCCGGGTAAAATCATTCTCGAACAACAATGATTGGAGAGAGAAATTGATTAAAGTCATTCGCGAGTGATATCGATTAATTCGAATTAAGCTTTATAATCGAACGCTTTGTTGTCCTTAACTTGTAATAATTTTATCCAATATCTGCTTCTAGTCGTTACTTGCGATATACATATATTTAGAAGGAGGATCGCTATCGATCTGTCTTGGCAACATTTTTATATTTTTCTCGAAAATAATAGGAAAAAATGTCGCTAACTATAATCGATATTGAGTTTTTTTCTAATTAGAGGTTATAAAAGACAAAATACAGGTTGGGTAACGGGATTGTGACTTAATGACTATATTAATATTAATACTGTAACGGGATCGAATCCTCGAATCTGTAAATATATTGTTTTTAAATTTTGGTATAGATAAATGGAAAAGAAAAAAAAATTATAAAACAAATATTTTTGGAATTGTTGCTTTTCTGATTGCCTGGCCACGTATCACACCAAACCCATTGGACAGATTTGGATGATACTTGGCATATTAAGCTTATAAATATAGCAAGTCAGTTTCTATCCAGGGAAGTGACTCCCGCGGGATGAGAAAAAAAAGTTAATACCGATCAATTCATTCAAGCGCCAAGGTACCTTAATGTCGGTATATATATCTTTTGGCCCAGCAAAAATCGTTCTGCCATTTCGTAGATCACTTTTTTAAATATGAAACATTTTGGTTTAATAAATAATTGATCTGTTAATAATTTGTCTACAGCGCCACCTATGAAATATGGTGATAAGCCGCGTATTTCATAAAACAAAAAAATATTTGATTATAAACTCAGATCATCTCATAAGTTTTTTTATTTATTGTTAACATAGATAAACCATATTTACTTTTAGCTTAAATTCGTCCACACTGTAATGATATATCATTAAAAACTGATTACACTGTTGTGGATGTTTCCATAGAAACACCGACGCGGTACGCATAATAAATGACGGAGCTAAACGTGTTATCCGCATACGTCAGAAGTATAGATAGGAAACGTGCATTGAGCCGTTCGACGGTGGTAGGGTGAAGGGGGAATCGGATCGTGTAATTCCTGCACTCTCCAAAATGTATCCCATGAACACCGAGAGGCTGGCTACTTAGCATATGCTCGAGGATCAGATGGCCGGTACCAAGCGATTCTGATTTATCCTCCTTGCGCGCCTCTGCATTGAGTTCCGATGCTGACAGGTGACATTTGACAGCACCAGCGCTGACGTGAAGCAGTACTCCGCACACGGCCGAGTGCGTATATAAAGTTTAGGTACAGTGCCAAAGTTGTTTACTAGTAAAAGTATTCACGTACAAAATTTCCTATTTTGAATACAAAATCCTTGAACGCATAAATATATGTGATATAATTCATATAAAAATACCTTAAAATATATTACATAACATACTTATGTAGTATAATTATTTTACCATAAAAACGTGAGGTTTTACGAAGTTTAGCCACGAATTGTACCGTGGTTATGTAAGTAAGAATATATTTCAGTTTACAATTTATTTACATAATTATTATGCAATGACGTTTCGCTCTAAGTTGTTGATTAATATTATAAAAATAAAGCAAAAAATGTATAAAGTTAAGCTCACGATCGCCTCGAAGTTAATGGAAATAAAAAGAAACATTAAAATGCTATTTTATTTTACGATTAGTAAATTTGAGTTTATAAAAATAATAACATTAATTTTAATGAATCTGTTGAACTGTATGTAAATGAAATGGATTTCTTTGTAGTTGGGACAACTTTCTAAACATTTTCAGTTATGTTCAACATATACTTTGAACTCAATCGATGGATTGTCACTGTCAGTAAGCACGGCACGTGGGAGACAGAACTTTTTACTTCATAATACTACATTTATACCGCGTAGTCACGCACTAAAGTCTTAGTCCCACGTAATGGTGAGTATCTACCACCCTTATGCCTGTAATTTACGATTTTTTCGTCTCTGGAAAAGATCGTTACGTACAAATGATTTTAAACTTACCATCGCGAACATAATGCATGTCAACTTACGTTACATACAAATAATAATCGCACCTGAAGCAATTGACACTTACTTGTTCTTAACAGGCATTTTTATTATTTTACATTCGATTCTAGACTCTTAAACCTTTCTCACAAATCAGCCAATCATATAAAAGGTTTTATATTTTCGTTGTTTGCGGACTAAGGAGCTCTTTCCATACTCGAGCCCTCAGCTTCCCTTACTGTACAACGGACACGGAAATGGTGGAGGTCGGATACGACACAGCCCTCAACAGCGGAAGATGTCACAGTCCAACTTTATCACACGAGTGGGTTATCACGCGACCATGTTGGAAACGTGACTGGGGCGTGTAGAACTTATTTAACTGATAAACTGGCCTTCCTATTTGGCACCTTATCATCGACCGAGTTCGGTGACCGCCCAAATCTCAAACAGTAGCTAAATAAGTAATAGTTGTTTAATATATAAATAAAATAACATATTAATTATCACTCGGCGAAGGAAAACATGGCGAGGAAACCTGCAGACCTGAGAGTAATCTATATAATGTTCTCAGAGGTGTGGGAAGTCTTGGCCAACGTTACAACGAGGATATTATCTTGACCCTTCTCATTGTGAGAGGAAACCCGATCCCAGCAGTGGGACAATTATTCGCTATGTTGTAATGATGATACTATACTATACTAGTAAAACGGAATGAAGTTGTTATGATTAAAAATTTATTATTAATTTACGCACTCGTCGCTTATGTTCGTTTCTTTAAAGACTGTGTTGCATCGCATTTTATTTAGTTTGTACTTCGAGTCATACACATAAAATTTTGAAACGGATCATATCGACGACAAGCAAACTACCCTCGCTTCGATTCAGAAAATAAGCCTTACGTTCAATAGCACCTTGGTCATTGTTTTAGATTAATCTGTAACTTTTATATTTATGGACGGATTGCAATGAAACTAACTTAAAATATTAAGTGATGCTTACTGCAATACATCAGTGAAGACCAAATCGAAATCGGTTAAGCCGTTTCTGAGATTACCGCGCACAAACGCACGGACAAACAGACAAAAATTCTGTTTTGAATTATATGGCTTGAGAGCCAGTTCTATCTTTCTTATCTTCTTCTCATTTCCTAGCAGACAACGCATCAGTGACACCATTGGTTATGCTGATGTCTATGGGCGACGGTGATCAGTTACCATCAAGTATCTCGTCTGTTCGTTTGTCGGCTATTAACATTAAAAAAAAATTAGTAAAGGGCCTTAATAATTAATTTTTCTCGTATGTCCTTCGTGTACAGAAAACGATCAGTTAAAATTTTATTGCATTTATAAATGTTTCTCCTAATCCCTACTGAGAAGAATCTAAATTATTTTAATGTTTCTCTAGTTATAAAGTCGTTAGATGTACAAACGGTACAAACTTAAAATAGGTTAATTTGATTAGTTACAACACGATGCTCGTTTCAATTTCTATATATATATGTATATATATATATATATATATATTGAAATTATTGTCTTATCTGTTTGTTTAAATGTGATTGTTATGAGTACTTCGCCCGAGGGAGTAACCTTGTCGATAACCCTAACGTGCCGTCTATCGGATTTAATTGGTCACTAAAGGGCACAATATTATTCTCTAATGAGCCTAAAAAACTACGCGTGTATTTAGGTCGTCGATTATCTGCCGAAGCCTTGATCCTTCTTATTAGATTACTAATCAGAAGTTCTTAAAGTTGGTCAACTCGTCGAAATCTCTGAGAATTAATATAAAATTATCTTATAACTCTCCCTTTGACGGGGTCGGGCACGATGAAAGGGGTAAGGATCATAATCCGCTACGCCCGCTAAATATGGATTGCCAGAGTTCTTACACATTTGAGTGTTATGGTGAAGTCTCAGGTTTGCAGGTTTTCTAATTGTGATTTCCGTAAATACCAGAATTGTTCCACCGCTCGGACCTAGAGTAACATTTGCCCTATATATTGTTCAAAAATTAATTAAATATATGGTTATTTGTACAAAGGATTTTATAATATTAATGATTTTCATACTTTATGTGAAAAATGTTGTTAAGAGAATTATATTGTTAATTTTCATTTTAGTATTTAAACAATAACTTCAATGATAATGTTTTTAATGACATACTTCTATTTTAACTATTTATAATGACACTGATTTGAACCGAAATTTCTTAATTATATTTATTTTACAGCCGACACAATCAATTCATACACATTTTTTATTATATAACTATACACATTGTTTATTATATAACTATAGTATAATTATTTTCTCCGTGCAGTTTGCGTCATAAAACGTCGGAGCGGTGAAGCGAGTATTTTGCTCTCTCTCCCACTCACGGGCCTTATGGGCGGGCATAGTGATGCGCATTATTGTTGTCGATAAGCGTTATCGATAGTGTATTTAGTTTTGTCATTATGTGGGATTGTGATAAAAATGAAAGAAAAATAGATAAAATAACGTATTTATTAAAATAAGAATAATAATAATTTAAAATAAATGATTAATTGGGTATGTATGTATTAAAAAACTATAAGTACAAAAGCTTAGAATGCAACGAGTTACATTGAAAATAAATATAAATACTTATATCGAAATTTAAATTGAACAGCAAAAAAGACAACTTATATCTAAAATCATCAGCTCATTTTTTTTTATCGATAATGGCGTTGCGCCCGCGCAAGGTTCTCACCGCCCTAGCCGGCTTATCTATTATGACCCAAACTGCACGGGGAAAAAAATTATACTATGCATATTATTTGTACACCATTAAACGGTTAAGTATTTTAGGGCTGAAATTAAGAATAAAGGTTTAATTTTAACACACACACACACACACACCTTCAAACTAGGATTCCGTGTTGCGGGTGGCTTGCACGTACACCGACATGACATCATAAACACCCACGATCCGTGGACAAACATTGATCTGTCACATAAATGTTTGCCCAAACCGGAAATCGAACCTGGTAACTAGTAGAAGGCGGTCACTACCGACGGCTACGAGGTCGTCTAATATTCAATCCTATGTACAGACTTCAATAAATAAAATAATTTAATCGATACTTCCAGTGCTCGAATGAACATTTGAAAATCGTGATATTAAAAATAATAAAATATTTTAAATTTTAATTTTTTTAACAGTCATCACTTCCATATCACCGTCATACCGTATACCGGTCGTATGACGGTCCATACGGTCATCGAAAGCCCGCCCACTTTTTGTAAACCTGCTACTGTTACCACATGGCAGCTTACCCTCCATCTTGAAAGCCTAATCTTATCAGACCAAAGTCTAAGAACGTCTAGGATAATGTAACATTTTGTTAGCAGATTTCATCATATCGCACGTGTTCGTTATTGAAATATGATTTAGCGGGGATATAACAAAACTGCTTTCAGAGTTTTTGTGTCGCCAGCTGACCAACGACCAGATAAGTGCCCGTGGAACAAGGATACCCCCGCACGTGGATTCGCTTTTATAACTGGTTCTCTCCAATTCCAAACGCGGTTCCGTGGGGTCGTAAATCGCGCCCTCCCCAAAATAGAACGTCAGATCGACTTATGTACCTTATACAATTGGTCAATTTACGAAAATTAATTAAACTTTCAACATCTTGTATAAATCTCAAACGCTTTCTCAGACATTGTATGTCCAATAAAATCTATTTACTGGACTTATCTTATACTAGCAAATGCCCTCGCTTCGCTTTGGAAAAACTGAACGTACCACTTGCACGGACGGCGCGGTTTGCGTCTTCATTCATCATGCGCACTGCAAAGGATTGGAATAACTTGCCCGCGTCGGTGTTCCCGCCTTCTTACAATTTGGAAGTCTTCAAGAGGAGAGTGAATAGGCTATTTATAAGTTAGTGCTTTCACCATCTTAGACTTCATCACCATTTACCATCAGGTGGGATTGTTGTCAAGCATTAAGTTATTTTATGTAAAAAAAACCTACTTTACGCTTAAATGCAATTTTCGGGGTCTTTCTCGTTCTGTGAATTAGAAATACATATATTGATTCATTACTTTTTTATTTATGGACGGATTACTATCAAACAAACTTAAAATTTTAAGTGACAACCAGAACGAAAAACGGAACGCACAGACAAACAGAAACATTCTAACAACTATTATTTTCGGTTCTATTGCGTTAATAAAGGACCCTAATAATAATTTTTCTCATATGACCTTCATGTCCAGCAAGCGATCAGTACAATGTATTATATGAATAGATGTATATTATTTACAGTAATATAATATATCATTAAAATACCAAAATCCATCAACCTGTCCTACTTGAAATGTTGAAATAATAATGAAAAGAAAAGACACAACGTGCATTTTAACTTGAATTTCCATTTCTGTTTCTGCTTCGACGTCTATTCGATTTTGATTGCCATTTGCCTTATCCCTTATCCTTTTTGCATAAATAAAATTTTACAGAGTTTAACACTTCTGCAACATGTCGGCTTCAAAGTTCATGCTTCATGCCAACATTTAAACAGGTCCTTCTGTACAGAGCAACGCTGGATTAGAGCAGAGTAAGAGGATTATTGACGATACGTGGAATATACCTAATTGCTGTCAGTGAACGCTTCGTT
Source organism: Megathymus violae (assembly GCA_003671415.1). NCBI lineage: Eukaryota > Metazoa > Arthropoda > Insecta > Lepidoptera > Hesperiidae > Megathymus > Megathymus violae. The sequence goes on along the minus strand of PDGT01000100.1, from coordinate 441,144 downwards.
TAATTTGAAATTAAACACCTTTGTTTCTTTTTGCAAAATTCATTTTATTCACCTTTGACAAACAGTCCACAATTATCCATGCAGGTACAAATTTGTTCACAAACAAATTACCCAATCATCCTAATTAATAAGTCTAAAATTGGCATCCCCTGTGGATTTTCAATCGCTATTGAGGGCTGGTTGTTATTGTTAAGATCATTTATCTAAATACATATCTATGCAATATATAAATAAATAAAGATTTGTTAATAACTCATTACAATATTGTTCTTAACAATTACTTTTAACGCGTCGTCTTAAAAATTAACTTTTTTATTACCTTCAAGAACGCCGCTCGTCGAGGGCAAAGGTCACTCACATGCGATTGTTACTTGAGATTTAACAATACTGGGTAAACCAAACCCGTCTTGTGTATCATTCTGCGGCATTTTAACTTTTCGTTAATTCACATTTTGAATTAGAACACTTCAGTTAAGGTCTAAATTTAAGTGGGGTCATTATTAAATCAGGTATCATTACCGAGTGAAAGTATGTAAAGTAATTTAACGTGGTACATTTATTTTTGCGATAATATCGATCATACGAACGAACGAGGGCTTCTTACACGGCCCAGGCGTGGGGAATACGGGATTCGAGAGATTCCTCCTTGGCCGGGCATTTTACTTGATCGGGTCAACAGCCCCCTGGTGACGTAACCCTCGCTGTTGAGCGGAAATAAATTGATATTTTAATGATAATTTAAAATCTAATTACTTCTACCAAGATATTTTAAATTAAAAATTGTAATTAATTAATGTCAATGTTATGAACAAAACAAAATGTCTTAAAAACGTCTTGAGAATTTCGTCTGTCAGACACGGAGTAGGACCAACAAATGTCACATAAACGAACCGTGTTTACCGGAAAAACATATTTTTTATAGCCAGAAAGGCAAACGAAAAGGCAGATGGAGCCATCTGATGAAAAGAGGTCACCGTCGCCTATGGACGTAGGAAACGTCAGAGGAATCATCAGTGCAATGTCGGCCCTAAAGGGGAGTTCTTGTGACACCTTTTTTGAATAACTTCATACCGTAGCGCACCGGGAATAACTCAGAAGGAAGGTTGTTCCACAATTTGCACGTGCGTGGTAAAAAAGGTCCCGAGAATTGGACCGTGGACCGGAATTCCAATTCCGGTGTGGATGGAACTTCATTCTTCGGCGGTGATGCGATGATGGAAGGGTGACGTGGGCACCAAGCAAAACAGTTTCTCGGAGTACTCAGCGTTGTAATACCGATAGAACAGACGAAGGGAACTTGTACAAGATATATATGTATATATAAATAAGTTAAAACAAATAGTTCAGTATCATTTTCTCCTGTTTGTCAAGGGATTTTCTTTTTTTCGTTCTATTGATGTTTTTATTTGTATATTGACGTATGTTATTTTATTTGTCGTAACTATTGAAGAGCTTTGATGTTATAAGTAAAAATTTTTTGGAAACAGAACGTTATAAATTATGGTCGAATTTTAAACAGGCGAATACCAGTTTAAATCAAACTTTGATGTATTCATTTTTTTACCGGACTCTAAATAAAATTTTTCTGTTTAAAGAATCTTATTATAAAAAAACCTGCGAAAGAAAAGCTCGAGTTCCGCTCATAACGAGTCGCAGTTAGATGGTTGCATAACGTGTCGTCCTCACCGAGGATTTTCCGATGTTTGGTCGATGCTCCGGAGCCACATAATGAGTTTGTTCGATTGTTCACCCTGGAGAACTACCGCAGATACAGGGGGCTCGATTTACTCGCTGTGTTTTCCAGCTATACGATTGCGCAATTCTGCCATTCCATGTATCCAGTCGGCTCTCAGCGCTATGATGGAAACCTTCTCTGGCTTTGACATCTTTGTCGCTGGTTGGATACATATCTATAGACTGGACATCTGGACTGGTGCCTACTGTTTAGCGAGACCCAATCGCTATTTTTGTATATTTTATTTATACTTGATATTGGCTAATATTAAGTTTTATTCTTGTTATTGACTTAATATTATAAAGAGCTCTTGAATTTAATAATTTTTTTTAATGAGTAAATATAAAATGGTTTGTTGTTTGTAATTTACGTTTAAGTGTAAATAAATTTTGTGACAATAAATTGCTTACTTCTTGTTGCGTGCCTAAAATTGTTCAATTTCTTGCAGATCTTCCAAACCATCTTCCTGGGTCTATCGCTGGTTCACGACATCCTCGAATGGATAGATAAACAGGACACCTACGTCGGCACGAAGATTCGCTATTGGAAAGATGTTATATTCAATGGAATGGTGGTGCCTTTTACCTTGGTAATATTACATTTTTATTTCATTGAAATAAAATTACTAACGACATAGTAGATTCAGTATGTCCGAGTAGTTCATAGAAGCGGAATTTTTAAATATATAAGTGCTTACTACAGTTATTTATAGATAAGTATTACCGTCTATACTACAACTATCTGTGATGTCTTCTACGTGTTTGTCCGTACCATGTGCAAAACAGGCCATACTAGTGCAAGGGTTTGCGTGTGGGCACGTTTACTTTTCCATTGTAAAGGCTTCTACGACTGTTTGGTGGGTTCCATACCATCCAACTTAATCCTGACCGTAGTTTTGTACGACGTCAGGTTGGTCTTTAGTGTCACCGATGTCCATGGACGACGCTGACCACTTATTATCAGGTGACTCGTCTGTTCGTTAGTCGCTTTTTTACATTTACATTACAAGAAAAATTCTTACCATACTAGCTACCATTTAAGAAACAACCGTGAAATTTTATGTAGCGGTCAACAATCTTTTTCTCTGGTCCCTACCGTTTGCTAGCTATTGACATAAATAGGTACTAGGACGATATAGGAATACAGTAAAAACGTCCCTGGCACTATTCGATGAAGCCTTGCGCAAGTAGGGCAATGGCATTCACAGTAGATCTTTGAATCTCCACAGAAATGATATTGCTCTGATACTCTAAGGTGCTCCAAAGGCGTCTTACTGATGATTCCCAACTAATTTGGTTCCATAACTTACCGGATATTTAGAAGATATTCCTCTGGGCACTAAAGAAGTCACTAGGACTACATAAATGTAGCAAAGCTAAGCTTCACTCATAAAAAAATATCTTTCCAGTTCGTCACCTTAATGTTCTGGACCATATACGTCATCGACCGAGAGCTTGTCTTCCCGAAGATCTACGACGAGGTGATTCCATGGTGGTTCAATCACTGCGTGCACACCAACATTACCATCATGATAATCATCGAGAATCTACTCCAGGCGCGGAGACACCCTACTGATAAGAAGATGGAGGGGATTCTGCATGCTATTATATCCATTTCGTATGCTGTCGTGTAAGTGTCTTTACAATGTTTGAATTGCGATTTTATTTTGTGTCTGCATAACTGAGTCTTGCCGCATCTGTCTTGTAAGGCTTACAACATTGCAAAGTTAGAAATCTATGCATCTTTGGTTACGAAGATCAATATCCTAAAGTGAAATGCTGGATTTCGAATGCGTTTGGGAGTCACAGTATCTGCAAAATAACGACTTGTTAAAAGCTAATTTTGTAATAATCGCAGCGTCGCTCAGTAATCAAGGAAAGATAGAAATCGTGCTTTTATTAAAAAACAATTAATATCAATTTGTTTATAGTAAACAAGAAGGTCCGTTTTTAAATTTTACTTATCATCTCCAATCGAAAGGTCATACTCAGGAGACTCCTTACATACTAAAAATTGGTGGAGTCAGGCCTTGGGTTTACATAAAAAACCTTATGTAATTTAACGAATTGCTGTATGAAAGTCAATATACATATTTCTATCGATTTCAGGTACTATTCTATCTACTACTTCACTCGCCGTTGGCTGTACCAGATCTTCGGCATCATGACCTGGTGGCAGGTATGTCTGTTCCAGCTTCTCATCTGGTTCAGCTGCTACGTCTTCTACAGAATACATTTTCCTATAAACAGACTTATTCACGGCTCGGAAGATTTCGCAGAAGTTAAAGCTAATAACTTGGGAAAAGTAGAGAACGAAAGCAACATCAGAAATGGCGATAGCATTAATAACGCAATTGGCAATAGCGTGAACAGCGCAAATGGCGTGATGGGCACGAAAGACCCCGATAATGGCAATAACGTTAAAACTATTATGGATCTGCAAACTCCTCCGTTTTCTACAAAATCTTGGAGTATCAAGTACAGGTCTATTAGAAATCAATTCGAAAAGTCCCATTTATGATTTTAGTTAAGGTTTTCTGGCGTCAATGGCCGTGCAATAAATAACTTGTTGTTATTCTGAATCGCACCGAATTATTAATGGTGAACGATAAAGTTGTCGGTATTTTTTAAGTGTCATTACAATTCAGTATCGGAAATATAGGTACGAGTGCAAATAGGTAATTGTTAACATAAATCCTTTAAGTTTGCGCAAAATTACGTTTTGAACTTGATTGTGAAGTATAATATTTAAATATGCTCGGGCAAGAAGTGAAATTAATTTTTAAACACGGATTATGTTGTTAGTTACACAATCTATTCAAATTACGTAATAATGCAAATCATCACACTTTTATTTAATTAATAATCACCATACCATTATTATATATTATTAGATTGTACGTTAAAACTGAGTAGTTATAAGGTGATATAATTTGATATCATATTTATTTTATGTAATTTTAAAGAGAGTAACAAAATTGAAATTCTGTTTATTATAATGTTGTAATTTTTAATTATTTATGTAGAATATCTTATTATACAATCGTAGTGGAGAAATTGTTTTGTGATAGCACACGACGTAACCTGTTCAAGAATTGTTTAAAAAAAAAATGGCAAAATGATCCACGGGCTTATGAATTTTTCAACAAACCCGTAGCCCAATTGGAACCTAGCGACTTTGCCTGTCGAGTTAGGGGGTTCTCGATTCGATTCTCGGCCCGGGTTTGTTCTCAGATCATGGGTGTTTTGTGATGTTATATTTGTATATGTCCATACCACCAGCAACACAGGGAATCCTAGTGTGTGTGTGCTATGTGTGAACGTTTATTTTCGTTATATACAAATCGGTATATATAAATGTAAAATAAGAAAGTCATATTGTACATATCCATGTATTAAATGCAATTTTGTCGTCTTCCTCCATTTTGCTGCGTCATGACATCTTAATTGTATATATATATATATACATATATATATATATATACATATATATATATATACATATATATATATACATATATATATATATATAGGAATGTTTGTCTGTGCATGATGAGCCCATGAAGGTGTCTGAGTTGGAACGACCAATTTTCGACAAATAGCGCAACTGAAATCATTGAAATGACTCCTTTATATTTGAGTAATGTCTTTCCTTAAAATTTAGTTTAGTTAGTGGCGTAGCAACGCGCGCAGGGTACAGCTAGTATAATATAAGTATCTCGTTGATTTTACAAACAAAAGTCTGAGGTTACTACGCATGTGAAAACAATGAAGATCTGTCATTGCCGCTACACTACTCTGCCAAAGAACAAGCAGAATACACTTGTTTATATAGTTATGTTAGAAAATTAAAAAAAATAGAAAACCATCCCGCGTGTTTATTTTTTTGTGTTATCTGTATTATTAATTTTAAAACTATTATTTACACGAAATGTCAACTTATAACAGTACATTCGTAGATATAATGTCGTCATCGGAATGAAATTTTTGTTTGTTTATTCCACGGAGCTGTAGTATAAAATATGCATCACTCGGGAAAAAGCGAAAAGTTGCACCTTTGGTTGGTATCAGTAATTTCGTCTCTACTGTGAAACATGTAAATTATTTTAATGAATCGTAATGTAAGAAAAATATTTATTTTATCGGCTTTTTAATTGTGACAGAAGTGGATTTGGAATCGGCGTCAAAGGAGTTATAATCGGTTAGGTAATGTTTTTAGGATATTTATGTATATTATTATAATGTACGAATATATTAATATATGTACGTAAAGAAAATAAAGTATTGGATACTGACTTTTGTGTTTATATATCATTGTCATTTACTTGCCAAATGAGACTACACCAAGTAATCTCACTTAAAAATCTTACGGTTAAAATTTTACGAAAAAGTCTCTTACCGCAGGGAAAATTCTAAATTCCTGTCAACCTTCCCTGCTCGAGACAATGCCCTGACTGACTGCCCGAGTCCGATCGTCAAGTGAGTCACGATCTTCATGGTACGCAAGGCGATACCAATCGATGCCTTTGGTGTTACCAAAATGACATAAGCAATGCTTAAATATCACTATATCTTAAAAGTTACAGTTCTGACTGGAAACTAAAAAAATCTGCCCATTATTTCATGTACGTAACTAAATTTGTTTGAAGTTAAATTTTATGCGGCGATTCGATGTTTCGACGAGAATTGAAATCTCAAGGTCGCGTCACATATATTCGCATGACGTTACAAGAGCGAGAAGAAAAATAAAATTCCGACGTCACGGGAGTGGAGCGAAAGAGCGAAGTTTATACTTAATACAAAGCGATACAAATAAGTGCACGTTGTATGATTAATATTTTCAATGTGTTTTGTGTTATTATGGAATTATATGTAAACTATTAAAATTGTGTCAATAATGAAGTTTCTAGGCTAATATTCGGTCAAAAGTCTTACATTCGCTAAGCTACATTGCGCGACTTGTTTGCTTAGGCAAGGGTACGCTCCGGCCCCTGCGTCGCTAGCCAGGCAGGCTTCACGAAAGGATAATAATATTAATGTCTTAATAATAGTATTGATAATATAATCGTTACGCGAATCAAGCCAGGCGGGCCGGCTTCTGTCGCCTCTTACGACACCGTGTGCTGCCAGCATGAGACTGAGGGAGTGTTCTAGGTCGCACCAGTACGGCCAGAATAGTTTCTAATATTTCCAATAGATATTCCGCATCGTGTCAAATGGAATTTTTTCTAATTAAATTTGTCGTTAATAATAAATGTGGGTGTTATAATTAGGCTCCCGTAGATAGTTATTATTACAATAGTTTATTAAGAAGATTCATTTCTATCACGTGCACGAAGGCGAATTATTTTTTCAAGTCAATGCTACACTACACTCGCGCCTAATGGCAAGTGACGATGTACCCATAGACAGAGAGGCATATTAACCTATAAAAGTCTATTCAATTGCGACTTGAAGTTGTTCACAATGTGTCGGATGGGACTCAGTTAAATTTAACATGTTTTTTTGCTATCAGGTGAAAATAAAAACAAATTAAGTAAATTTGTAATTTTTTTAATAATTTTTACAAAGGTTTTAAGAATAATTTTACTAATATAATTACAAATGTGTTCAGTATTCACCAATATCAGTACATGTATAGTGCGGTCGAACAAAGTTTTTGTTTCAATATTTACATTTGTCTTAGATATTGAATATTGATATGAATATTTTTTAATTTTCAATGAAATATTATGAAATATCTTTTAAAAATTAAATTAAATAATATTGAACCAATAAATAAATTATAATACATTATATTATAACACGATTCAAAAGTTATTATTAACCTGTGTTTATTTATCATTCTCTATTTCAATTATCTGTCTGTAAAACAGCTTAGTTTTGGTGTTAAGAAAAATAGTCGGGGGAGTGTGTTAAAAATCAAAAACTTTATTCAACAACCCTTGTCGAGGTAACCTTTGAAAAATATAAAATATAGAGTATTCGTTTCTCTTAAACATAAGGTAACTTAGAGTGTTTTATTTCATACTTACTTTCTAACAGCTTGGCAGTATTCGAGAATATTTCTTAAATAATTATTACAAATTTAGTAATTTTTATGACTATTTATACGCCTACTTGATTTGGGTTTCGTATGAGAGATAATTAATTAATTAATGATTAACTAATTGTTCACAGTGCGAAATTGGCCGTGTTGTATTTGTGTATTGCAAAAATATTCATTTAATTGTAACGTAAATTTAAATATGTTTAAGTATGTGTTTAGATAATTCATATTAATGCAATGTATATTTTTTTTTTTTTTATATTCTTGTTAAAATTTTAAATTGTTTAAGAATATAGAACTCATGATATTGTTACGAAGCTTCTCGAAGGATAGCCGAGAAGAGAAAGTCGGCAGCCTTACGAAGTTTCTGGACGGGTGGCCGATCCTTACAGTGCAAACAATGGAGGCAAAAAAAAGAAACACAGGTAGTAATAAACACTACCTTATGCAAAAGGGGCGAGATTGACATACATGGGCGAAATAAGGGTGTTTACCTGACCCGCTATTGTTATGTCGATTTCGGGGTATTATTGTTGTTGACTTCCACGAAGGCCGTGGAAATATCTGGAAGGCCTGGAAATCGATATAAATACCGGGCGGGGTCGCCCACAGGGCATTCGGTTCCCAAATACGAAGCGAAGAGTTCCCTCCCTACGAAGCGAATACCTGCGATCTACGAGTGCAACTGCGATTGTGAAGTGTGTGTGAAGTGAAATAAAGTATCTGTGGAACTATTGTGGCATTTCACGAACCTGCGGATCCTGACACGTAACAATATTAATAAAAAATAAAAATGTAATTTATAAATATATTATGATTATTATTAATCTCATCCGTAATGACACATAGTACACAATATCTAAACAAAAGTCCATACGAAACCCAATATAACTGGAAACAAACCTTTCATGTCACACGAAAGGTTTTACGATCTCTCAAAGGTTACCTATCACATCCTTTAGAAAAAATCACCATATCTATATACAAGCTGTCTCGTCGGTCGCGCCACCTTCTCCTCCTGATACCCTATCCTCTGAGGTTGGAGATAATACGACGACGGAGTTCTTATACTAACCCCTGAAATTTGCGGCCGTTTCCTTATCTGGTAGTTCGTTATATCGGACGCCGCGAACTGTGGTTCGTTGTTCAAGTTGCCCCTGAACCTTGTAAAAGCGTAATCTCGATCCGCGGGCACAGTGAAGCCGCTGGGTATTCTCAAATTTTGTGGAATCGGCGCCAACGCTTCGTTTAAAGCCACATCGTAGTCATTCTCGATCGAATCAGCCAAGTTCTGCTTTATAGAAATATTTTCTGGTATCTTCAATGGTTTCCCTGTTGCGGTGTGAGGTTTTGAAATTTCTGGTTTCAGTTCTGGTATCCTGTATGTGGTTTGTGGGTTTGAGTACTGCGTTTGTATTTGTGTTTGTGGAATCTGTGTTGCTAAGTACGGTTTCAAGTAATCTCCCGGTGACAACGTAGATTCAAGTTTTTCTTTTATAAGTTCATAGTTATCATTAAAGTTGCGAAGAACTTTAGTTGCCAGTGATTTGGCTTTTTCTTCGGTTGTTGTCGGTTGGTATGTTGTCGTGGGTTCTTTAGCTTCTTTAATAGCATCTGGTGTCGTTAGTTCTTTGCTGTGGTTATTCTGCTCTTCTTCTGCCTCCTCTTCATCGTAATATTCGTATTCGTCTTCTTGTTTTGTATCTTCAACTGCTGCCACTGTAGGTTTCTCTGTTGTAACTGTTGTTGTGTAACGTTCAGTTGTCGTAGTTGCTTCTGTTGTTTTTGTGGTAGTCGTTGTTGGTGTTGTGGGTACTTCTGTTGTTGTTGTCGTTGTCGTTAATGTTGTAGTCGTTGTACTTTTAGTTGTTGTTGTTGGAGGTTCTTTCGTAGTCGTAGTAGTGGGTTTATGGGTGGTACTAGGCGGTAGGTTCAAGTTTTTTCCTGCAACAGGTTGTAATCCTCTTGGTAGATAGGGGCTACCACCCCTAGACGGTAAAAAAGGCCTTTTAAAAACTTTAACATTGGGCTTTATGTCTTTTATCTTGCTCGTAATATCTTCTTCTACATTTTTTCTACTTGGCTTTTCAGGTGGTTTTTCCTTCTCATCGTCGTAAAAATAATCTTCTTGTAGCTTTGCTTTCAAGGGGCCATCGTCTTTAGTTCTTTGACTATAGAAATATTTTTGTGGTTTCGGAGGTGGCTCATCATAATAGTCTTCTTCTTCATAATCTAATGGTCTTTTCGGTTTTTTAGCTTTATATGCTGCAGCGCTAGATAAATGTGATCTTGTAGGCTTAAATTTTTCTTTTTCTTCTGGTTCAGGCTTTGGTCTTTGTTGAACAGTGCTGGTTTTTCCGGATGATGACGGCCTACTTTCATCCTCGTCTTCATAATCGTCATAGTACTCATCGTCTATCGGAGGAGATTTGGTCGTCGAGACTGTTACATATTCGTATTTCTCCTTTTCATTAGCTGGTACCGGGCGTTTGATCTTTGGAGGGATTCTTGGCTGACTAAAGATACCATGTCCATTGGGTTTTACCAATGGTTGGCCTTCGGGCGCTGATGGAGCCTGTCTTTTTTCTTCCTGAACTCTTTCATCTGCATCATAGTTTCTTTCAGGTTTGAGGTTTGGTCTTTCATCTCTTGCTCTGTATGGCCTGTCATCCCTATTGTAAAGTCGACGACCTTCACTAGGTTGGTAGCGATCTCGTGAATTATCTCTAACCTTGTCTGTTAATGGCACGTCTTCTCTAGCCGGCCTTCTTTCATCTCTAGGACGAACTTCATCTCTTGATTTCAAATCATCACGACTTCTTATGTCATCTCGGTATCTAGGTTCATCCCTAGGTCGTTTTTCCCGGGGTCTTAAATCGTCCCTAGGCCGTATTTCATCTCGGGACCTAATTTCGTCTCTAGGTCTGATATCATCTCTAGGCCTAACGTCTTCTTTTGGTCTAATTTCATCTCTCGGCCGTATTTCATCTCGGGGCCTAATTTCGTCTCTTGGTTTGATTTCGTCTCTAGGTCTAATTTCATCCCTAGCTCTTACGTCATCCCTAGCTCTAGCATCATCTCTAGGTCTCAAGTCATCCTTGGGTCTAAGCTTATCTCTAGGTCTAAAATCATCTCTTTTCTGATCTCTTTGTCTAGGTCTATCATCGTCATCACCTCTATATCTGTCTTCGTCTTCCTCTCTTGGTCTAATAGGTCGTCTTCCACCCTTAAAAGGCCTACGGTCTTCATCGTCGTAAGGTCTTCGGTAGTCAGGACGTTTTCCAGGCCTAGGCCTCTCATAGCTTCGTCTATCGTCGTAATCATCTTCTAATTCTTCGTCACGTGGCCTAGAACGGCTTTCGTATCTAGAATATGAAATGAATTTAAAAGTTAAAAAAAGTAACGGGAATTCGTAATATTCGTCAATAATAACCATTGCATTTGTGACGGAATAATAATAAGTTGTAGTTGTAATTAAGAATTGATCAAAGAAGTTAATACTCTAATAGTTGTTTAACAAGGTTCACTTTACCTTCGCTCTGTTATGATCAAAAATATCACAAAAGTAAAAACCTCACCTGTCATCATAATCGTCCTGTGGTGGTCTCCTCTTGCCAGGCCTGCCTTGTGCACGCGGTCTAGATCTTCTGCCGCCCCTAGAATTTCAATAAGTACAATTATAATTTTGCGGCCGTCAATTCGATCCGCATCAGTACGACGACCAACGTTGTTAAGTTCTATCGTTATTGCGGTTTCATAAAAAATATCATCAAACTGTCAACGTAATTCCTCTTCAATTTTGATCATCACGTCTTCTTTCAACATTCCTATTCTTGCCGCAGCTAAATGTATGGCTAGAATTGATAATAGGAATCATTTTATTTCCGTCTATTTCCTTACACTTATTAATTTAATACTAAATAGTCTTACATTTTAAGTAATTTTAATATAATTTTAATAATTTTAATATTTTAAGTAATTAATTTTACATTAATGATTAGATAGTAATTTATGGATTAATTTAAATAAAATTTAAAAGTTCTGTAAAAGATTAATAACTCTTCAACAACTCTATCAGTGTTATAAATATGGTCTGATTTGCTGATGCACTTTTAGAAATAAAATTATTGTCTGTTGGCCAAAGGTGCTTTGAAAGGTGCTTTGCTTTGAAGACAAATAACGACCTGCAGCTACTGTTAAAGCTGGTATTTAGATGAATACATTTCACGAGCGTCTGTATCAATCGCGGCTATACTATCTGCCTCAATTGTTATAGTTAGGTACCAATTGATAGGCCACGTCGGAGACCTTAGGGTGGTATTAGAACTCAGTTCGGCTAATAAATCTCCGCAATTTCCTACACTTTTTAGTGACCAGAGACCCGTGGACTCCGCTGCATCGTCGTCTGATGCAATTAATGTAGGTATAGGACTGTATACTAAAGCATTCCTGCAATCGCAATCCTGCTAGTGTTAAAATAACGCAACCTATCAACATCTGGATCTAAAGTAAACAACTCCTAAAAACTAAAATTACTGTAAGCTTTTATATGTTACTAGTTGGTTAATTAAGCATATTTGCCGTCTGGCAGAAGATACCAGGGTGGCTAGATACTTCCCTAACACTAGGACGGCATCAACGAGTTGTTTGTCTAAGGATGCCTTACGTATTGATTGACCCTTTTTCCAATAAAAATATGCGAAAACATTTCATAGCAAACTTCACAAGTTAAGGATCTTATCACCATGCAAGAGAAAATTAAACTGAGTGGTATAGAAATCAGCGACTTCCAACCGGAGAGATCTGATAGCCACACCCTCGTTCCTTGTTCAGCAGGGTGCATTACAAGCCAGGCAGGTTATTACAGACTGAAGTTGGAATTATCTTTCCGTGAAGCCTGTCTGGCTAGCAACCACCCTCCCGCTCGAGTCAGCCGCCAAACGACTCGTCGTGTTCCGGTCGGGGGCTCGAGAGCCAGTACTTTCTCTCGTCCCTCCATCTCCTTTCCTGGCCGACAACGCATCAGCGATACCTTCGGTCTTGCCGATGTCCACGGGCGACGGTGACCACTAACCATCAGGTGGCTCGTCTGCTCGTTTGTCGGCTACTAATATTAAAAAAAAAACCTATTCCTCATGTGGTTTTCGTTTACCCAAGCAAGATAATTTACACGAAACCGAATCCCCGGACAGGACTCAAACTCCAAGACCGTAGCTCGGGCGTACTTCTCGAATAATATAATCGAAGTACCTCTCCTCGT
>PDGT01000100.1:382151-426861 GCA_003671415.1 Megathymus violae | reverse complement strand
CCCCCCGAGCATCGCTTCAGAAAAACTACGCCTTACGATCAGAAATAGCACCTTCGTTGTTCTACGACTGGGTATTTATCGGTCTGCGAATTACAAATATATTGATATGTAACTTTTTTATTTATGGACGGATTGAAATGAAACGAACTTTAAATATTAAGTGACGCTTACTGCAACACAAGTGAAGAACGAGCCGTTCGGATCTTTCCTAAATTTGGACGTTACATAATAAAGTAGAGTGAAGTGAGAGCATTGACTGGTGAGTTGATATCGAGTTAGATTACCTGTTAAAATAATTAGGTGAGTTCTTGCAGTCCACTTCAGAAACGAAGTGGCAGATGAAGGTCTTCTGGTCGAAGGCGGTGTAGTTGGCGCACAGGAAGTCGTATCTGGTGCCGAACAGACAGTGGTGGTACACCTGGAAACAAGATTAGAATTTACAAAGCTTATGATAAAATAAGATCGATATAAAGTATAACAAAGGAAGAACGAAAAATATATTTATTTAGATTTAAAATACAAACATACAGGGTGGGCAATAGTTCATAGGTCCGTACGTCTGAAGGGAACCTGCGTACTGCACTTAAAATCAATCAGAAAAGGCTCGCACCGAGACATGGGAGTGGCGGAGACGCATCTGCCTGATGTTTGAGTGCAACCGGTGCGGTGTGGCGGAGCTCCCCAGCAGTTCATACCCGGGATGTTACGGAGCTCCGTAACCATAACCGAAATTATCGGATATCCGAAAAAGAAATTCCGAAACCGTAACCATATCCGATAAAAATGTTTCGGATAATTTCGGATAGGAGCAGAGTCTACATAAAACAAGTTATGATAGGTTTTCGCTCTCCGCTCACTAGCCGTGTCGTTCTCATTTTAGACATTTTTTATTATTCCATTTTTAAGGCTATTACTTTTTCTGTGATTATAACATCACATAATACTTAGAACTATAGACAAACTTTGTTAATACATCATATTATATTTCCAAGTTGCAAACCATCTAATATCCGTAACCGAAATTATCCGAAACAATCGGATAATCCGAAATAATTAGGCATCCGTAACCGTAACGGAAACCGGTAAAATATTATTCATATATCCGTATCCATATCACACATTTCATATCCACGACATCTTTAGTTCATCCTAGCGGTTGGCGATGTAATTAACAGGTGCAATTACAAATACACTGACAATTTACATATGTTGTTTAACAAACACAATAACCTGCACTACTTCACAATTCAGTGTAACCGGATGAATCAGAACATAATGAGAAATCTCTAAAACGACTGCTTGAATAACCATGCTGTTTTTACAAATATACTGAAAACTTTAACAGGGTTAAAATGTGTGGGTTAAGAAATTAAAACGAAACTATTATGATAATTTTTTGACGCATCCACGTGTTCAGTGTTCATTCACCTCAACTCGATGCTTCAGGCTGTTTCAATTCATACATGCATATATAATTCATGAGAACAGACAAACAGAAAGAGTTGCAGCAACTCATTACATCAACGGACATCGCTGCATAATGTCACAGATACAATACTTAATTTCACAGCTAAATGAGAGTATCTTTCGTATACTAAAGAGTGAGGAGTGATTACAGCCTGTGAGCTTTCTTCCATAACAAATGACCGACCGACGAAGTTCGGGCGTGGTCAACACTTGGATGGTCGATCCAAAGCTCCGTCCAAGAGCCCCTTCAAAAGACTAATCCGAGAGCACTATTTGATGACGGATATTCTATAGATTTATCCCAATTCATATTTTATTATGTTATTAAGTATATACATTTATTTATTATATTTTTAAAGTATTGATATATATTTTAGGATATTATTATATATTTATAATTATGTTATTGTTTTTATGTATGTATAAATATTTTTATTGTTGCCAAAAATTTCTCACCTCCAAAGGTTGCCAGGGAGAGAATGCTCTTAGGCATTAAGTCCGCCTTTTGTAATAGCAAAGAGTAGAGTATAAATAAATGAAATGATCTTAAGTGGTGAAATTTTTAATTGATCCCTTGCTTCAAACTATTGATATTTGAGTCGGTTGGGTCGATCCCTAATCGGTAAACTCACGGCGTCCAGTCTAGGCTTTCACTGCATTTGCACCCGTGGCTTTTAGTGGAGTGGACGTCTTTACGACCCCGTAGCCCGGTTGATGGTGATACCCTGCCTTCCAGTCGAGGCATACATTTATGTGACAGGTGAAGCGGTTCCCCGCCGTCTTTTCGGTCGGCAACACTTCAATGGTTCCTTTGGTGTTACTGAAGTCTTAGTAGCGGCAGTGACCACTTACCATCAGTTGGCTAGTCCGCTCGTTTGTCGACAAGTTACATTAAAAAAATGTTTCTTCATGGGTCCTGTTTGGGATGTCATATATGCCTGTCATATATGTCTTCTCTCACTCTACTCTATACTCTTGCTTACCTGACACTTGTGAGGCACGGAAGCATAGAACCCGTCGTGTAGACCGTCACACTTGAAGTCCATGGTCTCCGGCGGGGGTACTGTCTCGTAGAACGGGTACTCGGTCAGGTTATACCCGTTCAGCTCCCGGGGTAAGTTGGGGTCGTAGATGTAGTCTATTTGGGGTATCCCCGTCAGCTTGCTCGTCGTGTTTGTTTCCCCTCCTTCAGCTGTAGCTCCCACCTGGAATTTTTAAAGCGTGCGATCAGAACAGTATAATAAGTAGATAAGCGAAGATGCGTGAAGATGTCGTTTGCGTCGTGTGTCGTAATATGGTACCCAAGAATGTCTAACAGGGCAATATTTATTTCCAACTTTCAAATCATATGCAGTCTTTGGTTTCGAAGTAAATAAAATAGACGGCCAACATGTATTCTTTTAATATTTTAAGTGTGCTTTAACATTGAGGAGACAGGAACTGGATGGATTAGAGCAGCCATAATACACCTCTCAACCCCACGGTGGCAGAAGAAGCTCGTTGTAAGAGGCGACAGAAGTCTGCCCGCTTGGTGGTAGGGCTTCGCGTAAGGAATATATAATCAGTATTATTATTAAGTCATTAATACTATTACTGGTATTATTATCTTTCCGTGAAGCCTGCCTGGCTAGCTACCACCCTCCTGCTCGAGTCAGCCGCCAACCGACTCGTACGACTCTTGAGAGCCAGTGCATTCTTTTTTATTCTTAACCGACAACGCATCAATGGTATCATTGGTTTTGCCGATGTCCATGGGCGACGGTGACCACTTACCATCATGGCTCGTCTACTCGTTTGTTGGCCATTAACGTAAAAAAAAGAAACTGCAAAATAAACGACAGTGCACTCTCGCCGTGACCAAGAAACATGTCATTAACCAAGGTCCAAATAACATTTCTATATGTAAAAATTACACATTACACAACAATACCATATAGTTGTGAATCGCATCAATTTGGCACTAAGCTATTCTAGTTAGTACTCTGACTTGAAATTGAAAATCAAAACAAGCGCACGATCGAACAGTGGTTCGGCAATGATTGATTGATTAGTGGTTGATTGATAATCAAGTGTACATGCTACTAAGTCAAATAACCAAGTAACTGTATTTTATGACGTAATAAGCAATAAAATAAATATATTGATTTTATTACTGAAAATAACATATAGCGATACAAAGAGTGACAGCGAATTTTGAGAGTCTATATCAATGGTAATCTCTGGAACCACGGCATTTATTTGAAATCTGTCTGGTTAACTAGAAATGTACACATTATTGATAATAAATTTATAAAAGTATATTGTTACTATTTCATTCAAGTTCCTTCAGTGAGACACACGATAGAAGTGCCATTAGGCAGCTAAATTAATGTCTGATTAATAATTCCGCTTTGAATTGACAGATTACATAATTAATAATAATATATTGATCAAAAAGGATATTAATTACTTAGTCATTTTCTATATTATTTGGAAAATATTTTCAGTTTCCATCCGAATATAATGTGGAGACTTTAAGTAAAGAATAAACAGGCTTTTTCTATGTTAATAAGCCTTATCATCTAAGGATATTACCATCAGGTGGGAGTGTAGTCAAGAACTGATTTATAATAAATAAATAAATAAAAAATAACGCGAAACATAACTGTTACCAGCCCTCACAAATTTTATGGCTACTTTCAAGATTCTAGTATCAATAATTAAATAATTTAAACAGTGTGCATTTTAGAGTTAATTATCAGTGAAATATACAAATCAATTGTTTTTTTTTGTTCACAAATTTCTGCAACTTGGAAACATATGTTTAAAAAATTGATCCCGAACTAAATTTATCATATTACGGTAGATATATCTTGGCATGCATTAAGTCTGTTAATCAAAGCATGGCTACATTCATGATTGTTATAATATATTTTTTTAAAGAATAAACCATTGTATTTAAGTTCATTTACAAATGCTACTTAATTCTTTAAGCAAAGTTGTGATTACAGAATGGTTACTGTTCAATACGCAGTGCATGAATTAGCGGAACTTATTAATCAAGGGGTTAATAAACATACCTTTTATATCCGATACATTATAAATAGTACAATATTAAAGTTTCATTATCAAAATATTTAGTTTGTTTTATGTATGTATTATATATTTTTGTTAAATTTATTCGAGTTTAAACTCAAGTCCTTAAGCTATAATGCTGTGTGTTACTACCATTTGATAGTTAAGTTTTTACCTGTATGTGTTTATTTAGAATGAAATTCTTTGTGGTTCCGTTAAAATACTTAATTTATTTACATTGAAAATTCTTTAATAGTTTTCTTAAGAAGAGTTCATAAGAAATGTTCAAAATATTAATACCAGGAATAAAGCTAAACTGATTGTTCCAAATTTCAGACTTGGCAAAACTGGTGGGTCTTTAATGGGTTGATGTGTAAATATTTATTATAAAGTTCCGTTACAATTTACAGAAATGCCATATTAAATTAAATGAAAACTCACGTCAAAGGCGTTCTTATGCGGAAAGGTTATTACAAACTTAATGATTACTTTCAGGATAGGACTGCTTGGACATGAGTTTAAGTGTGTTCTGTAACTGTGAGTAGGAAAAAAAACTCCTTAGAAGTTTCTTGCCGCTTCTTCTTCCGGGACAACTCACGATAGGGGTTTGTTGAAGCGATGACGTAATTTGACCTTCGAAAAGTGTTTGTAAAAACCAACTTGGCATAAAATTTTAATTTAATTTCAACATTATCTCGTAAAAGTATAAAAATGTAGCAAATTATAAAAGAAACAAAATTGATTAGACAAATCGATAATGTTTTTAAGAAAGATCAATACATACAGTTAATGTCACAAAGACAAAATACGTGTAAAATATAATTAGACCTTGGTGATGCTTTTACTTCGTCTATAAATACTAGTTGTATGAGCCGCCTTTAGAGCCAGCGACCTTCACTCCGACACGTTCGTTCGAATTCATTTACTATTTCGTCAATTTCAATTCCCATTATTTCTCACTACATTCGTACAATTTTATAAACCGTTAATTATTTTGTGCGTCTACATTATTAATGAAACATTCATGATGATCGCGTGCTGATTCAGTGAACAAAGCAATAATTATTTTCTAATATCACTGATGGTAATATCTACCCACTAATATAGTAGCGCACTCTAATAACTTGTGTAAAACCAATAAACGTTCAGTGTTCCCTACCGAAATAAGTGAGGACAAGCCGGATAAACAATGCGGTAGCGCATTATTACGGTGACAGCCGTCAAAGTAACACGTCGTGTCTATCCTCTATAAACTTATATCCTGCAGAGATTATTTTAAGGGCTATCTAACAAGTATTAAATGCTGAAGGAATACTTGCTTTTCTACGTTACTTTTAATGAATACTCCTATTTTGACAATTTATATAAAAGGCACGAAAACTATGATAGATTGATTCAGATACACCCTAACATCATCTCTTATCAAGTATCAATAAGTTTCCCAAATCCCGTTACCTGAGCTTCCTCATCGGATCCCGTGGGCACTTCCTCTGGAGCCGCTGTTGTGGTAGTGGTCTTCGCGAAGATCAGCGACGTGGCCCTCACCGCTGATGCTGTCGGGACACTTGTTAGCACCACAAGAGTTACACCTGAAAAGGATACAGATTTGAATTATATTATCCAGGTCTGATTTAATTTATATGAGATGTGCAGCAATTGGTTAGCTCTTAGCATAGTAGAACAAGCAACAAACGTTTCTAAATTTCGAAGTTAAACCTGGTTGAAAGCTAACTAAACAGACTGTGTACCAAAAGTCCTGGACAGCGTTAATTTTATTATATACAAAGTAACTTCCTAGCTCGATGCGTAATGTAGGCACATTTAACGATAAGGATTTAAGGATAAGGAATTTAAACGTAAAAACCATTTTTGTTTTTTATATATTTCATAATTAAATTATTACGTATGTCGGATATAAACGAAACTCGGCAGGTGGCCTGAGTGATGGCAGCACCGTCGCTATGACTCAACACTCGGTAACGCACGCTACAGTCGAGCCTAGTTAAGTTAGTTAAGGGACAGGTGTTATGGCGGGACCTACTTATGTCTGCTAGGAACTGTCACACGTTTCGTTACTTTGCCAAAATTATTGTTATCCGCCCACGAAGATGTTTGACCAAGACACCAGCAATGCTGTCCAATTCCACAAATATTGTATTATATATGAAGTTTTATCCCACCCCTTCGTTAGACGGGTAGGCTAATTACCAACTGGACAACGAGGTTATCAATTATCTAAACCATTCTTAGAATTTCTTATAACCTTGACAATGTCATCACTTAGTCCACTAACGAGAATCGGAGTTCAATAAAACCAATATTTAAACGGCATTGCAAAAAGTATAAGGAAAATCAGAATTTATTGTGTAAAACCTAAAATGTATGATTTGGAAATAAATATTTAACCAACTAGAAATTTGTTTAACGATTGAGGCCCCATGAGGCGCTGCGCCGACGACACACAAACCCACAAACGAACTCACGAGCCATCTTTAACCGTTGATGACCGAAACACCCAATGACATCGTTGCGTTGGAAACAACGAAAGTAATTAATAATTGTTTATTGTTGATGCAACAGAAATATTTAAAAACAGTTCAAGAATAAAGAAGAACGAAGAAGAGCTGAAGAGATACGCAGGGAATGCAGTCAGAGATAATCTTAGCGATACAGAGTTTAAAAACTTTCAGCAACGCACTTCACGTTGTTACTTTTAGGAGCAACATACTAGTCTGACTAGACCATATATGGTTCGTACCGACCAATCCTCAATCAATCAAATCAATGAATGGTAGTCGATGATCAATGGAAACTGTTCGACGATCCCTTAGCCCAATTGCTGCCTGCCGAACGAGAGGTCCCTGGCAGCCATTTATGTGACAGATAAATGTTTCTTCTCGGATCGTGGATGTCTGTGATATCATATTTGTGATTGTTCGTGGGAAACGAGTGCGAGGATGTGTGATCGTTTATTATTATTACTTATGAAGCTTTTAAATGCCATGGAGTTAGCTTCTTTTATAAATAATTGTACAGGATTTCGATGAAAAAAAATGGAAGAAAGTTTCAACCGTATCATTACAATCTATAATTGTCGCACTGCTGGTCTAGAGACTTCTCTTACAAAGAAAGTCATTCAGTCATCCATAGTTTACTACGCTGGCCATGTGCGGATTGATAGAATTCACACACCTTTGAGTTATTATGGGGAACTTTCAGGTTTCCTCAAGATGTTTCCTTCGCCAAAGCAAGACATAATCCATTAGAAATACACACATAATTAGAATTAGTGAAAGATTTGAACGCGAATCTTCTGCTCCCACAAATCACTATAAAATCACAAACAACCAAGACCCAAGAACAAAAACTTTTGTATCGTACAAATGTATAATATGCCCGGATATTAAAGTCAGGACTTCTTGCAGCGGCATGGTCATTACAAACGCGGTTAAGTAACAGTTTTAACAGCGAAAACTATACAATATTCAAGAGAAAATAAACATTTAATTAAAACGAGATCTTTTAGGTGGTGTAGTGTTATAAGTAAAAGATCAAAGAAATTTAGAAGATATAATGTATTGTAAGAATTCCTGGCGGTTTTTATACCTAGTATTTTGTTACTCGCATAGTTTGTAACTCTTATAGTACTCCTTTAGTTAACTTCTTTTATAATTTCCTGAATCTTTTATCCATTTATTCTGTAATTTCTTTATATATTTCATTAGTTTTAATGTTTTGTTATTATTGTCAAATATTTGACAAACGTCCTAAATTATTGTCATCATGATTACTTTTATTTTTAATTTGTATAATTTCTATCCTCTTTGGTAAATAATATTACCATTACCATTTCAGCTCTTCTTCGTTCTTCTTTATTCTTGAACTGTTTTTAAATATTTCTGTTGCATCAACAATAAACAATTATTAATTACTTTCGTTGTTTCCACCGCAACGATGTCATAGGGTGTTTCGGTCATCAACGGTTAAAGATTGCTCGTGAGTTCGTTTGTTGGTTATTGTCATTAAAAAATCTGACGTAGAAGATTTTTGGTGACAAATTGAATCTTCATAGACCTTTAATGAATTGATATCGTGACTCGCATGAGTTCAAATGTCACCGGCGCGGCGCCTCACGGGGCCCCAATCGTTAAACAAATTTATAGTTGGTTAAATATTCATTTCCAAATCATACATTTTAGGTTTTACCCAATACATTCTGATTTTCCTTATACTTTTTGCAATGCCGTTTAAATATTGGTTTTATTGAACTCCGATTCTCGTTAGTGGACTAAGTGATGACATTGTCAAGGTTACGAGAAATTCTAAGAATGGTTTAGATAACCTCGTTGTCAAGTGGGTAATTAGCCTACAAGATAAAAGATACAGGAAATTATAAAAGAAGTTAACAAAAGGAGTATTATAAGAGATACAAACTATGTGAGTACCAAAATACTAGATATAAAAACATGTAAGTATTATAAATACTACAGTGGTTGACCTGGCGTTTTGTCAAAGAAGCACCACGGATCTTCGAAGACAGCCAAACACATACTAACTACCAAGTCACATGCAATAATACCGACCATAATATTTTTCTTACAGATCTGGTTTTTATCCACCAAAATGATTTCTTAAAGTTTTCTGGCAAGGTGATCCTAATATCAGATAGACTAATTATTGAGTGTTTTGTTAAATGGCTTGTAAGGGACTTCGTCCATCTTAAGTTCAAGTCAGCCTCATTTGTTCTTAAACTTTTTAGCTACCACACTCCTTTTTATCCGTGAAATGTTACCGTGTTCGTTGACAGTGTCGAAGAGTCAGTCAAAAAACTTTCCCACTTTCCTCTTGGATGGTAGTGCCTTATGTGCCTTTGTTGTTATGGAGATCTATGAGCGGTGATTAGAACTGAAGTACCTGCCTGCTCATTTGTTACTTCTTTTTGTAAATGCATTGGTTTATTGCATGATTTTAGTGCCTCAAGCTTTAAAGTTGCGTCAGTGGTTTCCGCTATTCCCTGCTAATTTTGATTTTAAACGTGGCTTAAATTCTTGCTTTATTCACTACGGACACTGGCGAGAAGTTGGTGTTTCGTTACGTAGAAATATGATATTTTGTGCCAATAGCTACATTTTGTGCCTACAGAAAATGCACATCAAACTTAACCAGTTTTGCTGGATGTATATATATATATATATTATAGTTACAGGCAATAAATAGGTAACAGTAGTATTAATAGTAACAGGTATCTTAGGGAATTCATCAATTAATTTTAAACTACGATTATCTCTCTGTGCCAAATTTTAGCTCTAAAAAAGTACTAGTTAAAATACTAAGGTTAGTAAATCTTTTAACAATGATTTCTGAATTTTTAAACCTATACAATGGTTGTATATACATGCCAAAATACTTCCAATAAAATGCTATTACAATGTTTGTTTTGCGGCCGACTTGGCAAAGGCACTGCCGTGCCTTCAGATAATTATTCCCATCACAACTATTCACGCTCTTCAGTGAAGGGCAAAGAAGGGCTGACACACGTTCACTTCTTCAGTAGCGCTGGCCGAGGATTCGTTCGTGCTTTGTTTTATAAAACCATCAGTAACTGGATGTCTAACAGAATGTTCTTAACGAGACAATTTCGCTGTCTGGAATATACAAAAATGAATCTTACATATAATTTATCCCCCATATCAACGTCTGTGGTACAGAGGTTTGAACGTCAGGCTTCCACACGGTCTTAAGTTCGCATTCCACGCGCCTCTTATTATTCGAATTGTGTGTATTCATTAATTATAACTTGCTTATGCTATACTTATAAATAACATTTATTTTTATCAACACACGGATCTGTTTCGTGGATGCAACATTTAAGGTTTAAACTGTTGTTTATCGGTTTGTGTTTAAATGCATCTTCAGTTCAAAATTGGAAATGAAGGTCTCACGGATGACCCGAAAACATTTCACGATTTGAATTATATTTATCACTTATACTTATATTTAAGTATTAATACGGTTGTTTATTTAAAAGGGAGATGAGTAAAATTCTTTGGCATTGCAATACCTACGCCTTGTTCTGATCGCCTAGCCGCGTCTGATGGATATTTTTCCACATAGTATAAAACAAAAATTTATCTGTTTGAAACTAGTGCTTGAATTTCTTTCGGTTTTTAATAATTACAATGATCCCATATACTTACATTGCGTATGGACCGAGTATAGAAAATATAGCATCGACTCATTGGTGGTAAAACTCTAAAGAAGTACCAACGCGAACTCAATGACGTATTTATTGATTGATTATGAGCCCGATATAAAATGTATATGTGGCATTATCGTGAAGTTATATCTTATATTAAGCAAATCAATCCCACACGTAGCAGAGAGTCACTCAAAAGCCAAGTTTTATTGAATATAAGCAAATTTTACGGAAACGAATTAAAATAAAAAAAGAATATTTAAATATGACATGGTCTTACAACTTTAAAAGTCAAATTTAAAAGTGAATTCCCAGTTTTTTTTGTTTCCAGTTATTAATGGATCGTCATCACTTATCTGTTCGTCCGTCGACTCCGAGGTCTTTCGCACGGAAAACAGAAACAAGAAATAGGCATAATTTAGTTACGTGTTCATGTCGTCTTCAAAAGGTTTAGCGATATTTTATGGGGCTTGGAGTTCGTTTGTACAATAAGATTCCAAAGTTGATACGCGAGCTGCCCATTGGAACTTTTGAACGACGCGTTAAGATACAGCTTACAGGTGAAGGATATTACATTATAGATGAATACATTAATGACAAAGACCCCTTGACATAAAAGTGTCGAAACCAGTACCGCGCAGGTTTAAACTTTTGTAATAACCATGTTTAAGGTTTAAAAAAGTTTAAAAGACGTGCTGAGGAGTTTCTTTCGCCGTGTCTTCTCCTGAAGTTAAAGAACTTTTTAGAAACGGCAGTAGAAGCAAAAAATGACGTGCCCAAGTGTATTTACGGAATACCAATATGATTGAATGATTTTGAACTTGCAAGGAATCGAGGCAGTGATTCACCTGTCGTTCAGCATAGTCTACACAGGAGACGTCATCTTGGCCTCGAGGGAAGTGTCAGTCTTGGTTGGTTGTATAATATACAATCTGTGAATGTCGCACCCCTAGTGGCACAGACTATCCTGGTCAACAATACTTAGCATTACATATTGTGTAGTCCTTTTCGATGTGTACCTAACTATGTGTATTTTATTCTGAAGTATATTGTGATGTACCATAAAGTTTTATTTTATAATATTGCAATACGATATTTTGTGGGCATTGGTGTGTTGAAAAATATAAAAAGGATGCAAAATTTTCCATTATTCGATAGTGACTAATCTACACAATAAATCAATTTAAAATGTATTTTATGTATAAGTTTATTTAATGTATATTTATATTATCCATTCTTGCAGTGCTTATGTTCAATAGGTCAAGGACGTATGAATAATGTGATATTTAGCTGATATAATATGAATAATGCTTATAAACCATTTTGATAATATTAAATATTATTTTACTTATTTATTTTAATTCGTCTTCATAAAAATAATAACGATGCCCACTTCGACTAATTATCTTTATAATTCAGAACTTAATAATTCACGAAAATTAAATTTAGCTGTAAATACTCAAGATTTTTATTTTTTATTCCGATAATTTTACCCAATTACGTAGATAATTATCACGGTGAAGCTGTGCGGCGGGAAACAGTTGACAGGTGACACTTGACAGACACTAATGACAGTTGAACCCGTCAACTTTACGTATAGTGCGATTTACGTTCCTAAGTAACATCGGGAATAAATAAACCGTATCGTGAGTACC
The DNA here is from genome assembly GCA_003671415.1 of Megathymus violae. Lineage (NCBI taxonomy): Eukaryota > Metazoa > Arthropoda > Insecta > Lepidoptera > Hesperiidae > Megathymus > Megathymus violae. The sequence goes on along the minus strand of PDGT01000100.1, from coordinate 414,489 downwards.
CGTTACATAATAAAATGTATCAACGGAATAAGAAGCAAAACATCAAGTGTAATGTAACAAAATCTAAATGAATTTGAATTTTAATAACAGTTGCTATGCCTATAGTTAATCAATAACGTGGACATAAGAACAGAGATGGATGCTCGCTGGTTGATTCATTTCATGAGCACTACTGTGCTTTGGATGGCACACGAAGATGTTGTCGTTGGGTCTCAACAGTTGTACTGGCCACTAACCACTGCCAAATAAACCTTCGCATCATGTACAGCACACCCTAGGTTTCTTTTATTGTAAGTAATAAGTTGTAACAATTCATATAATGTCATACAATTGTAAGTCCGTCTCATAGTTAACTACCTGTAAGTAGAATTATATGTACGAGTAAGTAAGCTAATTTACACTACTGTTATGTAAAACTTAAGGTATTGTAACACGTTTAGATGTCGGTGGATTTAATAAATAAATAAATTGCAAAAAGAAATCCATGTTTATTAGCCCGACATTAAAGCCGTTCAAAGCAATAGATTTTCATTATGTGCGTAAAATCCTCCGATGACCTTTCAAAACGGCCATGGCAGATAATTTAAAAACCTAATGAAGTTTTTATTTAAGTTATATAACGGTTAAAGCCAAGCGAGGCTTAACCCATTGACTGCCAGCTACGAGATATCTCGTAGTGTTTTTTTTTAAATAAAAATTACTGTAAATGCTAGTACAATATTATATCAGTAACTTTATATAATTGTATTTTGTAAACTTTCATGTATTCTTCAAAATAAAACCTTGGCACCCAGGGCGAGACGCTCTAAATATGTCTGGCAGTCAATGGGTTAATTATAACCTCCACATAAAATATTATATTGTTCTCATGCAACACCGCTAACCTATTTGCATGTGATTTATTAAAACACGACATTGGACATTTTTATGAGTTACTTAAAATGACATTTAATCTATACTACTATATAAATCTGTAGTGTCTGTCGATCTGCACATTCCATTTTTGTCCCATTTCATGATAAACATTCGTTTTATGACACACAGTCATCAATTTGACAATTTTGAAAATTTTTGCTTGTCTGTCTGTTTGTATCGACACTTGTTAAATTTGAATTAAGTTGCTCTAGTAAATACACCTGATTCTTTATTATTACGACGGTTCCCATTGATATATGAGAGTTTCCATTAAAATTGATTGTACGTATTGGTCTTTCGACGCTTATTGCCACCTGACCCTCGACCCTACAGCCGGCGCTGACTATACAGTTGAGTAGGTTTTGGTTTTGTCCTGTTGGAAGCTGTCAATTCTTGTACTGTTTAGTCGGAAGGTACTCTTGTCTGCCTGTCTAAACCCGCCCCCGATTCTGGCAAGACCACATACAATTTAGAGAAGATTGTGTTGTCTGTTGTCCCATTCATCGAGGTTCATTTTCTTTTGATTCACGATAATGCGCGTCCTCACACCGAGGCGGCAGTATCGGAGCATCTTACCGAGGTCAGTGTAAGTTGTGGGGTGGCCAGCACGCTCGGCAGATCTTCATCCGAAGGAACATGTTTGGGATAAACTGGGACAACAAACTAAATAAAGTAATCCAGCACCACCTAACCTAAGCTAACCTCAAAACTGCATTGGTTCAAGAATAGAACGTAATAACACAAAGTTTTATTGACACTTTAATAAAAAGTATGCCCAGACGGATGCAGCCAGTTTTGACAGAAGATGCAATACTGAATACTGATTGTGTCACCTGTTCTGAAATAAATAATGTTAAGAACAGTATTCAATTTACATTGTGTTATGTCAAATTCCTTATAATAAAGGCAGTGAGCTTACTGCCTCTAATTTGTATTTTTTTCCGTTAAGTCTATCGTTTTACGGTTAAAAATATTAATTTAATTCATTGGTTGTGTTCAATATATTTTTAGCAATGTGAAACGCGACTGGTTACTAACGCACTACTTAATGAGACGGTGGATAAAGCCATGCGCATACAGGTACGAGGGGAGGTCAAAAAGTTCACGGAATGGAGGGGTGGTGGGGGTAGGTTTACTTGTCCAGGTAGGCACTAGTGAAACCCCTCATTATGATTATATATACCAAGTTTTTATCTAATTGGGTCATTCACTTTTAAATTATCGACCTGCCACCACCAACCGAATCGGGAAGAAGTCATCCAGTATAGAAAAAATTGAACACCGCGCTGTTATTGAATTCCTTACTAAGCAAGGAAAATCCTCTCAGACTGTTTCCCAAGAGCTGCTACCGGTTTACGCGGACTCTGCCGCTGGTAAAACCATGGTTTACAAGTGGCGCGGTCGTTTCAAACCGGAACGAGAGTCCATTCAAGACATACATCCATACATTACAAAAAGATTATGGTGTACAAATAAATCCATTGTCATATTAATTTGGCCCTATTTTGTCGATCCTCCAAATATGTCAATGACTGTTTATTTTATTAGAAAATTCGTGGGTATTAAATAATGTCTCTCAATATGTCCGCCAAACAGTCAACAACCTTGAGTCGAATGCAAATGGCATTTGGGTCGCGGTTGACATTTTTGGAATTGATTTTCCTTATTGGTTGAAGTGGTCCCATTATTGTATTTACCTACATATATATATTTAACTAGCCCGCTATGAGTTGACTGCCAATTCTCAGTAAATAAATTTATTTTCATAACAGAAATCGAACGAAAAAGGGGCCAAGCTCCAAACTGTCGTGGATAATATTAGCCTTAGTGCTAATTTATCAATCAGATACTTTGTCATTCCACGGCCATTTCTAATTCTGCGGTCATAAGACTACAGAATTTGTCATTAAATAAGTATTTATTTAGTTTACAACTAACCGTGGATACAATGTATCATAATACCCTTTTAGACATGCGTAACTCCCTTTAACAAATACATTGATGATGGTATATACCAATATAAATACCATCATCTGCCCGCAGTTCGTCCAGAAACGGAGCGTCAACTGGTAAGTATTGTACGATTATTATACACACAAAGATAATCAAAGACAATACTGAAATAGTAACAATGGATTTCCACAAAGTAACGCCTAACACCGTTAAGCATCTCAAATTACACATTGTTTCTTAATCGCCCTTGATGATAGAAGAAAACATAATACAGTTTAAACGTTCATCAGTTCGCCAGGGTCATTCAGGACAGCTGGAGCTAGGATCGGGTATTCTCTCACAATGGGAATGGTCAAAATAATCCTCTACGTGGGCCAAATGCGGATTCAACCAAGACTTCACAAACCTTTGAGAATATTATGTAGATAACTCTTAGATGTGCAGATTGCCTTCACCGAAGCAAGGGATAATTCATTTGAAATACAGACATAATTTAATAAATTACAACACGGTGCAGGATGTTTAGTTCATGCCACAGACTATTATTGCTCTTCGTTGGGTCGTCACATAAAAAGTAACAATTTGAAGATCATACTTACAAAACAGCCCGCATCCCAGCCATCTGTGTCGTGACCGCTTCATGATTAAATTAACTGAAACAAGGGAAACAAATAATTAATATTAATACTATAATCACTTGCATCGTTTACACGCCCACAAACTCGTAGTCTCGTCTAAGTTTAGGGCCTGGAACCGTAAACTCTAAGGGCAACTTATACTCTAACCGTAACAATACGGTCATCAGAAACATTTATTTAGTTAAATTATCAAGTTATATAGGACTTTGTGGTATTAGAACTGTTATTTTCTACTTACTACGTTTATTTTTGTTAAATCATCTATTTTGTTAAAACATGAAATGTTATTTTACCATTCATTTATCATAATATTATAATTATTTAATTTAATATTTTATAATAATGTTGTTTATTGGTTTATCTGAGTTAAACCGCGTTAATTAATTTAATCAATAAATAAAGAAAAAAGATTAAGTAATTTTATCAGTTCTTAATTTAATCCTCTTACCTAATAGGATACATCAAGCTGTAAACTTGCCATTTGTATCATCAAATTGTTCGTATATCCAATAAATTCACATTAAATAATTGACCTTTTAATTATAGTTGTTTCGTAAGCACCAGCCACAATTCAAATGTTCAGTGTCCGCGACTTTATAACACTTTATAACAACTTTTAACAATCCCACCTGATGGTAAGCGATGATGAAGTTTGAGATGTTTAACGCACTAAGTTATAAAAGCCTATTCATTTTCCTCCTGAAAACTCACTCATTGTAAGAAGGTGGGATCACCGTGGCTATTCCATTCCTGCACAGTCCGCATAACGAATAACTTTCCATATAAAGAATGAACTCTATTATTAATTGAATGTGGCCCCTTTTTACATGTATGCTGCTGCTGGTTCAATTCAACCTTCAAAGTTTAAACAGTATCAACTAGTTATTTCATGACCATTGTGTCTTCATCGTTGGAACAATGGACGGTGATCCTCACAATGTATTTAGCGGAAACATACTGCCTTGAAGCAAAGGTATCTACGAAATGGCTACAACTAAGCGGCTTATTTCAAATTGAATTTGAGAAAAGTCATGTGTTTTTTAATATGTTGTCGATATGAAATATAATAACATAATAAATAATTTTTCAACATTAATATACAACGGTGTTAGTCACCATCTCGTACTAATGATGGTAAGTAACGCTTCTCGATACATTTCAGAGCAACGCCTTATGTTTAAAAATAGCACCTGCACAGAAAACAACTTTTATTAATTCATGTCAGGCGTTTCATACATTTTGTTGTTTCAGTGATTAGTTTTCTTAATTGTATAAATTATAAATATCTTCAACAATTATAAGAGCTACCAACACACTGTCATAACATTATTACATATCTCTTTAGAGGGAAGTCCATAAGAAACTTTATTTCCTTGTTTATTAATATAATGAATCAGTCTAAGCATATTTTTTAAGTTAATTTTATTTATTATTTGTCGTTATCACGGATTTTTAGCCATTATTGTTAAAAATACCTAAAGCTATCAAATCTGTACTAATGTTATAAGTAGGAGTACAAATTTTGTGAGTTAATGTCTATGCGGTTGATCTCCGGAATCGTGGCACTTGTTTGAAAAAATATTTTAACATTTGAATTGTACATTATTCCTGATGGACATACACCTGTATACCATGTGATTATTTGTACGTCATATTTCCTAAAATAGACAAATATTCAACCACAACCAAGGCGATGCGTACCTATAATCTATACTAATAATAAAATTCCAACTGATCGCTTTCTGTACATGAACGATATATGAGAAAAAACATTATTACGGGCCTTTATTAACGTAATAGAACGCAAAGTAATAGTTGTTAGAATTTTTGTCTGTTTGTCTGTGCGTTTGTTCGCGCTAATCTCAGAAACGGCTTAACCGATTTCCTTCTGGTTTTCACAAATGTATTGTAGTAAATATCACTTAATATTTAAAGTTTTTTTCATTGCAATCCGTCCATAAATAAAAAAAGTTATAAATTAATTTAAAATAACGTAAGGCGTAGTTTTCCTGGAGCGAAGCGAGAGCATTTTGCTGGTATTAAATAAGAGTAATTATATCATGAATGGTGTAAACACTGAAACAACCGCAATTTACCTAGGCTGATTATTGACCTGGTTCGTAAAAAGTATAAGGGATATAAGGATGTATGGACTTTTATAAAATCTGGAGAAGGGTTTTTATAAAAATTGTAAGAGTTTGCGGAAAGATTTATAGAATAGACTTCCGAGGTTTTGACGAGTGATTTAATAAGAATCGAAGGGAAAGGTCACACGATTGGAACAAACTAATCAAACCTGGTCTTGTTATTACAAGTTAGTTTTGGTGAATAGAACGCAGTTAAGCACATAAACAATTTGAGAACTTTTGTATGATATATCATTGTTACGTTCAGCAAAGCATCCACATAACGGCATAGAAGAATACTGTTTAAACCGGTAATGAAACCAAGGGCCAATCGTTCGGAGCATAATATTTTATAGCAGAATTTACGCGTGACATTTCTAAGCTTCCTCGAGTTATTTAAAAAGCACCGAGTATCTTTTACTCACACAAAGGGCTCGGCGTAAGTCAAGTAGCTAACAACACTAAAAGCAGTCTGCAAGGCCGGTGCATGCAAGGTGTGTGCACGGTGAACGACCGCTCGCTCCGGACTGTGCCGCTTGTGGGATGGTAGTTCATTAATCTCGTTTGAGTTCGAATCCTGCACGCACTTCTCATTCTTATTCTTCAAATGGCAGTTCAAATCAATTAATTATGATTCGCTTCGGTGAAGGAAAACATCGTGAGGAGACATGAGAGTTCTACAAATTGCTCTCGAAGGTGTGTGAACTCTGCACTTGGCCAGCGAAGTATAGCTTTAACCCGTACCAGTGAGAGAAGATCCGGGCCCAGCTGTGGAATAATACTAGTTGAAAGGATGATATTTAAAACCTTTGGAGGTCCTTCAATTCGTACTTCTTCGCGTGGTGGACTATGGTCTCAGTCCCTTTGTGAGAGAAGACAACAGGCCAACATTTTGTCTAAGCTGTCTTTAAGCTATTTATTATAGAGGAATTATCCACAGTAAATATTGCGTTGTTAATTGTATTTTATCTGTGTGATTAGAGAATTTGTAATGTATATTGTTATTCAATTCGAAACGCATTTGAACACAGCGTTTAATATCCGTATTAATGTGTTATAGTTTAGCATACTTGTATCTTCTATACATACAATAAAATTCTAACTGATCGCTTTCTGTACACTAATGATATATGAGAAAAACTATTATAAGGGGCCTTTATCAACGTAAAAGAACCGAACAATAGTTATTAGAATTTTTGTCTTTTTGTTTGTGCGTTTGTTTTTGCACTAATCTCAGAAGTGGCTTATCCGATTTCGATTTGGTCTTCACTAATGTATTGCAGTAAGCATCACTTAATATTTACAGTTCGTTTCATTTCAATCTGTCGATAAATAAAAAATTGTGAATTAATATTATGAATTTCTAATTCACAGAACGAGAGTTGCCCAGTAAGTCCTCAAACAATGGAGATGCTATTTGTAAACGTAAAGTAGTTTTTCTGAAACGAAGCGAGGGCAGTTCTCCGCACCTTCTCAATATACAGCACCAATTTAAATCTAGGGTAGAACAGAGATAATAACTCAAGAAATGACGTGCGTTAATATGTATATGGATAAAATAATTGGATGGTCAAAATATTTTGATTTTCATATTTCTTTATGTGAAAGCGATTCAATTCAAAACTTCATTTCGTTGTTACAGACAAAGCAAAAGGACCCGTTTCTTACTGGCTCTTTAATGCGTCACCGAAATATTTGTAACATTGTAAAAGTTCCATATTCACCTACATAGTTGCAGCCAATACACGAATATAAACGAAGGCGAAAAACAGAAGTAAACTGAAATAATATGTAAGCGCATTGGCACGTCTTCAGCAGAGGATATCGTACGAGGATATTTGCACGCATTCGGTAGGTGAAACGTGGATTTTTGCACGTGTTTGGTAGATGAAACATGGATTTTTGCATTTGTTTGGACAAAACAACACAAGTTCATGTGATTAGTAAGCTGTGTAATGTTTTATAAATAACTGAATCCGATGGTTGACTCTGAAGCACTTTTAACCCGACGGCTTGTGTTGATCGTAGGTGCTCGACGGAGTTAAATAATTTCGGATGCGGACGGGAGGTGGGTGGCGAATTTCCTGAGCACTGAGGTAGGCACGTTTACATTGTTTTTATTTTTATGTATGTATTGTTATGTATTGTGTGTTATGTATTGTTTTTATCTTTTGATAACAGTTGCTAAACAACGTGAGGTCACAACTTCCCAATGGGATGGCCACTAAGCTCCTCAATGCATTCTAGCCTCGCCGTGTACAATGTTCCAGGACGAGGAGCCAGCCCGAGCAATGGACCGACCGGTGGTCAAAGAAGGTCATCCGGCGTGTTTATTCACCATTAAAAAAGTATTATCTTGATCTGTAATTAACATAATGCAGGTGTAAATAACTTTATAATCACTGCGAGAGAATCTCAGACGCAGTAATTATCCGTTGAACCTCTAATTAGCTGAGTACAGGCGGTTGTCTGCATTCTTCGAGAGATTTAAATAATTTAATAAACGACTAATTCTTTACGTTACAGAATACCGGTCTAATACGTAGGCACGCACGCACGTAACTAGATATGGCGGAGGATACATTTTTTTAACACATAAAATAAGTTAATGCTTGACATCACTCTCACCTGATGGTATGCGGTGAAGAAGTCTAAGATGTTGAACGAAATAACTTAGAAAGCCTATTCACTATCCTCTTGAAAACTCCCACACTGTAAGTAGTCGGGAACACCGACATAGCCACATCGAATACAAATACATATCGCAGGCCGTCGATCCCAGCGTGTCGGTTGGTGACATGCCTACGTCTGATGACACATTAACGTGTGAAACAAACGACACCCTCGTATTTCCAATATTAATATAGTATGTAACGAACAGCCGGCGTTATCTTACTGCCATACAGCCAGCGCAGCGCAGCCAGACGCTGTCCGGTAGGAGGGTAGTAAACGCCATAACCTCACCTTTCCTTCAAAATAGTACAGGTCAAATTGACAAATCTACAAATAGACGGTTTACAGATAATTATTTACTTCCTGCTCAAGTCACTAAATACTTCCTTATAAGTTTTCTGTCCATTGAAGTCTAATTTCCCCGACATATAATATGACCCATTTATTACCATGATTATTAATTCCCCCCTCTCCCCCGCACCTCAAGTCTGGCCGGGATCGCTAAAGCCCGACACGAGTCGTCCGGCTGGGAGCGCTTTGATGCTTTGTACAATTTTTATTTTATATCAAAACTGGTCAAATAATGTTCTATGGACTATGCTGTCAGAGTACATCCAGAAAACATCGTCGCCGGTCAAAAAGAAATCTATGAATCGAGTTACTCTACAACGCACGTGATATACGAAAGAATATCAATAAAGGTAATGAAACTTATAGCAAATGCACCATAAACCGTAAACTGATGGGCCCAGAATTTCATCAGGATGGATCAAGTAATTGTTGTAAATGTCTCGCATTCGTCAGCACGGTGTTCCACCACCGGGAGTGGCCGGTCGATGCTGTAAACCCCAGAAGTAGTATAAATTAATACAGCTAACATTTTCACCACCACGTAGAACACGTATTTGACCCAAACTTTCGCTCGAGCACTTTAATTTGCCGCCATTTTGTAATTTCATCTAATTATTTACAAAGTCACGTTTTTGTCTAATTTGATATCATTATTTTTGGTGTTAGTTCGCGACTGTAACGTTTAACGAATAACAGTGGTGATCTAGTGGGTCTTACGTAGTGGATTCAAAGCATGCACCGTTAATTATTATTTTTTAAATAAGTTTAACGGCAAGCTTTCTGTGGCCACGAAGAGTTTTTGCCGCCAAAATTACGGCATGCCTACCTTTTCGATTCAAATTCAAAATCATTCAATCATGTAGGTATACTGTAAATACACTTATGCACGTCTTATTTTGTTTCTACCACCGTTTCGAAAGAGTGCTTCAACATTGAGGAGAAGAAACGGCGAATAACACTCCTCAGCACATCTTTAAAACAACACGTGGTGATTACAAAAGTTTAAACCTGCGCGGAACTGGTTCCGACGCTATTATTTCCAGGCGTCCTTGTCATTAATGTACTCATCTATACTGTAATATCCTTTACCTATAAGATGTATTTTAACGCGTCGCTTAGAAATTCCAATGCGTAACTCACGTATCATTTTTGGGACCCTATGTAAAAACGAACTCCAAGCCCCACAAAAGAATACTGAACCTTTTGAAGACTTTATGCTGAGTCGTAAGACAGATGAAGCAAGTTTACAAAGAATCCCTTTTAGAAGAAGAAAGTTATCGTACTTTATGGGGAAAGATCATATGGAAAGTTCCAGAATCTCGAGTTGACGCATCGAGATTTTACCACCTATCAAATTTACAATCCAATTCTCGCCACTCACGGGCAGTCGTTACAAACCGGTTATGGTGTGGTGTATACGGCATGGTGACAAGGTCACCCATATAGTACTAGGGCAGTGGGGCGACACACAAAACCATGAATGATTGTAATGTACCTGATACCTTAAAAGAATCTATAGTCTACAAGATACTGGAAGTGAATAACAGATGTCGCTACATACTTTTGAGCGTCACGCTATCGAAGTGTTGTACACATTATGCACAATCGTAATAGAACCAATTTCTAAAACGAGGTAGCTAGGCAGACCGATAAAAGATCAGGACCATGAGAATTAAACCGGTAGTTACAAGGATTTCAAAGGAGCTGTCCTTGATCAATGAAAGAGGCAATAAGCAAGAGAAGAAAAGGTACGAGGAAGGCACAGCAAAGCGATTTTTAATAGAAAGAATCTGGCACCAATGAATCTTCCGTTGACCAACAAAGTGCAACACCAATAAGGAGAATTTACACCGTAATATTACAGTGGAAAGTAAGACATAGGGAATCCTCATACACGGGTGAGAGTACCTCTGTGTAAGCGATTAGTTTTCTACAAATACCTCCTTAATTGACTTCGAGAAGCATATTTTCCGTCGCATATGATACCTCACAAAGCTTGTTTACTTATTACATTCATTTCTATTTTACTCATTTTTTCAGGCTTTAATTTTCCTTGTAATCCTGCGATATGTACAACAAATAGTTGAATTTTGATTTACTAAGTTTTCAACACTATTTCCATACCAACAAGTATCCTTTTTTCAAATAGATCTGATTCCTGGGATTAAAAATACATGTCAAAAGTGCTAGAGATTTAACAAATATTACTTGGATTAAAGAACATAAACCCCTTTGCTTAGCGTGCTTTGAATTACGAAAAAAAATATTGGTTAATGGCATTACTATTTGATGCGTCAAGATATAGACAGTCAGTCATATTTCAAAGGCAGAAGTCTGTATGTAATATATTCTCGTCATGTAATAGATACAGTTGCGCAGACTGGCGGGAGACGTGACCCGACTCGGATATCGAACCCACTTCGTGACCTACCCATGTAGAGACACGAGTAATATTGGTTTATATTACAACTATTGTAATAGTATCTCATAATTAAGCATTCATTGAACCCACTTTGCCACTTGCCTCTCTTTGAATAGGGGCCGAAGCCGTAGTCCATGATGGTGGTCAAATATTACCAGATTTTTCAGATTAGAAAATATTAAACGAAAATTCATAGGTATTGAATTACGTATAAAGTAATTTGTCAGGAAATATTTATTGTATAGTTATAATTGTGTGTTTAAAAGACAAGATTTCAGAATGAGGCTTGCTGGCAGCCGAAATATAGTAGAGCAAATAATTTGAGTTTTACAAATTTTTCCTATCGAATTTTACACAAATTTATAGTTATCACTAGTAAAGATTTTTCCGTCTGTACTAAACAAAGGCAGATTTAGTACGCAATAGTATAATATGGTTAAAGTAAAAAAAAAAATAGAAATTTTATCCAAAAAGTTAGTGTATAAATAGATCTGTAACCTGATCTCACAATGAAAATACCGCAACTTCGAATATCTAATGACTTTGAATTTTAAATCTGCACTTCAAAAAGTTATCAAGAATTTAACAAACCTAACAAATTTCAAATCGCTGTACCGACGTTTCAAATAATTATTATTTTGTTGCGTTTTTATTTTAAACCGCAAAAAAATTGTTGATGAGACATCGTTTAAAAACAACAAAATAGAAAATCTACAAAGATCGAAAATCATGCATCATTTGAAAGAATAGCAATATTTTAGTTTATATATTTAAAATGCCCATTCTCGTCACGAATCAAAACCGCATCGTAACCCTTTGTCCAACGCATTAACTATGCACGTCACTAAAATTCCCGGAATTGGAAATATTTCTTTGTTTGAAAATAGAATTGACATTCAAACCTCATCCTATACTTTATTCTTTCATATACAAAATAACCCTCCCTAGGCATTCACTTTGAGCTAACAACAGCTAACGAATATATGGATTGTGTGATAGTAAAGAATCACTCTGCTACTTGGTGGTCAATGAAAAAGAGGTAAGCACGCTTGCTAACAGGCACTCATACTTCACAGTTTTGGGTTTTAGAAGGATGATTGCTGACTAGGCAGGTAATAATTTATAATATATATAAGTGCCGTTAGGACAAAGTGTTTAGATTGAATTGATAAAAAACCAAGCGACCTCCAATAGATGAAATCAAATGAAATTATGTTCACCTCTGTTCAGCATCGTAAAGGTTGGTGCAAGTCAAAAGATAGATGAAGCCCGTAAAGCACCAAATTGTAAATGTAATGTTCTATTTTTAGAGTTATGGTATTATAACTTAAAGGTGTCATAAAAAAGAAAACAATTCAAAGTCCTCTGACAATTCAACTTCGCTACGGAGTGTGTTTCCTCTTTTACCTCTTTTACCGGGACCTCGGTCGCGATTTTTATCGTGGCATTCGTTAAGCCTTACTGCGGTTAAATACGGTTAAAGGTTTTTTTACCATACATTTAAATATATATTTAACGAGAAACTAGACATATTGCATAGGCTAGAATACATAAAGCCATGCTGGCAGAACAGGTTGTCGTAAGAGGCGCCAGAAGCCGGCCAGCTTGGTGGTAGGGCTTCGTTTAAGGATTATATTATCAGCATTATTATTATTAAGTAATTAATATTATTACTGGCATTATTATCTTTCCATGTAGCCTGCCTGGGTAGCTACCACCCTACTAGTTGAGTTGGCCGCCAAATGACTCGTCATGTTTCGGTGGTTAGTTAGTTAGCTTAATTTCCTTCTTTCTTCTTCTTTCTTGATCGACAACGTAATAGTCATTTGTTGTTACTAATGCCCACGGGCGACGATGAGCACTTATCATCAGGTGGCTCGAGTAGTCGTTTGTCGGTTATTTACATAAAAAATATGACATTTCCTCTCATTGAAATTACGTTGCAAAACCCCAACTCCATATACATTGAGGTGCCGTTGCTTAATTCGGTCGTTGTGTGTATTTCGAGTCGACAAACAAACCAGTTTGATTGAAGTGTAGTAACTGGTCCGTATAAAATTACGAATTACAATCTGTGCGATTTGTTATCTAAATGTCTCAGTGATTTATGTGTTCCTGGTACCTTATGGCCAAACGGTATTGAACAAAATGTTTTTAAACATGCATAAAAAGGTTTAAATAGCCGACAAACGAGCAGACGAGCTACCTGTCAGACCGGATGGATAAGTGGTCACTTGATAAATGGGTATCCGAAACGCCTAAGGCAACACCGTCGTGTTGCCGGATAGGAGGAAAATGGAAAGTCTGCTTTATAATTAAGTTATTTTCTCTTCGACACTGCAGCTGCAGCTGCCATTTTAAGGTTGATTCTAGGAAGATATTGGCCAGACAGGTAAAGAACCCTGCCACTTCCCACGAGCACCCTCAGGATAACAGGATGGAACAGAACCCCAGTGGGCTCTGAGAAGAGGGATGATTCGACATTAACTCGTCCATTGTTAGTAGGACGCACTACGAGCAGTCGAAGTTGACATGAGCTCGAGGATGCATGGAGCGTACTGGCCTAAATTTATTGCAATAACTGCAGAAAACTTAAAACTTTATTTACTACCCCGTGGGCACATTCGTTGCACATTCTTTTTATGTAAGCGTAGTTTATGAGATGTATCTCACACATGCACATAACCTTACATATCACAGTGCGTGTAATGAGGGCACTTTGGCCCTACAACACTCTAAATACAATGTTCATCTATTCGTGATAATGATTTATTTCTGGGCTATAGACATTGGAGGATGCATCTAATTTAACTTAAGTGTTAATTTCAGTAATTATTTTATGTCAAATAAAAACAATATTAAATTTAGTGCGTAAGAACGTAAAACGAACTAGACGTTAAGTTGACTCATCTGTCATTACTGTCTGTCAAGTGTCAGCTGTCAATCTATAAGAATACAATAATTGACAGTACCGATTACAATTAAAATGTATTTAGTAAAACGTAAATAAATATTACTAAATGATAAAATGCAGTATATATGAGATTTTTAAGTTAATGACAGAGCAGAGATGAGTCTAATTTTTAGTATACCAACTAAAATATGTCATTATATAAGGTAGTTATTTGCAATGAATAATAAATGGTACAAAATTGCGAATTAAATTTATTCAACAAAGATTAAACATGTCAATTTATAAAAAAAATAGTGATACACCGTCGCGTCGCTTTGCTGCAAAAAAATATCAGGCGTTTAGTAAATTTCATGTTTAGCTGATTTTTTTTGTTTACGGATCGGTTTTATTACTTCTATGGACAAGAAATTTATTAGACATGTGCACAGCTGAACATAAACCGCTAAAACTTTTGTCCATACTCACTTTTATTGTCTAAACCCTGGATCCACTTACCGAATGATCGATAAATGACCATAATATTAGCTTATAAATATACCAAACATTATCTCAGTCAGTTCAGAGTGTGTTACCCGACAAGTTGGTAGACGGACAAAAAAAAAAAGTTTTGACGTTACCTTCGATAATCCTATGTAAATTAAAATTATCGAGACATATTTAATATACAAGTTTGGCCTCATTACAATTTTATTATTTGCTAGTAAACCGCCATCGCTTCACTTCAGAAAACTACGCTTAAAAATAGCTCCTGCATTGTTTCAGAACTGTGTTTTTCTCGTTCTGTGAATTACAACTTACAATATTAATTTATAACTTTTTGTGTTTATGAACGGATTGCAAAATAACTTTAAATCTTAATTGATGCTTACTACAGCACATCAGTGAAAACCAGAACGAAATCGGTTGAGCCGTCTCTGAGATTAGCGCGAACAAACGCACAGACAACCAGACAAAAATTCTAACAACTATCGTTTTGGGTTCTATTGCGGTAATAAAGGCTCGTAATAATAAATTTTCTCATACACCCTTAATGTACAGAAAGCGATCAGTTTCATCGTATTATATATATCTATCTACCTCTAGTACAAATCTATCTATAAATATATATAATATAAATATAAATATAGATAGATTTGTACTAATATAAATATCCGATTATATATTAAACTTCCTTGGTACTTGTTTGGTACAGTATATTGCCGCCGGGCTACCTACCACCCTTCTTGAACCGACTGTGTAACACGATGTATTTCGGTCGCAGGGTCGGGGTGCCATAAATAATGCGTGTCCATTTCGGTTGGCACCACTTCGGTGACCACTTACCATCAGGTGACTCGTCTGCTTGTCTACCGATTAGTTACATAAAAGTTTTAGCCGTATTGGGGCCGGTTAGAATACAGACCCCAATCCCATGCTGGCGGAAAAGGGTGTCGTAAGAGGCGACAGAAGCCAGCCTGCTTGGTGGTAGGGCTTCGCGTAAGGATTATATTATCAGCATTATTATTAATACGTTAATACTATTACTGATATTATTATCTTTCCGTATCTTTCCGTGAAGCCTGCCTGGCTAGCTACCACCCTCCTGCCTGAGTCAGCCGCCAAACGACTTATCGTGTTCCGGCTGGGGGCTTGAGAGACAGTACTTTCTTTCTTTTTCCTTTTTTTTCCCTGGCCGACAACGCATCAGTCGTACCTTTGGTCTTGCTGATGTCCATGGGCGACAGTGACCTCTTATCATTAGGTGGCTCGTCTGATCGTTTGTCGGCTGTTAACATTAAAAAAAACCCATGATAAATATAGTTCTAATCTGGTGAGTTCGGTCAACAAATCCGAAGGCACCTATTGCTCTAGTTGGAGTGACGGTGGGCAGCGGTTACCACACGCGACCAGTCGCCAGTCGCCATTACTAACGTAACGGGTTTCACAACGTTCGCGAGCAATTATTGTGATATTTATTATAACGGGCAATCTAGCGGCAGCCATTGCCTTTCGCTGGATTATTTATGTATTGGTTTTGCACAGAAAGACAAAACGTCGGTGCTCTAAGTATTGTATAGTAAAATACGAACAAAATACATTTCTGTTTCAACAGGATAATCTTGAAATATGCTGCACGAATTTTCATGCGATTTTTATTAATACATATGTGATTCATAAAGAGAGTTTATGTGAAAGAAAAGGTATATGTTGATTTTGTCTAATAACCAGAAGAACCTAATTAATTGACAGGAGAAATTTATAAACGCTTGATAAAAGCTACTATTAATACTACTTGTAATATCCAAAAATAATTTTTTTTGTACGTAAAGGAGTTACTGATATATCAATAACATAATTTGGCTATATTTTAAATTTTTTTTTAATTCAATCAATTTTTTCTCACATATTTAAAAAAACTAGCAAAATAACGTGCATTTTCAGTTAATACGTTGATGTATAAGCATATTATTTACAAAACGATACTAAAATCATAAATCTGAATGGCTTAATTCAAAACTCAATGTTGTTTCAATAATTTTTATATTTATACGTTATGTATTTATGTTACTTTGGTAAATATAATTAGATGTTTTTTTTTTACATACAATAAGTTAACTCTCGACAACGACCCCACCTGATGGTAAGTGGTGATGGAGTGTAAGATGGTGAACGCACTCACTTGTGAATAGACTATTCACTCTCCTCTTGAAGACTCCCACACCGTAAGAAGGTGGGAACACCGACGCGGGCAAGTCATTCCAATCCTTTGCAGTGCGCATGATGAATGAAGACGCAAACCGCGCCGTCCGTGCAGGTGGTACGTTCACTACGTAATCGTGGATACCTGCCGTACGACGAATTAATTGGAACAATTCCTGGTGCACACTCTCCAAAATATTTTATATTTGACTTACTTCAATTATAGGTAGAACGTAATCGAAAACATTGTACTTTTATCAAGTTTAAAAATTTTAAATTAGTCTGTGCCTGGTGTAACTTGCTAAACCTCAAGGCCACTCTTATGAAATGCTATTAATTAAAACGATAAATGATAACTGTAAGTCGCTTTGGGTTGCGTTCAAGGGGCCCCATTTTACTACCGTTCATGTATACATTGAATCATATTCAATGTTTGTTTAACTAATGCACTTTGTGATTTGCTTACGGCAAGTAGTAATCGCATCCGATATAATTGTATCAGTAGGTACACCTTTATCGTGTAAATTAAGATCCTAAAGTAGTTTTATTACGTATTATTATTGTGGTTATTATAAAGAAGACGGTACAATAAGATACGTAGAGAAGACGAAGGATTTTTAAGGTTATCTGTACGGCAGACAGGTTGTGTAATAGTGTCAAATATCATCTGTCAAACTGTCAAGAGTTCGCGCCACTGCAGTTTACGATCAGTGTTACTGGATCGAAATATATGTATAAATAATATTATATTTTGAATGAAAGGATGAAATTAAACATTCATTTCGCTATAAATTACGAAATTCTCCACTATCCATTGCTATATTGGCACTAGCATTGCCATAAAAAAAACCGATTGTATTAAGAAACAGAAGAACCACATGGAACAATTAGTGTTGCAGCACTTAGTAAATGACGGTGAAAAGACGTCGCCCGTAGATGAGTCGCTGATTGGAGATTATAGTGAGGAGTTAAATTAAAAATAATAATTCGTGTCTGGGTGGCGTTGGCCATTTCTTACCACGACGCCTTATTCGTCTGTCGGCTGTTGGCATAAGAAATTACAACATACACTCCATGAGTATTGCATACGCATCTTTAAATGATTTTTGAACAAACTAGGTAAAGAGGCCAGCGCAATAAAATAAACAGCCGCGGTGTATGTACGACGGCGTCTTGTACCACAGCCTAACGAACAGTTTTATACAGTTGGCCAATGGAGACAGACAGGTTGGTCTGCAGCGTGCGGGGAGACGTTCTTAGATCTCCAACAGAATTCGGGGAATAGCAATGAAGGTAAGGGCATTGCAATTATATATATGTATATATGTATATATACCATTACGTGGACCATATGTTTGCTTTTCCGTCTTTAATTGTAATAATATTGTAAAGTACCTGAAATATAATTATTTATTTTGAATTCCCTGATGTTATTATTTCTAATGTACGACCGTACAACGAATATGGTGATATTAGTGTAGCTATTTAGTAGTGACCTCATGTTATTTATAAGCTATTCATATAAATAATTGGTCAATGTCTAGACGGTGTCGGCGTTTCATTTCATCGAACGCAATAGCTACTGTTAGTTTTTATACTGTGGTAATACCACTAAATTGATGTTTTGTATGTCCTCATAATATAGTGTTTATGTAGCCTCGTTGTGTAAATGTCAACTAGTTATGTAACCTTTATCGAAATGTTAGTATTTATCATTACGTGTGATTTGTTATTTCAAAGTTTTTAAAGGTGAAGTGTTACTTGGCTAGTTTAATGGGTTTATGTTGAATAAGGTTTTCAATGTTTACGGCTCTGTATCTTGTGTTGTATTGCTTTATAAAGAAGTACATAAAGATTCACTAAAAAAAGAGTTTGGTATGGAAAATATATCCGGGAATATTTGTTGTTTCAGTAATTAGGCGTCGCTGTAATAGTTTATATAGATAAAAAATCTCGTATTAATTAAAAATTGAGTGTTCTCTGTATTCTTTTAGTCACATGGAAGTTGAAATTATAAGATTTTTAGTCACTTGACTTAAATAAACCAACAAAATAAACGTGTGATGTCTCTCCGGCTGTCCGTTTGAGTAGATTAAGATTACATACATAGATTATAATACAGTTTGACTTGAATTTTGGTCCAATTGCACATAGACGTATAAACGCGTTGACGTCTTTTGTATAATACTTTTTTTTAGCTAAAATAAACAGATTTCATTTTGATTCAGTTACAACTTTTGACATATCAAAGTGATGACTGAGTTATTCAAATCGTGGCTTCCGATACTCTGATCTGTGCGCTTCCATTTTATCGAGTACAGGTAAATTAGTCGTTCTCTGTTTTATTATTTAGTGCAGACTTACCGCTAATCATTGTTATGTTACGTTGACTTGTTACACGTCCTTAAGTAGTAATATTAATAATTACCTATTCTAATTTAACTTATTAAACCAATTTTTTACGCATCGTATTTTGTTGTTTCTGATTAGTACGTCCCCTGGCCGAGAATTATTTGCAAAAGATCGCTCTATTGCGATAAGGTCATCTTTTGTAATGTGTCTGTTTAATATATTATAGTAATCATTACCTGTTTTGTGGGTACAATAAAAAAATTATATTTTTATTTAACAGTGACACAAACAAAAACATCTTTATGAGGTTTGTTAATGTGACTCGAGTCGGTTTAGTTGATTACTTATGAGTAAACCTGTAAATCAAAGAGTTCTGAATGGTGAATAGCGTGTGAAGTTTGCTAATTCAAATTTGGACACTACGGATCTCATCCGTCGTATTGTGAGACGAGTCTCGAGCCGAGGAATGAGTTGGAATGTCTTTTTTTAATTAACGCTTAAAGAAGTTGTCGTGTAATAGTGACATTTTTTTTTATATTTATACGTTACAATACATATAATTTTAACACGAATGAAATAAGCAGAAACATTAATTACATTGCAAAGCTTAGTGACACAACAGGCGGTGTTATCAATAATTCGTGAGTTCTTCCAGACAACCTACAAGTAGGTTAATGTTTCAGGAGTTGCAATAACATTAAAAGATATAAAAATAATAGTAGAAAATGGTGTATAGTGTAGTAATGATATTGTGCATCTATTATATTCCACGTATAACCTCATTTTATACCGTCTAGTATTTTAGACAGCTGCAGTCTTGATTTCGACATTTCACATTTTTATATGAAAAGCCTGCCAAAGCGGGGCAAAGATTCGCGGTGCATCCTCTATGTAGAATTTGTATTACTTTGCACAAAGTTAATAAGTAATGCAATACGGCTAGATTGTAACAAATACTGTGGACCTCCGAATGCTCCCCGTACAGTGAATATGATTTTGTAAGTAAATATATTTGATACTTATTATCATAGTAGTAAGTAACGTTTGATTTTGCTACTTAATGGAATGTATAAAATATTAGAAAAATTCAAATTGCCACTGAACAACAAATAGTGTATTTTATATATTTTTTATATTGACTAAACTTACTATAGTTTTCCAGGCACAACTAACTGTAAGTTCAATCAAATACAATTCAGATGTCGTGCATAGTACCAAGTTTTTAAACTGTATTTTAGTAACTAATTCAATAAATAACTAAATAACTTTGGTTCATTTCTAATTTATTAATATTGATTGAGAATAACAAATACGATATTTTGTAGCCGGTGCCTAAATGTTAACATAACCCAAACGATATTTCTTAGATGTCTTTCACTTTTTAAAACAATTGAAACGTTCGCATCGACTTCAAATAACAAAAGACATATTTACTATTGATCACTGTCCACCGTCCATTAAAGTGTTTCTTCGTAATTCCAGGTCTCAAAATCAAATATTCACCGTTAGACTATCTCCCGAGTAAACGCATGTAACCAAAAAAAATTCTAAATTTATACAGCTTTGACAACCCTATTGACAAAGTGGGTAAGTTACATAACCAAGTTACGTAACGCGTTGTAACGTGAGATGCGTTATCACTTCCGGAGATTATCTCTTCAATTGTATTACGTGTTTATTATAAAGCCTGTCGTGCTTATTTTCACACCTTTTGCATTTGTGTGCGTCCGATTTAATGTTGTCTTTCCTGCGGACGATAATAGATGGCGCTGTGGTATATTTGAATCACGCTATCGAAGTGTTCCATCCTGCTTGCTTATACAATTTCCGTGGCATTTAATCAGTGTGTGGGCATAAAAAATTATCTACACGAAGATTGCTGCTAGTTGAAAATAAGATTAAATATATATTTTTGTATCACAACTGAGTGAAAAACCAATGTCATGCTAATTTTATTGTTTCATGTTTCGTTTCGTGTATATCATCTTTTTTCTGACATATTTTTGTGGTCAGTAGATAACCCGTAACGTTACGTTCCGTAACGATATCTTATGAAAATATTACAAGTATATAATCTTGAAATAACTCGTCGAAGGAAATTTGCGCACCTCAAAGTTCTACAGAATGTTCTCACGAGATGTGTGTAGTCTGCCAACCCACACTGAGCCAGAGTGGTGCATTGTGTCCTTAACCGCGTTCTCATTGTCGGAGGATACCAGAGCCCAGCAGCGGGACAATTATGGGTTGCAATGACGATAACAATATTTTTGAATTGATAACAATATCAGTACGGCATTAGCATTTAATCGTTAATATGACATCACAAACGACCATGACCCGAGAAACATTTGTGCCTCCTACGTGTCTAAACGGAAATCAAACCTGGGACCCTTCGCACAGCAAGTAGGTTCACTATCAACTGGGCTCCGTCACGGCTATATAACGGACAACTCTTTCAACGCCGACAATGAGACGGTTATGCATATTAACAATTGAAACGAAACGATATTTGACGCTCATCTTATCAACACTGAATAAAATCTTGTTTATTGTGCACCACCACAATGATAACAAATAAACAAAAAAGGTACCGCGCGATACGGAAATAGAACAGGCGATGTTATCGCTAAACATCGACCTGTTCCAAGCAACCTTTGGGTAGAGGACGTTGGGTAGAGGGACCGAAAAGAAGAAAATGTAGAGGGTCACAATGCGGAGGAGAGCAAATGGAAAATAAGAAAATGTCTTAAATAATCATGGCGAGGGAGAGAAGGGACAATCCGTATGGATATAGAGTTACATAATTATTAAAGAAATAGTATAGTATTCACCGTAGCCAGTCTGTATATATATAGTAATTTAGTATTTATTAAAAAAAAATTAAATACGTATCATAAGCAGAAAAGTGATACACATAATCATGAAACAAGAAATAGGCATAATTTGGTTACATCTGCATTTCGTCTTCAAAAGGTTCAGCGTTCCTTTATGGGGCTCGGAGTTCGTTTTTACAATAAGATTCCTAAATCGTTACGCGAGTTGCCCGTTGGAACTTTTAAGCTTCGCATTAAAACACAAGTTATAGGCAAAGGATATTATAGTATAGATAGTACATTAATGACAAGAACGCCTGGAAAAATTAGTGTCGAAACCAGTTCCGCACAGGTTTAAACATTTGTAATTACCATATGTTGTTTAAAAGATGTGCTGAGGAGTTTCTTTCGCCGTTTCTTCTCCTCATTGTTAAAGCACCTCTTCGAAACGGTGGTAGAAGCAAAAAATGACGTTCATAAGGATATTTACTGAATACCTATATGATTTTGAATTTGAATTTAATATCTACATAAATACAAATATATACACACATACATATAAAATATATAAATATACAGTTAAATACACTCACTTCTGATATACAGACATGTGGAACGTTGGACCACAACCGAAGGATAACAGCACAAAAAAGTTAAAGACTAAACGTAGTACAAATTAACTTGTTTATTAAAAGACTGTGGCGACTCAACTAGACGGATAAATGTAAACCTTATGCGGAAGTTTTGGAGACGCTCAAGTTTATTTGATTGCTCCTGAGTTAAGTCGAATTAGCAAACATCAGATGAGAACAAGATGAAGACCGGCGCAAACGAGAAGAGGAAGACATACAAAAGGCTAGAGGTGATTATGTAATTGAGGATGTTGAATATTAGGACCAACTTATTATTCAAAAAGTATCACTGTTCATCCCAATCACACAACCATTTTGTGTTTGGTCATTTTATGTTTTTAATATTTGGTGTTTATGATTAATTTGAACGATTATTTTTGTAAAATATGTCCGGGTCAGTTCTGTTTGTCGCCTTGGGACCGAACGCAGAAGGCCGTCTGGTTGGAATAGTGAAGCCTTACGAACGTGTAGAGGTGGCGTCTCGCCGTGTTTGCTACTAGGATTGCAATGTTAGAGTGTTGTCGAGCATTAACTTATTTTATATAAAATAAAGAATCGTAAAAATTTAGAACAATGATATTTTGTGTAATATTTTTTCTGAAGACTCGATTTCATTTATCTCGTAAATTAAAATAGCGTTAATGTTTTGAATATGAACTACATTAAAAATTATATTTAGTCATATATTACTTAGTAACATATATATTTCTGCTACTATTTCTCGGCTTTTTTTTTTTGTTCAAATATCACCCAATCTAAATCACATATAAACATTTCACGCACACCTGTAAATAAACATATGTACTTTTGTTTAGTAACTAATTGTTAGACACAGTTATGTTTTACCAAAAATCACTAATGAATAGCGATTACAATTAATCTATATAAGTAGAAAATGCGCAGAATCCATGCAACCTTATAAAAATACTATTAAATTCCAACAGAATATTTAAATTAGTAGAGTTAAGAATAAGAAACAAAAGAATTCTAATAGATTCAAAGCTCTATGCCGCATACTAGGCTCACCTGGTCTTGAGCGAGCGACCTTTATCTCGTGTTGTGACATTCTCACTTGTAAAATAAAAGTTTACCGTCGAACCGACATTTTTGTATGGTAATGTTTGTCCATACTCGTGAAGTTTTATAGCTGTATACATCGTATCTCCATCATTTTTAGCAACATCTGAATCAACGATCAAGATTCTTTTAAAACATCAACAGCTCAAGAACGGCAATATGTGTTTTGCGTTTTATTTTTTGTTTTATATTTTTAAAAGTCGAAGGTCAATTTTTTTTTCTCTCAGAAAACAATTTTTTTTTTAATAATTGGGTAAGTATATAATCGTATATACACATAATATGTTGTTGTTAAATATGAAAAACCCTCATTTAATATGTTTCTATTTTACAGAAGTAGAAACACCCATTCGTAAAATAATGCGAACGCTATTTCTAAGCGTAAGGCGCATGTCATCAGAAGTAAACGAACGCGCGGCTGCTTTATAAGCTGTAGCCAGAGAGTTATTTTTTTAAAGCCCTCTAAACAGAAAATTATTATATTTACTTTTATTTCCTATCCCGCGGGATTAGTTTAATTTCACAGAATAACAAGTGTCCCAGATCATGGCTCGTAATATAAGCTAATAAAATATCAAGTATTACCCAAATCTGTTTAATAGCGTTAATGTGATACGTGATCAGACAGAGAGAGAGAGAGAGATAAAAATAAAAAATATTTTTTGACGTCTGCATCGACAACAAACAGCTGTTACTATTAATACAACATCTATTTCTAGATATTTTAAATAAACTAAGAAGTTTTAAAACTCAACTATTATTATGAACATACCGAAATCAAAGTTTACCTTCAAAATAGGTAATATTCGATTAAGTTTCTATTAAAAATAAATCCTCGCGCATAACTTTACAACTTACATATGTACACATAAATATGTAAGAATCCCCTGTTTCCGCGCGTACGTGTTTTTTGCGTTACAGAAAAAATGGCGCAAGTAACTTCTAGAACGTGTTTGTACGTGCAACCCTGGTTTGATTCGGCATGAATTATTTACGCGGCAACTCACGAACTTGTAGAATGCGCACATTTGTCGTAAATCACGCCCAGCCCTTTCATTTTGTAATATTTTTAGCATGTTGGGATGCCATGTATGTAAGAATTTTGTTCTGAATAAACTATTGAGTGTATACCAAATTATTCTTATCTAGTAATATATATCCTTATACTAGTTGATACTACTAAAATATTAATTTTATCATGATTTATTCCAATTTTGGGATATAATTAATCAATAAGTTTCTTTTTATAAAAAAAACGTTGATTTTTCGTTTTTCACGCAATTATTATTCTGAGTATATTGTTTCACTATTAATTCATATTCACACAATATATTTAAATTGTTTTGACGTTAGCTATCAGTTGTTTGATTCCGTCAGATGGCGGTTTAGTTTAAGTATAAATTAATTAATTTTATGAAAAATATCTTTCTTTTATTGACAATTACCTTTAGGCAATATATCTAACACTATTTATATTTCATTATAAAATTATTTTAAAATGATCTCTATCATCATTATGGAAATTGTTGATAAAAGAAATGGCGCAAGAAACTCTTTAACCAAATAGTTATTATATAAAATTTAAACTCGTTTCTTATGTATCTGACAATAGTCTCTGCTGAGACAACAAAAAATCATCGATTTCTCAAGAACATCGATGCCTGCGGTAGCATTTTAATCGATTAAATAGCGGAGAATTAAATGCAGGCGTGTCTAATCAAACATGGCAACCCTGTTACGTCAGTTCATCGTCACTCGGTCGAGATATTGAAATTTGCTAGTAAAAGTAACTTGTCGCGGCATGTAACTGTATTGCACTGTTTCGTAGGGTTGTCAACTGTCAAAATATACATAGGTTAAGTAAATTGCTTTCTTTGAAATTATTATATTTTATAGGTATTAAAAAAAAGGAAATTATTTATAATATACAATAGTATAGTTACTCATAACACAGTGTCTACTAGCGAATAACGAGTATAACTTCATAATTGTGAAACATATACGTTGTAAATATACAATACACATAAACAATACAACATATATAATAAATCATAATAAT
The DNA here is from genome assembly GCA_003671415.1 of Megathymus violae. Taxonomy (NCBI): domain Eukaryota; kingdom Metazoa; phylum Arthropoda; class Insecta; order Lepidoptera; family Hesperiidae; genus Megathymus; species Megathymus violae. Next base: position 388,885 of record PDGT01000100.1, on the reverse strand, counting down.
TCGATTTCGTAAAAATATTACATACCAGTGAATAAAAATGGCTGAATAAATGTTTAAAAAAAAAATTCGAAAGCCAATTTAAATAATAAAACTTACCAGAAATCCTCGACGGCCTCACTTCGACCAACATCACTTACTTCACTTCACTTTTCACAGCACTTCACTTCACATTGCACTCTAAAGTCTAAAAAAAGTCAAATTCATCCAAAATAATAGTCGTAGTAATAGAATATTATATATATGGCTATAGCGTAAATAGCGAATTTGATGTAAAGAAAAAAGAAGTCTTTAATAAAATTACAAATTGTTTGGGTGACACCCCTACCGTTTTCGGGTCGTACCATTTAAGCCAATTGCATTTGAAATCACTGTGAATTTTCATAATATGACTTATGGAACGAAGTGACAAGTCTGGCGTATGATGGTCAACCTTGCTTCTACCCCGACATGGTCACACACCAACTGTGGCACAGGCGGTAGATAACTGATTGCAGAGCGACACGTCACGACACGAAATCCTAGCACAGAAGTTGTGTGTGAGCATTTATTATTCCTACTACACAACGAACCTTATTACCAATACATAGCAGTATTAAACACGACGTTAAAGCTAAAAGCATTCTCTACCAATATTGTTTTATGTCTAAGCAGCTGACGTAATTTAAAAAAAAACTATTCATATTTAAAAAAAAACTTCAAATTTATTTTTAGTACTAGCAACACTTATGCGATCTTCTGAGACATTAGATCGTACTCATGAGAAAAATCCACAGATAAGCAAAATATATCAGTGACTGTTCTTAGAATCACCTCCTCCAAACTAATAATACCCTGGTATCATTAATAAAGCACCGTGGGTTAATTTGCGCGCGCAAAATTGTTTGCTTTTTCCATAAAGTCCGCCATAAGAAGAATAACTTTAAATCATCAATCATTATTCAAACGTGCAGTGTCTAAGATTAACTTAAGAATGAATTAACTAAGCAGTTAGTGATAACCAATAACAAAATGTCGCCCACTTGTTATTAGGTAACCTAAATAATTTCATTATTGCGTAAATTATTATTAAAGTTGTCCGATAGAAATCGACCTGTCTAGGCCACTTATAACACTATTATTAATTGTGCAACGTGTAATTTGCAACGATTTCATTATTTCATATCGCTAATGTATTATTGAATAAGATGTTTCGACTTTCCTTTAAAAACAATGCATTTACACTATATATTATGTTGGCTGTATAGAATATACTATAATATATTATATAAGAAATATGGTTGCTGTTTTAAATTAAAAATAAGAATTGTGTAATAAATCCAATTGTTTAGTTTTTTTACTATACGAATACTGCCTTGGTGGCAAAATAGTTGTTGATATTGATTTTATTTTTGTATTTTCGTTTGTAACACAACTTTTCAACTTGTCAAATAAAAATGTAGTTTTAAGTGAGAATTTTAGTTTTAGTTTATGTTATCTTAAAAATTTTTACTTAAAAATTTAAATAAAAAAAATATCGACTATGTTATTATATTTCGTAAGAGATATCGCGTGCTCTTTATTCCAAAAATAAGTTGAAGAAAAAGTTTAAAAAAGAAAGACTTGCAAATCTTCGTATTTAAATTAAAATTGTTATTATATTCTTTTACAATTTCTATGGTTTACAACAGTCTCTATTAATTTTATTTTATTAATCCATTAATATTACATATTCCTTTCTTTAAAATAATTCATGCACACGACATCATTTGACCCTGACAATTGAAAGTGCACAATACAACAGATTTTTTTAAATGTCACCTCAACAAATTCCTTCTAGAATAATCTTTTTTTATTTTAAAGAAGAATTAATTTTTACCGAAAAGCAATGTTAGCCAACCAAAAAACCACTATCATATTATCATACAAAAAAAAACCTCAAACAATTCACACAACAAATACAAATATCACTAAAATAATTAATTTTCTACTTTGAAACTAGTAAAAGTACCGCAAAAAGCTTACAAGATATCACGCCAGCACTAAACAACCTTGACATGAAACGGATAAAATATTATTTTAAAAAATACCAGACAATCTATTGATCGGAGTTTTATCCGGTGTACTGTTCAAAACACTTTCAAGCGGCCGACAGACGAGCTGCGCCGGCGCCGGTGTGGCCGGAGTGGGGGAGTGTGGTGACTGTGGTCCTGGACAGTTGTGGACATGAGAAAGGAAAGGTATAAAATTCGTTGCAATTAAATAAATGAATAAACGTTTACACACTCACACCCCTGCACTATGATTCTGTGTATTGCGGGTGGCATGGACAAACACCCATGACCCGAGAACAAACATTTATCTGACACATAAATGTCTGCCCCGGCCGGGAATCGAACCTGAAATCCCTCGCTCGCCAGGCAGGGTCAATACCAAGTGGACTAGGGGCCGTCGAATATATGTATATAACAATAATGTTTATTTATAAAAAAATGTTTGATTTTTACCAACTCCTCGATTTTACACAGTTGAAACCATCTAGAAGAGTCTAGAAGACGACATCAATCGCTCTACTTTTTTATGTAAATAGCCAATAAACGCGCAGACGAGTCACTTGATGGTAATTGATCACCGTCGTCGATGGATTCGGATTCAGGTGATATAGCTTATTGATAAAAACTGCTTGTTATTGTAGTTTTCTTTGATATTTTTATAAACTATAACAATATAAAAGGGTTCTTAAAGAGGCGCAGGGCAATAACTTTCATTGTTTTCTACTCTAATATAATAATCCCTTCCCAAACTGTAGTAGAGAAATTGCATTACAAAACAAAATCGTATTTTCTCTGCAATAGTTTTTACACATAATTCTTTTAAACCACATAGGTAAGTAAGTATTTTACCACAACTACACGTCAGTGAAATTTAGAATGAAAATGATAAAATATATAACGTAATGTAAAAATGGTAGATATTGTTTTCGTCTCAGATCAATGAAGTGAAAATACATCGACCAATCGTTAAATTCACACACATTTTTAAGAGATATATCCGCGATTACTCTACCTCATGGTGGCACGACGATCGACTCTTGCGCAGAACGTGAAACTCCAGTTCACTTCGTGCTGCACAAGTTTACAAATTAGATGTCGCAGTATTGTATGATATTCTAGGTCTTCGCGTCCGTTTGTTGTGATACTATAAAATTAAACGTAAAGAATCTACGGTAGAAGACAGGCTGGGGCAAAAGCTGACAAGATTGTATTGGTACATTTTTATTTGCAACACCAGTGGCGCAACCAGCGCAATGCCGGGCAAGAAGGAAGCAATAAGCCACCAACGCGATGGGTGGGTGTAAAAGTTTATTATAGTCTTTATTCACGTCTGATTTAGGCTCGAACTCCTGCAAGACCGATTTTAGGTAACATTTGACCATCTTTTTTTTTGTAATTACGATATTAATATATAATAAAAGTATTTTTTTGTCTTAACTTTCAAATTCTAACTTTTCCGCGTATAACAATTGACTAAAACAGCAATATTTCTTTAATCGATTTTCTGTTAATAAAAATATGGTTGAATGATTCCCAAAATCGGATGCAAGACGGCCTATAAATTAGAATAGAATAAAGGCAAAGTATTAACAACGTATTGACTAACAGTTAAATGACAGTTCGAAAATATAATCTGTATTCTATCACCGCGTTATGTCATGATAACTATCATTGCATCTTAACACGACGTCAAATTAAATTAAAAAACTAATATTTGCAATTAAGTCTTATAAAGAACCTCTATTGCGACATATCAACATTGCTAGCCTAGTGGCTTTAACGTAGGTCGCCTGCACGGGAGATGCGAGTTCTAATTCTACACATACCTAAACAAATTGAAATTATATGCGTATTACAAATTATTTATCACTCACATCAGTGAGGAAGAACACAGCGAAGAAACCTGCGTATCTGAGTTCTTCATAGTGTTCTGAAAGCTGCGTGAAATCCGTCAATTTGTACTTGACCAGCGTAGCCGGCTACGGCCTTAGCCCCTGTCATGGTGTGTGGAGTCTCGAGGCCAATAGTGGGACGATATCCATATCGTATCTATTACAATCCATTGTATTGGTGAATGTCAAAAAATATTAAGAGACCTTAATACTTCAATCTTAATACTTCAATAGTTCAAAAATTGACAGACTGTTGGCTTTGATGTTACAGAAGTAAAAGGCTTCGGTGATAAGAGACCGTCATGTGAAGGCACACTTTATTTCATGGACTCAGTAATGTAGATGCATGCATGGAGACACAGCGCAACCACGAAGAGGTCTCTGTGGAACAAATTGACCAATAGAAGATAATTTTTTTTATAATGAGCAGTAAGGGATAAACAGATAATTGAAACCGGCCGTAAGCCAATAGACTGACGATTTACAATAGTAACATAATAGCTACAAATAATTCCCCAACCGAAAACCTATAGCGTGACTTTGAACCAATTAAACGTACGTAGCAACATCGAGGAAGTCGCTGACGAGGAAGGAAATTGCGATGTGGAGCAGGAACTAGCCTCGCATGACATACCCAAGTATGTTAATAGGCAGAACCGACATTTACGAGATTTTTAATAACTGTATTGATTGTACAATAAAAATTGTAGCTGGTTTGATTGATAGCTAAAATAATGGTTTGTTACCATTTCATCTGAAGCAGGTTGTTTCATGTAAGATAGTTATAATACAGATTAATGTTTTGAATCCAATTGCTTTGTTTATTAAGTTATAATATATAAATGCCAATGTGATGAAAATTGCTTCAAATTTCTGTGTGTCAATCTTAGCTCGATTACCGTGCGGCAAATTGTTCAAAATTGTGCAAAATTCTAAGTAATCCTAGTCCGACACAGGTGTTGTGTAAAGTTCGTTCTATGTACCAACGAGGAACCGAGTCACCGGATGGTAAGTAGTCGGGGGTCTTTATTAGCGCAATAGAACCCAAAATAATATTTGTCAGAAATTTTGTCTGTTTGTTCGCGTTAATCTCAGAAACGGCCTGACTGATTTCGTTACGGTTTTCACTAATTTATTGCAGTAAGCGTCACTTAATATTTAACTTTAGTTTCACTGCAATCCGTCGATAAATAAAAAAGTTACAAATTATTACATGTATTCCTAATTAACATAACGAGAAAAACCCAGTCCTACAATAATCCAGGGTGTTTTTCTAAGCCCAAGGTAGGTTTTCTGAAGCGAAGCGACTGCATCTCCCAGTCATAAAATAATAACATCAGTGCTCAATCGTCTTAGCCGGAGCAAAATGCGTCACAGCAGCATTATTATTATACGTAATTTTTAATTAGTATATCAATAACAAACACTTTTTAACCACAAGTTGTTGATCGTACACGATCTCGCGTTCTACACTGTACAGTTCAGTACAGGTAAATGCACTTCTCTGTGTTCATATGAAAACTATATAGTTTTCTCTGTCACGCATCGGCGGCTCGTGAAAATGAATGGACAGTTTTATCATGATAAAGTTATGCATGCTTCCAAATGAACTGTCAGTGCTTAGATGCATCTTTGCCAGCGATAAAAGTGTAACGGGACCGCAAATGTATAATAATTTCTTATGGTAAATAGCGACAAAAGAGCAAACGAACCACCTGATGGTAAGTGGTCAAATCGCCCATAGACATTAGGTATCACTGATGCTTTGTCGACCAAGAAATAAAAAGAAAGAATTCGGTGATGGATCATTTTTATGAATTTACAGAATAAAACATAGTTTTTGGAAACATTAACTGTTTGTTTCAATATCATTTGTTACATAGTATATTGTAATAGCTTTAGTTTAAAATTCTATGTCTGTCTCTCTAAACTTTATATTCTGAAAGGTGTTCAAGGATTTTCAAACAAGTTTTACCAATACAGTGAGTGATTCACGAGAGAGGCTTAAATGTATGAGGCAAACATGAGTTTCTTTTAAAACATGAGTTTATTACTGTAGCGCGAGGCAAAATGTAAATTGAGGTTGATTTTTGAAAAAAAATCTATTTTTTTTTTAAACTTTGTTCACCACATTGTAACAGATATAATAGAGTTAAAATAAACAAATAAAAATGGGAAACCACAGTGTCGTACATATGTACGTATTAATGTACACTAAAGTCCGTTTCATTGTTAGTTCATAACGTCCACGCGTGCCATCGTGCTTCCTCAGATCAACACAATTGTTAATGATAATTAAACAATGGCCATTATTCTGTGTTGACAGGTGGATGTCGCGTGTATGAAACTTAAAATAATCACAGATAAAAAATAACATCAAAATTAAGCTTTTGTACCTATAGAAACGAAATGGCATATTATTCTAGCATTGGAATGTGACCGTTAACGGCCGTTTTCATAACTATCCTTTACTTAATGATTAATATTGGTTAATGATCCGTTTCCTTGTCTATGAACGGACTTATCGTGACTCATATTAGACTCACGGGGTAATAGATTCATTTTGCTGGTAAAAAAGTTTCTTCTATATTGTTTGTTGATACAAAAGAATCAAATAACAGTAAAATAATCGTTAAATAACAGTAGGGGATAAATAGTTCACTGAAACCGGCCGTAAGTCACTTAAGAGTCTATGTTATGTCATACATAAGTGAGTGAGTATAGCAAGTCACAGCCGTGATTTATTTATATTTTAATTGATCCCTAATGGGTGTAGAAGCTTACTACAAACCATAAAACTGCAATGGGGTGG
>PDGT01000100.1:234940-382141 GCA_003671415.1 Megathymus violae | reverse complement strand
GGGGGGGGTGAGGAAATATTAAACAATTAACACGGGTTAATTCTTAAGTATTTCAGAACAATAAGCAATAACAATGTGAATATTGCACTATTATATTTCTACATACTTCAACTGTCACAACGGAATCTCTGTCTGAGACAACGACTGCGCAGATTTTCAAACGGTTTCTACCAATCAATATTGATAGTTTGAAGTATAAGATAAACATGAATGTTTCCCGATGCGAATAGAGGATTACTTATTAGTTTTACTTTATTTGGATTTCTGCAAGTGAAATTTCAATTCATAGATTTCATTTCATATTACACAGGCAAAGAAGTAAAATTCTTCGCGTGAATAAAGATAAATCTGTATTGGAGTTTGATTAAGACGATTTTATCTAATGATATAAGCTCTAACACATGCACATTATCGTAGGTGGAACGGATAAAAACGATATTAAGAAATAACTCCACTGTTTTTATTTGTTGTGATTAAGTACTCACGATAAATAAAAAATAACAAATCTATACTACTATATAAATTTGTACTATCTGTCTGTCTGCACTTTCCATCTTTTTGTCAAATTTCATGAGCCTATCATCTTGTGTTCTCACTACGAGTACGTACCAATTTCTTTAAGATCGGTCAGGCCGTTCTTGAGTTATCTCGAGACATACACGAAAATGTCTACAAATTTATATATATGCAGTACTATAGATATAGATATTATATATATAGAGGTCATAATCTACAAGTAACTTAATGGTTATAAAATCAGTCTCGCACACAAGAGAATCGAATTCGAATCCCATACGCGCCTGTAATTTGTAAATTTTGTGCGTATTAAAAATTAATTATTACTAGCTTCGAAAGGAAATATTGTGAGTCAATCTGCGCACCTAAGAGTTTTTCCTAATACGCTCGAAAGTCTATTATGTCTGCCAATCCGTACCTGGCCAACCCAACAGTGGGAATAATGATTTATCAACATAACAACAGTAGTTTTAAAACGCTCACAATTCAGCAAATATAACAATTTTGTGATAAAAAGTTGTATTCTTATGCGAATAACTTCACGCTGCTTGAAGGGTAAGGTACAGTCGGCGACAAAATTATTTTAACACTAGCAATCCGATCTCGCTTCATGTCACTCTGGTTTTCTTATAGCCTTGCCTTGCCTTTTTATTTTTAACTATCAAATCAGTGAACAATGTTTATAGTTTACTTAAGGTATCTGTTTTTTTAAACGATTTCGGAGTTAATACTTACTTAAATAAATTTCAAATTAGGTTGTTTTGAAAAAAGCTGATATTACAAATATCGTCAATATTGAGATCATATTGCCGAAAGAAAATTCCTCTGCTAAAGAAGAAAATTCTATTAATCTTTACTATTATATATTATAAAAATAATTATATAATTATTATAATATTAATCTCTATTAAACTAATGTCTAGACAAAACCCTTGTGATATATTCCTTAATATTGCTGATTTCTTTCAATTAAACCTTTGTAAAACTCATCTACTACTAAACAACGCCATCTAGCGCCTGCAAATAAACACACGAAAATGTGCAGCGCCATCTAACTCAGTGGTACTATAGATGCACGTAATTCGCTCACAAGTGTACTAAGGTAGAAAGTACGCCGGCGCCGGTCCGCTGAACGCATAATGTCCATGTCACATTGCAGCCGTTAGCACGCGAACGTGACAATTACACGTTCACACGAACCGCTTTAATGGGCAACACCCTTACAGATCGACTCGGTGTTTGCTAATCTTAACAATATGAAGTCGTTTTGCCTTTCATTAATTGTTTCTTGGGCTCCGATCGTTTCTTCAATCTTTGATGCACATGGTCTACTCTACTGAATAGAGGACGGAATTCTCTACATCGACCAGTTTATCCTAACGGGATTAATGCATTTTTTTATAAGTTAACTCTCGACAACGACCCCACCTGATGGTAAGCGGTGATGAAGTCTAAGATGGTGAACGCACTCACTTATAAATAGCCTATTCACTCTCCTCTTGAAGACTCCCACATCGTAAGAAGGTGGGAACACGGACGCGGGCAAGTTATTCCAGTCCTTTGCAGTGCGCACAATGTCATGATGGTTCACCAGATTGGTTATTTACCCTCCTAGCTACCACCAACGTTAACATCTTTCGTCTATGGTGATGGCGTGTGTCGATTGAAGACGTTGCCACTTTCATGACACTTGTACTAGCTAAAAAAAGAAGACTTATATTTAACTTTTGGTTAGAACTAAAAAAACTTATTTTAAAAAAATCCAATCCCAAATGGTTAAAATTAGGGTTGAAAGGTTGTATTTAAATTATTTGTTTTTTTTTTAAATAGAACCTATAAAAAATTATATTTAACTCTCTGGTTAAAGTGAAACTTAAGGGATAAAATTGGTAATTTTACATATATAAGATTTTTTCACAACTCATCCCCTAAGTGGGTCATGGAGTAAATTTAAGATTGCAAGATAATTTTGTTATATCTTTATTTTATTACAGTTGAAGTAACAAGTATTGCGCATAATTAAAACTTTGTTAACCTTGGCTAAATTTAAGCAATTCTAGATGAAGCACCCCGAGTTAAACACGGGCAAAGCCCCGAGCAACAACTAACTATTCAGTATATAAATATAACAGAATTGTTAAGCAACAAGGAATCAGTTTACCTATAATCAAGTAACGATTGAAAACTTGAAATTGTATCACAAAATTTTTTTTTGCAATAACCAATTACTATAAACGGTTTTATTATCACGCCCCTAAAGGGATCAAACGGGCTACGTTTATATGAAGATGTCCGCATCCGCATGTCGATTCATCGTTTTGATTATCGCTACCATCTACAGTGAGAATTTAAAAAATACCACAAATACGGTAAGATTCAAATGTTACAGTACGATAATTTCGAAGTTTACACATCACAATAAAAGCTGATTTTACGATAAGAAAATCAATAAAAATATATGTATCGTAGTTCATTTATCATAAGTTAGTCATATAAATATAATCAATGTTTATTATTGTCAAGTTAATCAAAATTAAAGCAAGCTTCACCATAAAATAATTAACTAAACTAAACCAAAATAAATGGACACCTAACATATGTATTTACCGTTATAAAAATGTCAGATCGCAGCGCGGAATTATTTGGTTAAGTTTGTAGGACTACAAAGTTACAATCAATCGTCATCGGCCAGAAGACAAATGCGCTAATGCCTCTTCTATTGACCAAGACGGTGTATTCCTAGCAGAGATTTATGCAGTCACGGATAGATTCAGATCAGCAAATAGCCCTTTTTCGGTTATAAAAGGGACGCGATAGTATTCCACTCACGTGATCCGAGTTCTTGACTATTACGAATCATGTGTACGATGGTCTAGGGTTTTGATTATTATGAATTGCTGATGCTTTAACGTCTTTAACGTAGTCTACGTCACGCCATGTTTCGAACAGTGATCGAATGCTTGATTTCAATTGCCGATCGTCGCTTTGAATGCGTGAAGCGGCTTCGTTGCTTCAGTTTTGCGTAACTTAGAGAAAGCGGACGCGTATAACGGACAAGTGATTTTTCCGTTTATTCTCTAGGTTTCGAGCGAATTTTAAATAGGTTATTATAGTCGGTAGGCTCCAGTGTGTAGCGTAGTGATGGTTCTATCTCGTTAGAAGTATAGTATTAAAAGGCTTTACATATATCATAGACTTATAAAAGTAGGGATATTAATTAAGTGAGTTGTATCCTCGTTTGATTATCGTCATTGTTACAATTCATTTACTCACCAGCCAACCTTAAGTTTCCTTAAAATGATGACTATTTTAAAGTGATTTCCTGGCTATGAGAGCCTCCTTCTTTGCTCGATCCTTTCTTGGTTCTTGAATTATGTCTTTAGTGTAACCGATGTCTGTGGATGGTGGTGAACCATTTACTATCATGCGAATAGTGGTCCGTCTACTCGTGTGGCGACTATTTACATAGAATAACCACATTAGCAAGTAGACGCTTTTGAGAATATCAAAGATAACTCTCGAACATGATGATTTGTTTGATCGAAGCAAATGATATCTAATTATTCTAAATACGCACGTTTCAAAACTTAGCGGTGTGTGTAGAGTATGAATTCAAGTTTTTCTGGAGATAATCTGTAAAAAAGACCAGCATTGTTTTCTGCTTAGTGTAATAACTGAGGATGAGACGAAAGGAAAGAAGAGAAAGGCTTTATATATATGTCAAAGGCATGATTCGATCTTCTGGGAGGTAAAATGTTAAGATATAAACCGTACAGATTCGATGTCATGTCTTCAGGGTCGTTGGTGGATAAAAGAGACTAGCGACTCATGTTCCATTTTATTATTAATTCATTTTTTAAATGTTGAACAGAAATACGTAAATGGCTAATTGACAAATGTTTCTATTCACTGAAAGATATTATGCAATAAAATTATTATTATTTCATTTTTTCTGACTATATTTTATTTCATTCACTATTACATATTAACATTGTAATTTTATTAAATTGTAAATGAATCAAAATCGACGATATCTATCTGTAATAATATAATAATGACTTTAAGAAATAAATAATAATGAAATACCTTAATAATATTCTATAATAAATAATATTTTTAAATCTACTACTATTCAATAAAAATTATGATTACAGATTGAAAACAAACAAAATTAAATTAAATTTTCTTTATACATAAATTAACATTTAAATGTAATTGACTAATACCATTTATATGCTATAATATTGCAAATGCGAGTTATGATTTGTGTTCATTTTTAAGGTAAAAAACAACTCGGATGACATTTATTCATAACATTTTTGTGTAACCCAAATTACCCCCCAAAAGGACTGCTTGCCAAAAGATACATAATCACTTACGACAAATAGAAAAGACATTGGAAAGAGATTTAAAAATATTGTGTCTAAATATGGAACTAACCAAAAAATAAGCCATTGTAATTGAATCTATTCAACAGACAAGTCAAACAGCGGCGAATGGCGGTCGTCAGCGAAACCTCAGAAACTGACCGAGAATCAATATAGATTGCCGGCTTACATAAAGGCAAGAGGTATTAATTACTATAACACCTGTCAATGGATTGCAAAATTCGGCGCTGAGGCGTTAAACACAAAAACATTTGTAGACAAGGGTAAGGTCAATTAATTAATCCCTCATATTAGAGATGCGTCTTACACAAACAATGTAAGTGGTTTTATATTTTGTTACTTTTAACTAGTAATTCGGATCAGTAAATAAGTGTCAATCAAGAAGCGGGTCTATAATTTCCATCGAGGCCGGCAACGCATTGGTGACGCCCCTGGTGTTGCTAGTGTCCATGGGCGGCGGTGAACATTTACCATCAGGTGATCCGTCTGCTCGTTTGCATGCCCATGGCATAAAAAAAAAGTGTTAGTATTAAATCCAATTGGAGTCAAAATAATTGGATTGTTGCGTAAAATAATTCAGCAATATTAGCTTATATAAAAAAGACATGCGAAAATTACGACATTTAAAATTTAAAATTTGTATATTTTTCTTGAGTTACGAAACAATTATAACTAAGCTAAAATTTTGTTTATTTTATTAAGTTGTTACAATCCCAAAATTCAAGGATTGTTGATCTTGAACTATGGCACTTGTGGATGCCATCTTCAATATTTGAAGTACAAATAGAATACCTATAAAGTCATTGTATTTCAACAAATAAATCAAAAAATGTCAACTGACCTACCCCACAACCATTTAACAGTTTTTTTTTTTTTAATTTATGACCAACATAAATTACAAATTCAAAATCATTTAGGTACTCTGTAAATACACTTATACGCGTAATTTTTTGCTTCTACTACAGTTAAGTATAGGAGATCAAAATCAAGGAGAAGAAACGTCGAAAAAAACTCCTCAGTACATTTTTTAAGTCCAGCAACACCAAATTTGGCAGACTAAATCAGGATCTTGCAGTTTGTCACAACGGACGCAAAGTTAGTTTTGGGTTAACAGTGTACGTATAGTACTAAAAGCTAAATCGATCACTTATATCGCGTGAGAATGCTTCCATAGCAATATTTGCATTCTGCTTCTTGAGTAGGTGCAAATTACCATGAGAGAACTGACGAAATATGCAACATTTGACATTTTGACAGGTGTTCTATACTACATATATGACTTAGCCACTTATTAAGTTATTTAGTTATTTGGAAAAAATACAAATATTCTTTATGTATCTATATATATTTGTACACCAATCAAAATTACGCATAATGATTTAAAGTTACATCAGGTATACAAAGGGCGACCATATCGCTAGGTTAGCGATAACTTCCAGGCAGACTTTTTGCCCCAATAAGAGTCAAAAAGTAGGCAAAATTTTTAAAACCCAAAAGTCGATTTAATTAAAATTTTAAATGATTAATTTTGCAATTCATTAAAGAAATATATATTCTTAGCAAAAATGAGAATAAATAAATAAAAATAAGAAATTCATTAAGATCACGAGTATTTTAAATGGTGAAATTTATAAATCACGAAATAGAAAATCAAGCAGACTGTTGTAAATAAATTCTAAACAAATATAAGACGAAACAGAATTGACTATTCAAACGGGCAGAGTTTCCCCTTAAAACGTTCACCACAAATATAAATGTCTCCAGACGAGCGCTCATCGTCTTATATAGGTGCTTGGCGGTGACTGTCCGCCATCCCCTCCTCTTAACGGATGTGACGTCACTTTGCTGCTAACAATATGTTTATTTTACTTTACATTAAAGTTCATCGAACAGTTACAGCTGGAACTCTGCCACGTGGTATCGAGTTCTTTTAAGAAATCCTGGACAAATATTACTAAACACTTGCGGCCGAATTGATTGACAAAGTCAGTTAGTACATTTTATACAATACATATTATTATTAATGATACACTCGTTTTATTTACGTTATGCTGTACCCACCTAGTTTAGCCGATAACATTTAGTTCTGTCCAAGTTCCTACTTTAAGCATTCCTATCGTTCCATAGTATTATAAGCTGTTATCAGATTTTTCCTTACAATATTAAATTCAGACGACCCTATAGCCCAGTTGGTAGTGGCCGCGAGGGGTCCCGGGTTCGATTCCCGGCCGGGGCAGACATTTATGTGACAGATAAGTGTTTGTTCTCCGGTCATAGGTATATGTAATATCATATTTGTGTACGTTCATGCCACCATCAAAACAGGGAATCCCAGTGCGGGATTATTTAATTATACTGGTATCGAAATAGAGGCCACATTGTACATTTTTTAAATTATTCTTTGTTTGACTGTTATACTACCATGCGGATACCGCACTGAAAGTTATGATAACATAATTATGCCATCCCGTGAAATAGACGAGTAATAATTAAAGCGCATTTTTGGTGCTATTGCAATAATGACATAATTGTATCTCTAATTCATATAAATAGGAACAATAAACTGAAGACGGCCCCTAGAAGAGTTTAATGGGGACAATTAAAAATGTATAAGACCCTCGACAGAAATGCGTAACAAAAGTTCGGGATGCGAACACTACCTATAGTAATAACGATAATCTTCGATGAAGTAAAACGAAGTGACGCGAATCGATGCGAAGTGAAATCGAGTGACTAGTATCTATGTATAATGTGTCCAGGTATTAGAATCTACAATAGCCTCCCAAATCGTGTGCCAAGGTCCTTGGCGATAAGTTAACCTAAAAACCGTGTTACGTACCTACCTACTGTTTCGTCACCGTTACACAAGTGGTTGCGACTGTGACCACCGGTTACATAACGTCGATACGTACACCCGACATTAATAACTTGGGTTTAACCACGAACTTGAATGAAATTTGAGGTTATAACAAGGGGCTAATTAGGGTGCAATGGGTTCTATTCATTTCTTGAATCAGAACTAACCTAACCAGCTCATGGTGGAATTGCTGACAATGTGTCAGTGGTATAGTCCCCTCTCGTTGAAAATCGCCAGGTTTACACCACTCAATCCTTATAGTTATGGTGGTCAAGTCTAAAATTATTTGTCACTTAACTAGATTATACCGCCATTTAAAAACCTATGTGGGAGACTTCTCGATGGCCACTTACTGTAGCTTGTGCTGTCTGCTCCTTTGGTGGCGACCTAACGGTATTTGCAATGGCCATGTGTACGAGTATAACCAATTTAAGATGGAACGTCAATAACATTTTTAGATAGACGTGTGTAGAAATTTTTTAAACGCATTGTTTTAACATTTCACGTAATAAGCCATGTAAAGGTTAATACCTCACGTACCAATACTTAATAATAAATATGTAAAGCGATCGCTTGTTTGTTTATGTATGATTAAATCAATCAAATAGTTACTAAACACCGCGGTGTTATTGATACGCCGCAAAATGGCCTTACGCAGTGAAAGTACTGTTCGCCCGTGTGGCGTGTGGATGCCAATCCAAGTGGCTACGTAATCTCAATTCTAGCCAATACAAGGCCAGTTCAGGCTGAATTGGTTGGTTAGTTGCAGTATATGTGTCGTATATGTGCGGTTTATTATAACTCTAGTGACGTTTTTGTTAATGTTTCCGTGATGTAATATTTCAACGTGTGTTAATATTTCAACTGATTTACAAGGGAAAATGTTTAAACGAACCTAATCTCAGTTCGCTTGAACCTTTGCGTGTTTTAACGCGTGTTTCGTTTAAACTCTAGATAAGTTAATTTAGTTTAAGTTGTCAAATGTTTCGTAAAAGAAAATATTTGGTCAAAGTCGATTTTTTTTATTAAGAATTACGTAGGTACTCAAATCTTTTTTTTTAATTTAAATTCAATAGTTTCGGAGATATTTTAACAGATATAGCACATATTGAAATTAATACATAACAGTTTTTCACAGGCAAACTTTTTAAATAAATCTCACTCGTAATATCGAGTAGTTTTGAACAAAGATAAATGTTATGTGTAATCAATAAATTATACAAGAATCTGTTTATAATTGCATTCAAACTTTTCACCCTTATTAGCCCTTTAGGGTTATGACGTGTAAAAGCTACTCCCAGTACCAACTACTAAAATGCATTTTTTTCGTTTTTAGCTTGTAAAGTTAGTTTTCAATACTATTGACATAAAAAACCTTTTTATTTTATTTTAAAAATGTACCTATGCGTGATGTATGTTTCAAGCATGTGGAAAATGTTTTTCTAATACTATTTATAAATGTTATAATTATTCATATATAACTTACACATAACAAGTATTTTTTTATTCCAATAACATTGATATAACATACACTTTATTTTGATTTATTGACATGAAACCATTTCAGCCTGTATAGTTATATCACATCATTCAGTTCGTCTATTCATATCATATGAAACGTGACTGAGTGGAGCTACAGACGATTTAAACCGTAACTTATTATCTGTGACATGTTAGGTTCGTCACGACTTGAAGATCAGCAGGTTTGGGGTCTTTACACGTACGAGCATAGACACAATTGTGATATGATAGACACAATGATGATGGTGGAATAAGCGAAAGACTGATACAAAAGTTGATTGAGAATATTATATACGATCGGCTCAGTTAGATACGAACAGTTATACAAATAGAACAAAAAACATCATAGTTTTATTTGTAAATAATTATTTTAAAACACCTGAGCGAGTAAAGTTTTGTTTATCGTAAAATATGTTATCTATATAAAAATAAGTAAGCAGGTTAATTTAAGCTTGAAATATTTACAAATTATGTTATAGAATAATATTTCGAATACTTTTCATGACGAAAAATGTTTTTATATATATGGAAAGGGAGGCATAAATATGGAAATTCTGTTATGTATAAGTAAACAATGATGTAACTTTCTTATTTCTAATACATGCACCCTAACAACGATCCCTGAAAAAATTAATAGGATAGAAATACGTTAATAATATTTGTACCTTGGTCTGGCTGCTTTGGTACTTTTAGTGAACTTAAAGATTATGTTTCTTCATGTATTCTATCTGTGGTTCTATCATTGGTTCCATATACATAAATGAGATATCGAAATGATCGAGAGTGATCAGTTATTACCAGGTATTCTCTATATTCGTTTGTCGTCTATGGACATTAAAAGGTATATGAAAGTTAAATCATTGTTGTTGTAGTGAACCAAAACTGAAGTATCAGCGAGAATATTACCTCATACTTAAAAAATATTATGAATTAGTAATTATAGAAAATTGCTTTTACGGCAACCAATAACCAAAAGTTCGCTTCAATACTTACAAATTTACTTCTAAACCAAAGTATTTTTATAGCTATTACTTAAACAAAAATTCATTTAAGATCATATTAGCTTAATATAACTATAAAAGATTATTACGTAAACTCACTTCCTACTGTTACTTACTTAGAAGGTTTTATAGATTTGAGTTATAAACAGATAACACATTGTAAAACATCTCGTGCTAAAGAAATATGTTTGACAAAATCGATTTAGATAATATTTTGTTTCTTTTTAAACGGAGATTTTATGGTAAGTGCCATTCTAATCGATGGATTTGAACGGAAATTATAATAATAGTCCAAAGTTACAGCCGTGAAACGAAGTGTAGTTACGTAGTTTGATAATTCTGGCTGGATTGGAATGTCTTTTTTTATTTTAAAATTAGAAAAAAGTACATCTGCCAAAAAACGCTTCTATCATGTATGCCACCTGTCTATGGGAGCCGGTCGAGTGAGTTTCATTCTTTAATAATTTTTAAAAGGGCGTTGAATTTACTTTGTACTGCACGCTTATTATTTGTGTATCTACTCAATTCGACATTATAATACTACTAAACATCAGCAATATATTACTGTAAAATAAAAGTATTTTCTTAAATAAAACCTATACTTTTAAATATATTTCATATTGATTGATTGATTTAAAATATAAAAATAAACTTAAATTTCGACGCAGCCCCACATGGGTAGTGATGTAAAAATTCTCTTATACTTGTATATGGAGAAGAAAAACCATAAACGATATATTTTTTCTACGGCTTACCTGACAAATATTGTTATAGTTCGACCACATTACATAAACGCTTTATAAATTATATACATAAAACTTTCACGCGCATTAGTGTTACTCTGTCAATCGGTAATGGCTTAAAAAAATATTAAATCGCGTTAAGACAGATATATATATTTGATATTATAAACAATTTATATTTATATATAATAGGTAGCTTAAAGAGATGCATAGGATAATGCTGAAAATAAGTGGATGGTTTGTGAGAAAAATATAACAGCAAAGAAAGGACTGTTGAGTTTGAAGAGGGAACAGAATGGAATGATGCACAGATCGTAGATATTTTTTTTTCTCTTAATATGGCGACCACAGATATTCTACGTTTAAAATTTTAAACTCAAAGACCCGTTCTACAATGAGCTGAATCAACTGTCGAACCTCTGTATAGTATATTATACTGAGCAGACTATACGTAGTTTGAATAATAAGCGAAATGTTCACATCGCAACACAACCGTGGGACTGCGTTGTCTTTGTTACATCAGGGTTACAATGTTACAAGTCCACAACTGGAGTGAAATGCTTCAAATTACAATAACTTCCTCAACAGAATGTTATCTACTTGATGAGGGTTTCTTCTTACTTTGACTCCTTTTCATGTAGCTTGAATTTCTTTTTTCTTTTGTAAATTGTAGCAAAACATTTGTTTTTTTTTTAAAGTTTAAGCTCTGGTTAACTATAAATTGGATTCCAATAGATAGATCTGCACAACGATAGACAACTTTAAATACAATGGACAGATCCAACTACAATTAACTGATCTACGACTATCGATATATCTGATAACGATAAATCGATCGAAACCTATCCATGAATCTAAACTGCGGTGATAAATCAAAATATATTGGACATATCTAACGAAAAATCTTTTTTTGCCCTAGCAGTCTAAACGTGGAGGAGACACTGACATGATAATATAAAGCGCCACAGGTTTTATAAATTTCACCATTGTATAGAATTCGTGGAGTACTTTTTAGTAATTGTTTCAGATTGTGAAATTTTTGTACAAATCATGGAAAAGTGAAATAATTTGCATAAGAACCTAATTAACGTTTTGCGTAGTTAAATACTAGTATACATAATATTCATACTAGTATTATAAATACACACCTATTCATAATAGTTAAATAATAGTCTAGTCCGTGAAAAAGATTAAGTGATGGTAAGTGGTCATTATAGTTTAATGAAAAGTTAATGGTGGCAAAAGAAGCATTAAATTTAATAATGAATGTCAGAGAAATTAAATATTTTTATAAACTTAAAAACTGCATTACATACCACGTGAGATAAAATTAAATTACATTAACCATCCAATTTATCCGTAATTGTTCCAAGTTTAAAGTGCACATATTCTTTCGTTTGATGAGAATATTTTTTATGACAATCAATGTACCAAGTGTTGCTTTTGAGTGACAATGCCAAAAAAAAATCTGATCGATTTGTCGTCCTACAAATACCATAGAGCAGGCTAAATGAAAACTATTTATCTTTTTTTTATAATATGATATATTTAATTTTTACATTTACTACTCGCATGAAAAATAGAAAGCAACTTCGTTCACAAGAACGGAAGGCAGTTAGTTACTTTAGGCGCTGCACATGCATAAAGTATAAAGGTACTTTTCATATTTAACATTGTAACGCTATTATTGTAGTGTCCCTTGTCATACACATAATAGGTAGAGTTTGTTGAAAAAACGATTCTATCTGATAGATTTCCACAATATAGATATGTTATCGGTGTGTTAAACCGCGTTCGAATACTACATATGGCATCGAGACCGGTTTAGTAATTTCTACACGATGCTGGGTTAAGTAAAGGAAAATTCTATAAATATGTAATTGAAATGAATTCGGTGGACGACCAAATATTCGTGATTCTAAATATTTTTCGTCCAACAGTATTATATTGATTTGAATAGTAAGTCCGGAAACATTTTAATTACATTTCAAAATATATTTTTTTGCTTTTTTATGTTAATAGCCGACAAACGAGCACACGAGCCACCTGATGGTAAGTGGTCACCGTCGCTTATAGATATCAGAAAAACCAATGGTGTCACTGATGCGTTGTGTCGGCCAGTAAATTAGAAGAAGGTAAGAAAGAAAGAACTGGCTCTCAAGCCCCCGGCCGGAACACGACGAGTCGTTTGGCGGCTGACTCGAGCAGGAGGGTGGTAGCTAGCCAGGCGGGCTATACGGAAAGATAATAATACCAGTAATAATATTAATAACATAATAATAATATAATCATTACGCGAAGCCCTACCACCAAGCAGGTTGGCTTCTGTCGCCTCTTACGACACCCTGTTCTGCCAGCATGGAATTGGGGGGGAGTTAAAGTGACCATACGTCCCGTTTTGAACGGGACAGTCTTTTTATTCAACTACCTGTCCCGTTGTCCCCAAACTTGTTGCTGTTGTTTTCTGAAACCGCGCGAAAATTTAAAATATTGGAGCATGTCAGACACAAGCGCTGAACGGTGCGAGACCGCGTCGGCGGTCGACCGATCATTAAGAAAGATCATAAAAAAGTTGTGCTTATTTTCATTGTCAACCTGCCCACTGGTGTCTATATAATATTAGTATTAGTAGTATGGTCCACACAGGTAAAGTATGGACGTTCCGTTTTGAGTTTAAAAAAAATGGTCATTTTAGTTTTTTTTTTTTAGTATTCTAGGCTGCCCCAATACGGTCAAAGTTATCTGAATGGTATTTGTTATTCCTTTTTGTAAGCTTATTTAGTTATAGCTTGTTTAGTTATTCAGAAAACCATTAGCAGGTGATTGATCAATGATTATTGATCACAGAACCCGTACCTTTCTACATTCTATTTACTTTCATTAGAGGTCGTTCTGAAATATTTATAATAACCATTTACTTATATATTTCCCGAGATTAATATTTACGTGATTGTGGTGAGAACAACTGAACTAACAACTCGACAAGACCTTGATTTATGTTTACGTTACTTTCAATTACGAGTTATAAAGATACTATAATTCAGTTTACACAAAAACGCAAACCCTCAAAACAAATGACCCGCTTATCAAACGGGTTTTATA
Source organism: Megathymus violae (assembly GCA_003671415.1). NCBI lineage: Eukaryota > Metazoa > Arthropoda > Insecta > Lepidoptera > Hesperiidae > Megathymus > Megathymus violae. The sequence continues at coordinate 368,013 of PDGT01000100.1, read as the reverse complement.
ACTGCATTACCCAAAATCGTTACGAAAACGTTGCGCAAGGCATAAAATAACAGAACGGCTGTCCGGTTTATAAAATATAACTTTATACAAATAAAGAAAAAAACAAACTTGCCACTTCAATTCCACAGATTAAAAACACAACTTGCCAGTTCACTGTTTTTAGTCAGGGTTCCCGAATAATTGCACCTATAAAAAAGTTAATAACTTGCACAGATAAAACGGAAATTTTGGCGCGAAACATACGCTCACACGTAATGGCCGCCGAGCACCAACTAAACTTCAACGTCGTGGGGTAACTGGTACGCGGCAGTGGAGGAATTAAGATTTGTTCCGATTGGTGGCAAAAGAACTCTTTGTAACTGCGTATTTTATTTATTTTTAATAAACAATAGTAAAATAAAAAAGACGTGTGCGATCGTATTTTGAATGTGAGACCTAGTGATGAAATTAAAAGCATATGTTCGTTAGTTTTAAGTAAAAAAAACGTGTATAGACTAAATTTGCCTAAATTCAGATTCTTTAAAAAATTCAAGAACGTCAAATTCATCACGTACAATTATTTAAGTAATTCAATTTTTAAGTAATAATAACCCACTTCCTATTTGCTTACAACGATTTCCCGGCCACAAATACATTGTTATCGTTTTTAAGTATTTTATGCATGTTGTAATTACCTATAAGTGAGATTATATGTATTTAGAAACTTTAAAATATTGTAGTTATGTAAGTATTAGCATATAATTTTGTTAGTAATTCTTAAATAAATAAATAAATAAAATTACGTATTACACGTATTTATTAACACACAAAAGTAAACACGAAGTAACTTTCCGTTAAAACAATATAAAAACAAACTATAATGAAAAACTTTACACTTATTTGTAACATAATTAACTTATTACGAGATAAACGCGACTCGAACATCCGAATAATACGAGACTCTCTACATTTGTTATTTTTTATTTGCGCCCAGACAATTGGAAGAAGGGCTACCCTCCGGAAACGCTCGAGAAGGGGGGTGGTGAATGCTCATAGCGTTATGTGGGACTCCCGAAAAAACCTAGGGGTCCACCCACTAAACACAACTCGAGGCTGGCTTTGGTCTAAGGCCTCGAAGCCGTCATCTGATGCGATCCCCTTAGGGAAGGGGGGCGCTAGACGGGAAGGGGGGCACTATCTACATTTGTTATTCTCTATTACTTATATCTAGGATAGCGGAGGAGGCTGCGTTCCCACTCAACGTCCGAACTAATTATCAAAATATTCCCGTGACCCTTCCTGATTGGTTAATTAGGAGATCAGGCGATCTTAGGGACGCACTGATTCCATTGAGTGCCGACGATGATGATGCAGGTCGCTGGCGGACGTATAAGGGCTACTGAGAACAATTTATTTTTTGTTTTATACAGTCAAAAAACTCTCGCGTTACACGTATCTAACTATTAATGGACTGAAATCAAATATATTAAGACAATGTATAATGTATACATTATTTAAACATTTTTATTATGCATGCATGGATTATTTGTCCGTCTGTAAAATAGACTACAGACTTCTGTAACCTTTAAACTAAGACTAATTCTTAATAAGAAAAACTTGTTTCTAAGATTCCATTATATTAGGGATGTTATGGATATGTAATTTCGGATCTGGATACGGATACGGATATATGAATAATATTTTAAAGGTTTCGGTTATGATTAAGGATATGAAATCATTTCGGATTATCCGATTGTTTCGGATAATTTCGGTTACGGATATTAGATGATTTAGGAATTGAAAAAATATATATCGTATTTACAAGGTAACACTTTGACTTAATGTCTGGTATTACAACCATAGAAAAGAATAAAAAAGCGTTAAAAATTTAATAACAAAAGCTGTCTAAAAATGAGCGGCTGGTGTATCAGCTCGGTCGCCGGAAACATAACTATAACTAATTTCATTTAAACTCTGCCCTTATTCGAAACTTTTCGAAACTTTTTATCGTATTCGGTTTCGGGTGTATTTTTATTTCGAAAATCCGATAGTTTCAGATATGGAGCTCCATAACATCCCTACATGATATAATTTTTTATATTAAAAGGTTTAATATGAAAAAGAGGTTGGTGTTTTATTTTACTATCAAAAATTCTTTAAATAAAATTTCTTTCACACACGAATATCCTTCATTGTATTGGAATGGTCTAGAAGAAATCACGTATCGTGCTTACCAATGACGAGTGTATCCTATGTATGGTTAGTTTTCGTCTTTAAACATGTTTTAAATTAAAAAATGTGTCCAATACTAATACAAGCACCGCTGGTTCGGTGTGAACACGTCCTATGTAGCCACCGCTACATAGCTAGGATGCAGTTCTTGCGCTTTTTGTGTACATTCAATACAGTATTGACCTAACTTTGTCTAGAATAGTTTATGCACAAAAAGTGTAGTCAATGTCGGAGCTTGCTACATGTACTCGTGATGAATACACCTTTGTTGCGTAATAAAATAAATGTTATAATTAATTTTAATCGATTTAAAATTAAATAAATATTATTTTATCGATTTCAGTAAACGAATATGCGAAATATTAAGAAAAATTAAGGGTGTACAACGTACAATTTAGTCATTGATGACGAAGTTACGTAAGGGACGAATTCAGTCAGTACATTCATAATTATGCCAAGTTATATATTTTGAAGTTTTCGAATTTCGATATTAATTTTACTAGATTGATTATTCGATATTAGCATAATATATATATAAAACAAAATTAAATTTAACATAATAGCAGATATTTATAATTAGCATTGCTATTCAAAGTTTATTAAGAATAGCGATATTTATTGAGAATAGAATATTGAGAATAGCGGTGGACAGAAAGTTAACGGATACCAGAAAATAAGTAACCATATTATGTTTATTTCTTGTTTTATGATTGTGTGTATTACTTTTCTCCTTGGACATATTTCAATATTTTTTTATAAATTTTAAATTACTATAAATATATTGACTGGCTACGGTGAGTACACTTATTTCTTTAAATTCTTCCCTTAAAGACTCACATGCCTGTAATCTATATAAACCTCTGCTTGTTCTTTTCTGTAATATAAATATTGAATCAATGTGCGCTGATTTATCCCACATTAGGATATCATAAGATATAAGACTCTGAAAGTAGGCAAAATAAACAGTATAGCTGCCTCTAGATCTGTAATCAATCTTACGTTTCTAGTAGCGTCAACATACTTACTAAATTTAACAGTGAAAACCGATATATGGGCGCCCCACTAAACATTACTATCTTAAATGACACCTAAAAAACTGTGGATTGTTCCACAGCCAATGTTTCGTTATTTAAATTAAGGATTTTGCCTAATTTCTGCACATTTGGTAGTGCAAATTCTATACACTTCGTTTTTTAGCATTCAAAACTAAATTGTCCATGGAAAATTAATGGAATACATGGGGCAAAGCACTGTTTTAAACATCATCTTGCACATAATCAAAATGTATTTCTTTTAGTCTTAAATATTAAAGATGTGTCATCAGCAACGAGTACAATGTCCGCATAATTTCTAATAAAATACGCGAAATCGTTAATATAAACTAGAAAAACGAACTGACCTAGAATAGAGCCTTGTGGAACACCCATTTCAATAGACGATAATGATGATTTGGTATCATTTACACTAACACCTTGAATCCTACCCTTCAAATAGGACGTAATCAAATTGAGATCATTGTATTTGACGCCGTAGTGACTAAGCTTAAGAAGTAATGATTCGTGCTCAACACAATCAAATGCTTTACACAGATCATAGAAATTAACTATACCTTCAAATATGTGTTTAAGAAGCCTAGCACCTGCATCAGTTGTACTACGACCTTTAGTGAAGCCGTATTGATCACGGTGAAGTAAGTTGTTTCAGTTAAAATGTTGAAACATTTGGTTTGGTTAAATCTTATTTTCAGTCATTAATTTATTCTATGTAAAAAAAAAAAAAAATTTTCAAAAGCATTACTAAGTATCGGGAAAATAGAAACTGGTCTGTAATTATTACGATCTGATTTATCATCGGATTTAAAGAGAGGAATGATTTTGCTGTATTTCATTAGACGCGGAAAAGTACCTAAAGTCAACACACTTATTAAATATTAAAATTAGGTGGGGGGGCTATGACATCTATTACATTATATATTAATATGTGGTGCCGGGTTCACTTATGTAGAATAGCACCACTCCCACCTCGTCCTGGGATGTCGTAAAAGGCGACTAATAGGACAAACCGGCAACTCACGCCATAAAAACATCTACGCCGATCATCGGGCGGCGGTCAAGTAACCCGACAACTTCGCAGGCACTCAGCAGGCGAAGCGGCTACAGGAGCCGAGAGGAGCTAGATATCCTCTAAAAATCTGAGAGTGGAAGGACGCGGGAACCCACCACTTATAACACCTTCCCAAGAAAACCCCCACACGATGGATGTACCGCAAAGATATAATGACTTGTCATGCGACCCGACTTACGCTCGGCGCTATCCAGTACACGGGCTGGCTAGTGTGAAATGGTTTACCGAAGCACCCGAAGTAATATTTTACAAAGAAGAAGACTTCGTCGACAGACTTCTATATTATGGTACTGCTCTATAAGCCTCTTCGATATCAAAGAGCAGCGTAGTGGTAAATTAGGTAGGTACAAATTAAAACAATATATTTATTTTTAAATAGTTTACTAAAAAATATATAAAATAATTGTTATCTTACATTATTACTATATTAGGCACTTATTTACATCTATCATTGTAAATTCGAAAAACACTGCAGCTGTTATTATTAAATTTTTCTTAGTCCAAATTTTTATAAAATATATAAGTGCATAGTGATGCCTGGGCATTGATTTAGCGTAACATTTTGTTTTCGATGACGAAAGTCGAAAACTTTTAACGTTTGAGGTGACATAAGCATATCATCTGCCATTGTCAAAATAAATTTATTAAATTTTAATTTCGACATTTGCCATTGTTCACAAATATTACATTGCTTACACCCTTCCAGCAATAAGTAAATAATTACAGACGACTTAATCAAACTTAAACGAAAGTTAACTGTCATGTAATTGGATGCAAGCTGATTCTAATTTTAACGTTATCTCTTCTCTTTCTCTCTCTGTCTCTGAATAGATTAACTAAGTAGAACAAAATTATGCTCCTGTTTAAAATATGCTTTTAGCTGAAATTTAACGTCTCATTTCTTAATAGTTTTGGGGGCCGGGAAAATTACATTTTGTTATCAATGACGAATTTCGAAAACGTCAAATGTAATAAGTGACACATAAGTTACCAGCATTTATGTCACCAAGACGATGGCTCAATTATGTCAATACATTTTGAAGTTTTCGAATTTCGTCATCAATAAAAAAAAATTACATTCTCTACGTGAAAATCAGAATAAAACCCGTGCCCTGCAGCGGACTGCTGTTTGAAGCCATGTCGGTAGGTAAAAATGTCACAGTCGTTCGATTATTAGTATGTAGGTGTGTCTGTCCGTGTTCGCGTCCGTTCCTGTCGCTTTCGTCTCGCTGTCATTCGTCGTGTGTCGTGTGATTCGTGTGAAGTCGTTTTTGTGGAGTTTAGCCTGAAAATAGGTTAAATTTATGAATGCATAGTAATGTCAGAGCGTCCGTCACTAACAGCGCATGCGCAAAGTCGGCTTGCCATCAATCCACTGCAGTAATATTCACACCACCTTGATTATTGTTATCGATTTTGTTGTAGTATTATTTTGTATGATGTGACAGCCCTGCTAAAAGACGGAATGTATAGTGCTGTCTAAATTACTTTTTAAAGGCAATTTATTTCAAGTTCTTGCTATGTCGTAATATATAAGTACCTGCTTGCTTTGAGAAACGGTAGGTAGGTATCTGTGCAACATTATAACCGTTTCTATTAATTTTACATCGAAAGGCAAACGATCAATGATCGTTGACGTTTAATATTACTTAAACTATTTTACTCTGTTAAATATTGAAAAAAAAAAATTTATTGTTATTTTTATATTGTTCTATTTCGTCACTGCAACGCTAGTAGTGACCAATGCTTTTATGCTTTTCTTCTGGTAGCAAGTCGCAGCGCTCACGGGATACCTCAGACGGGAGTTCATTGGACAATTCACGTAAAATACAACATGAAATCCGGATTTAGGAGCGGATCGCCACGGATTCATTCAATGTGGGTGGAACTCCATTCTTCGGCGAATGGTGTGAAGACACGTGATAAGGTAGGCTTTGTCTTGTCGTGTAAGTAAAGCGAAAAGTTCGTCGGACCGGCATTGTGGTTTAAAATTAATAGAATACACAATTTTTTTTTTGTTAATACGTGCATAGCCTTTTTAACTCTTACCTTTTAATTAGAGTTAATTTTATTTTTCTTTACCATTAAATAAAAAACACATACAGCAGATCACAGAACCTTTTTCTTTTCCGTACATAATGATAATGTGATGGACAGTAAGAAACTGCAATGTGTTCTTTAGTAGTTATTGCTATTCAAAATTAACAGGCGTTTATAATTTCACAAGGAATTGTACTTTTATTTACAAAAATGTAAATAAAACATTGATGATTTAGTTAGATATATATGTAACTACCTAATCGTAAACTTTGTATCTATAATATTGTGGTAAATACCGCAGCGTAATTTGATATTTTGTTAAAATATCACAAACAATAATAAAATATAACTAATCACAGTTAATATTACATTGGTAACTAAATTAATCAGCAAAAATTGTGCCTGAACACCTGCGTCAGAACAGGTTAAGACTTTAGGTTAATGTTTATGCTAAATAAATTTTATTGGAATTCATGAACGAACCTGTAAAATTACTTATTTCTCAATGTACCTGAAACGTTAGTGATAGACTTAGTTTCGATAAGCGGCACCGCGTGAGGGATTTAATTGCATCGGTTGTGAATACTATTTTATTTGGGGATCAAATTAAAATTTCAGTAAACTACGGAGAATAATTCCAGTCACTTCTTTGTCAGATGACGGTTGTAAAGACGGTTGCATTTTCGAAATAATGACAGGAATTCGTTTTGAGATTCTCTTTGGTTTTTTTATTATTATTTTTTTTATTATAATAAACGCAATCCATCCAATTTACCGCGTATTTCAGGTAATTTGAAAAAGGCGGTTCGGATTGGTTTTTAAAAAGTATGTACTCTGAGCAGACTTTTGTCGATGGTACGCTAGCTAATTAGAGATTAAATTGTGAAAAACTTTTGTCAAATTTTTTCAACAGATATTACCAAAATGTGCGTTACTTTTGATTGTCCGGCGTCGTTAATTTAGATAATGGCGATCTCCATTAATTACTTAAAAGTTTTTAATTCCCTTAAAAGCATTATCCCACATTGAATTGCTTGAGAAGATTTTGAATGAATTTATTGATTTCCGTTTAGAAACTTTTGATACAATAAATTGTATCTTTGTTCTCTGCTATTTTACATTGACATTATGTTCAAAGTTGTCTACTTTTTGCCTGCGATGTAGTTGCCGAGTTCGTCTTTGTACAGATCCTCGTTGATGGCGTAGTATCCTGGAGAGCTCTGACAATCCACCTGGGAACAAGGAAATATTGTAAAAATGTTTGTAAAATAGTAAAAATATTGCAATGCAACTTGCACATGTTACGGTACAATTTATTAACTACTGCATTTGTTATAACATGCATTGAATCAGTGTACTAGTGATAAGTAATATAGAAATTTTAAAAGACGTCGACTAAGGTCCGCAATCCTTTTCAAACTTTATAATTTTATTAATGAACCTCTTCTGGTAACGTCTGCTATTAATGTGATAGCAATAAGCTGAAACGCAAAGTTGCGCCACATCGAGTATAGACGTAGTCATATTACCAGCTCAACCTCGTGACAGCAATTCCTCCATTTTATTAGCAATGACGAAATTCGAAAACACCAACATTCGTAATAATTTTGTTCGTGTGGAATGTAATGAATGAATTTGATAGGTAGATATAACTTTAGGTAAGATATAACGAGACAGAAAGTAAAGAATAGAAAGAGATGGATGTATGCACATGAGCGTAATGTATGGAGGAAATTAAGATGGCTTCCCTTGCGATCTTGCATGAAGACGATTATTTTTAAGTGTTGAAATAAAATAATTAAGAAAGTTAAATTTGTTTATTTTCTCGTGCCACCAAAGCGACTCATGAAATACGATTAAATTGATAAATATTTAATAAATAGTTTAAAGTTATTCTGTTGCCAAATACCAGGAGTACGTAAAGTTTAAGTTGTATGTCTATGCCGGTAATGTCTCCCCGGTTGATATCAATGCACAGACCTAGTTCACCCATTCCCTTCTCTCCATCGAGTTATGTATTGACTGGCGAGTAGCCATCGTTCCATCATGAACATCCCTTCAGTAAGGACGATGCGCATTGCCACGTTATTCGTTGAATACTTTACCCAAGTCCGTGTAAGGCCGATTATAATGGGAATTGTTTTTAAGTGAAGAAGAAATAGAAACCTTCACTAAATATGTGCGCTTCATCATCCAAAACTAGATCGTCAAGTACCATCATAGTCGGACGTTGGAGGTAATTCACATATAAGAAGTAAAAAAATTACAGCACCAAGTACCAGGCAATCAGAAATCGTAAGGTTAAACTTTACCTTGAAAAACCAGTCGCAGACCCTCGTTCGCTGGTTGAAGACGGTACCAGGAGCGCATATGAACGAGTACATGAGATTCCCGCCGATGCTCGGTACGCACCAATGCCATACCTGAAACAAAATTGTTAATTGTCAATATTTACTCCACTTTCACCGTGTGGGAGATTGCAAGGGGCGAGACCCCACCAAAGCTGAGTCTGAGAATCGATTCTGATCTGCTAGAAGACAGCACTCGATCGCACGTGTCAGAAATATTAAGTATGAGTAACTAAGTAATAACTTTGAACTGTTACAAGTACATACAAATAACTATTTTATTTTTAGACCATTATTAATGAGTTTCTTTGTTAAGAAATGGAGAAAAATATTGTTGATATTTTCGCACTTAATTTCACATCTATCTATCTTATCGTGTTTTGTTACAAATTATTTCTTGAAACAATGAATGATCTACGGTAAAAAATATTCTTTCAGTTGGTACCACTTAACAAAAATGCAATAGGTGTAATCACATACCTGGCACTGTGTTTCCGGGTCTGCGTAGTATCCTGGTATTTTGTCATCGCATGTGAACGACAGACCCTTTGGTACTTCTTCATAAGCCGGATAATCTTCTCCGGGGATGTATCCGTCTAGTGACTGGAAGAATTGACAGAATTAGAATTTAAGTTTTCAGATGAAGATAAAAGATGGCGTCACAAACGTGTTTCTGAATACACAGCGGTGTATTTAATGTTAGCGTCAAAACATAAACTCAACGGCTTGTTAAAGAGAAACTCATATTGTACGATTCAAATATACTTTATGTATAGTAGTTAAGAAATTAATAATTTATTGTTTTATAGTGTATTTAAAATCGACAAATTATAATTCTTGTAATGATGATGACAGAACTGCGTGTCGTTTTTTATTCAACATTGCCACGTAATCTGTCAATTAACGATTTAATTACAGAAATAAATGACAATCAAAGCAAAGATTTCCATAAATCTTGTAAATAATGTAATTATACATTTATTACTATGTAAAAGTATAATTACACAAATACGCTGGTAATTATAAACTTATTAAAGGAAACATTAATTTGTGTGTCATTTATTACTTATAGTTTATATCCGTTATAATCAGTAATAACCACCCTTGATTCGCTTCAGAAATTTTTTTTCCTAACCTAAACTTAATTTTTATAAGGTATATAGTAAGTTTAATGTTTGGCATAATAAGACAGATATTATTTTATATCACTTTTTTAACTTAATTAATTAAAGACATATTTTTAATAATTGAAATAACTACAGAATAGTCAATACTTTATTTACCCCCTAAATAGAATGTGAATAATGATTTTTTATGTATTCCCCGGAAACAGATTAATTTCTCGGGAAGAAATGTATTTCTACATACTGATAACATAAGTTACGAATACGTAAAATATCTTCTAAACTTGTGCAGCGGTGACTGAGTGATACGTGCATTGTAAATCAAACAGAAAAATATTTGAAAACAACGTCTTCCTTATTAATGGTGATAGCTTACTTACTGCTAATGACACCTCAATAAGATGCAAGAATACTGCGATAAGACCGACAGAACCCAAATGGATCCCGCAGAGCCGCTTCATCTGTATCATCTTAGGTTATTCTTCCAAATCTGAAACAAATACGAGGAAATAAAATAACGAATACGCAGACAATTGCAAAGAGGCCTGTCAACCTCGGCTTCGACACATCAACGTAGGTTACAGCCCATAGATGTCTACTCCAAATTGAGGAGTCCAGAGCAACACGCGTCCAACGTGCGGTGACATAAAAAAATATACGGCTTCGGAATAATTTCCTTTCATTGATGTGATCCTGGTACTCGGTGGCGAAATCAATAAAACGTTCTTATTTTGATTTCATGTTTTTAGTTATTTATTTATATACAACTGTTGTATAAGGGGTATTAAAACACGAATGTGTGTTTGTATCACATGTTGTATCATATGAGTGTTTTAATACTAAATTATCAACAGTTGCATACAAGACTTTATCTACTCCCATGCTTTAAATCCTCTATAAAAGATTCTGAAACAGTTAGCTTACTTACATTACTGAGTATATACAAATAAACTAAGTATTAATGAAAGATTTGCGGTTAACACTCGTAGAGTCTACTACCCTGATGATGCTCTGTTTCGGAGCGAAACACGTGTTGGTATAGAAATACATATATGTATATCATCATACATTGTTTGTGGATTGTTGCAAAGTAAATTAATACAAATTTAATAACAATGAATCTCCGCAAAGTAACGCCTGATACTATCAACTATAATTAATGAAAGAATTATTTATTGTAGTAGTAATTAACATTTTGTACTTGCTCATTTTTTTGTAAAAAAAACCATAAAAATATCGAACGAAAGTGGCGGGGATTCGAATAACCTACCTTTTTTCAAGGCGCACGGCGTTCTGGTAGTAAAACGCACGTGAATGACAAAGTTCATCTATTGAAATTCATACAGATGCCACACCATAGAGTAACTTATATATGGGTGCCACACATCGCGCAGTAAGGAAGTGGCTGTCTGTTGAGTAAAAACCCTTTGCACAGAAGGAATCGAAAAGAAACAAAGGAGTGTTATAATGAAATTGAGTACCACATTATATCATCCATTTGGATGGGAGTGGATAAAATGATTTTATTACACATATTTATTTTATTTTAATACTTTATACATAAATGACAAAGGTTTTGTTGCAACATGTCATGGCGCCAGTAAAAGAAAATCAAATACTATTCGCCTAATGGTCGACATTCAACCATCATCATTAAATAATTGTCCTATTTCCAAACAAAACAAAAAAAACGAAACTAAATCAGTTGATAAATAGCGGAGAAAAAGGCGATATAAAACGTTTTGTTCACGCATTAATAAAAAAAAATATATTGAGAAAAATTTCAGCGACAAACCTAGATAATCAATCTAGTTCCGATCTTTTAAAATGATATTATTTAAAAATATCGTCCCTGTAATGGTAACCAAAGTCGTTGCATGGCTTGATCCGACCTTCACCTTTTCGAACAACTGAATTTATCGAACATATCTGCAATAATATCTGATTGTAAAGAGTCTACCGTCTTTATGATATAAATAAATCAATAAAAGGAAAACTGGTAACTGTATTCAATTAGGAATTAATGAAATTTGAATGTTTAGAGCGTAAAGTACTTCTAATATTTATTATTATTATCATTATAATTTTGCTTGAATGTTTCTTAAAATTCAACTTGAAATATCTTTCTGGAAGATTGCGCGTGGTTTTGTCACTAATGTTCCCGCTCTTTTTTCAAATCAAAGACAGTGGAATACTAGAAGTACTTGCATTGTGGTAATAATTTGTGTTGAAAACTTTAACTGATTAATTAGTAGTTTCATCGCGTCTGATGTAAACTAACCAGTCAGTTTTATGATGTAAAGGGTTCATTACAAACCGTGAGAGCGAGATAGCATCTCTAAACAATGGGATTACACGTTTGCAAGGTTGCAGACTGGCCTGGTTCAACATTTTGACACAGATAATCAATGTTATTCGGATAAAAGTTCGCAATTACCAAACAATTCTGAAACATTTTTACTGTTTTGCATATATGAATATTAGTAATTTATATTACGAATTTGTAATTTAAATGAAACCAAGCACCGTTTACAACTATACTACTACCACAATAGACAGATACAACTATCTCCAGGACTCTGGTCCATCTGATAGAGGTCGCTGTACTACCGTGTTTAATCCCAATGCTAAGCGAGTACTATGTTTACCCGCGAAATGATTTATCCTGCGTCGAACAATTGATAATTCTGTTGATGTCCCAGGTTATAACAAGTGTGTAATTAGAAAAATAAAAAAATAATAACTAAATTATACATTCCACAAACTAAGAAAAACATCTTTGTGGCAATCTAAATTTATACTAATAACAAAACGGTAACGGTACATTATGTTTACATTAAACATTTTTCTGAAAGTCTTTATGAAGATAGTAGAGCGAGACGGTATAGCGACCAAAACATATTTTTATTAACATCTGTCTAACTTTCCGCCTATTTATTTATCTGTGCACATATCGCGCGAAAACCACGAAACAGATTATTTGACATTTTGCATATTTGTATCTTTTATCAGGCAACAAAGGTTAACCTAGTATGAAACTTCTGTTAAAAAGTTAAGATGTATGGAATGCATTTAAAAAGTATGTAACGCATGTTGAAATTGAGTAACTGTTGTTTTGGGTGTGTTCACTATTGATAAATATAAAAGTGTTTAAAGCAAATTAATGTTAGGTTACTAAATCTATATCTATCTATACATATAATAATAAAATTGTAACTGATCGCTTTCCGTACATGAACTATATATGAGAAAAAATAATATAAGGGGCCTTTATTAACACAATAGATATAGTTGTTAGAATTTTTGTCTGTTTGTCTGTGCGTTTGTTCGCATTAATGTCAGAAACGGCTAAATCGATTTCTTTACAGTTTTCACTAATCTATTGCAGTAAGCATCACTGAACACTTAAGTTAGTTTCACTGCAATCCGTCCATAAATAAAAAGTCATAAATTAATATTGTATTTTGTAATTCACCGAACGAGAAAAACACAGTCCTAAAACAATGCAGGTGCCATTTCTAATATAGAATATGATAATAGTTGGGATGAAAATATTATTTGATATCAACTACATATTTATTTAAAAATTTCAAAACTTCAAGTCACAATAACATTCACTTTTGTTCTACCACGAAAATAAACGAAATCCAAAACTCCTTTTACTTTGCAATTAAACTTTAAAACTTAATTGAAGTTGCTACAATAATATTATCCTGCATTACTACAATTACTTCGCATTTTCACATTGTCAAAAGCTCATCTCGAGATTCCTTGAATTTAATTTCAACACACAAAATTGTTACAAAATGTTTGTTTGTAATTCTGTCTTATTATTCTATTCAAGGAAATAATTATTACAGACAAATCAGCTATCGCTTAGTGCATCCAAAATCTCGATGGGGGCTTGGGTTGGGATCCTCAACCTATCATTATTGTCGCGTGTATGAAAGATCATTTAAAAATAGCACGACCTATTTACCTATTATTTATTGTTTTCGAAATTATAAGAACAGGGTCTGTATATTTTTTTTTGAAAGTCCACCGGTTGGTATTACTTTAGGAAAAAATCATTAAAATATGTTCAATTAAACATTTCTTTTAAATTAAAGATAAGGGATTTATCCAAATCCCTTCACAACGTAGCCTTTCTTCTGATAACCAACGCTTTTAAAACACTGGATAGAGAGATATGCCATAAAGTACATAAATATATATACTTAATATATTTTTGCCAACTGCACTTCTCAATTATCAATCGGTAAAAGGCACCCGTGCGAAGCTATAGCTATATAACTTAATAATTCACAGGGATGTTATGGAGCTCCATGCCCGTATCCGAAACAATTGGATAATCCGAAATAATTTTATATCCGTAACCGTACCCGAAACCGCTAAAATATTATTCATATATCCAGATCCAAAATTTCATATCCACAACATCCGTAATAATGAAACTTATATTTTACAATCATAATAAGCAGTGGACAATCGACCAGAAGCGCGCGTTACCGCTGATTATGTTGTCCTGACTCTTTCCAAATACTGCGTGACTTCGATCGAAAATTCTTAATAGCAAACCATGTGAATGTTATAAAGAAATCCTTATTGAGTTGTTGGTTGGCAATTACGTATATCTGAATGGAACAAAGCTCGAACCGCTTGAGAAAAACGAACGATAATAACGATCGATAATTATTTCGAATGCATTGTTTTGTGTTATGCAAAATTGTGAGATCGATCTCGAGTACAAATCTCGATGGATTATAATTTGGTTTGAGTAACTTATTTTTACTATTACCGTCTTCGTAACCGAGTAACAACTCAAATGCAGTAGCAGGTTTATGGTTCGAAGGACTGTCCCTGCCCGGGTTCTAAGCCGGCAGTACCTCTGATTTTACAAATTACTACTGTGTGTATTACAAATTAATTATCACTCGGTTCGGTGAAGGAAAACATTGTGACGAATCCTGTAAAACGGTGAGTTCTCCGTAATTTTCGCAAAGAAAGAAGTTTATCGCAAAGAAAGAAGACGCAATGAGTGAAAACCCAATCCCAGTAGTGGGACAATTATGAGGTGTAATGTCTAGTGAACGCGCTATGGAAACATGGCAGGCAACTATATAGGTACTGCAAAACGATATATATTCATTAGGTGAATACAAAAAGTTGAACAAACTTATGGAAGTTACAAAAAGTGTATTGCCAATAGTCATTTCCTATGACAATGATTGATTCGTGGGAATATGTGTCAATTACAGTGACAGTATCACCTGACTAATTGATGATTGTTAAAGTTTAAAACGAGTTCTGTAAACCTGATATACAAATATTTAACGATCAAAAATCCTAACATCCCCCATGTGTTAAGAAACATTTAACAATTATATTATAAAAATGTACTATTACTAGGGGCAGCCCCTACTACGTTCGAGCTATATATACATGAGCATTATATATCCAACCAGAACAGTGTACCTTTCAAATGGTAAAAGAATTTTTCAAATAGACGCTGCGTTTCTCGACACTACCCTCATATAATAAAAACTCACATTTTTGTATAAATAACTGATAAACGAGCAGACGAGCCACCTGATGGTAAGTGATCACCGTCGCTACTGGAGAAAAATTCAAATTTTAGCGGCAATACATAAAAAATAAAAAGTGTTTTTTTTTTTTTTTCAATACAGACTGTTTTTTGATTCATCTTTTAGAGTTAAAACCCATAGTTGTTCCATTTCTTGGCTCTGGTTTTCTCTCACAATGACAGGAATTAAGGCCATAATTCGCCACGCTGGCCAAGTGAGGGTTATCAGACTTCACATAGTTTTCAAAACATTGTGGAGAATACTCGGAGGTGCAGATTTCTTTACAATGTTTCCCTACACCAGAGCGAGTGATTCAGTGATAATTAATGTAATTAGTTAGTTACGCATGTTTATGATAGATGGCATTGCTAACATTTTTTTTTTATTTCGTTTGGAAATAGTTTGACTTTAAGGGTACGAAATTTTTAGATGCATTTTATGTTGTCAGCGCCCTCTACACATCAAATCGCGTGATTCCCTATCGGATATAACATCTGTGAGTTTTGCATACATGAAGATCTCGTTATTAATCACGAAATCGCGCGAGGAAGTAAATTAATTATAATTAAACAACAGTGTTAAATTTTATGCACCAATCTAATAACTATGTCATTATTTGCTAAAACATAACCAATAATAATTATATACATTCATGTTATCCCAAACTCCTAAACATCGTCATGAATAACTCCATCTATTAATTCAAACTGCCAATAAATCCGAGCAGTAGATTTTGAGGATGTCACCTACAGGCAGACAAGGATTGTCTGTGGCAATTTTTTTTATAAAAATATATTTTTTTTTTCAAAATCCAGTGAATACAATCCTATTTCATCGATTTTGAAAACCAGTAATATATTTTGACTAAGTTTTTTTTATTCATAATAATTGTAAAATCAGAGTATTAACACCAAAGGTAATTACGTATTTACAAAAAAGAATTACAATTAAAAGATAGACAAAAGAGACATAACTATCTGAGGCAATGCGAGCTGGCTCAACTGTTTGCTCACTCGGCACTGAGGTCCCTGGAAGAGCTGGTTTTCAGCCATTAAAAAAAATTTGATCAAACTAAAGTGTACTGAAGCATGACTCGCGTGTTGTCCACTTCCTCGGTCGCTTCCTCGTCGTGTAAACGCTAATATATAACAGTTCGTGATAAATCATGCGGCGGGAATCCAGGAATGTACTATGTAATCAACCAAAATGGCGTCGCATTTTTTTTTGCGTAACAATCGTATGTGAAGTAACGAATTGCTTTTTTTATCTATTTAACGAAGAAAAAATATCCAAAATTATTGAGCTAATTATGAAGTCTAGTTTTAGATCCCAGCTTGAATGAGAAATAAATAAACGATGATCCAAATCCAATCTTCGGTTATTATTATTGTTTTAAATTAAATGAATAAACGTACCTTCGGAGCTAATATTAATATAAATGTATATATACCAATCCCATTAGGATTACTTGTGATGCATTTTTTATTATTATTATAGTTGAATTTATACATTTCAATTGATTAAAACTTAGGTATAGTGAATACGGTATGTTGTAAGCGTACCGAATTTTATAGTTTTAAAATTGTTTTCATAGATTAAAAAAACCTGTTTTGATATCTATAACAAAAAAAAACAATATAAAGTCCATCTATAGATTATTATTATAGAAATAATTATATACAAATCCTCGCTTCTTATATTTAACAAACAAAATAATACCTTAGAGAAAATTTATTAGAGAAAAGACTGGTTCTGTAACGTTTTGTTTTCTTTAAATATTGTATATACAGATTATATAATCTTTATGTTTTGGCACCAAAGAGTTAGTTAATATGTAATCCTTGCTTTCTAACATGACTATACCAAATCTATATTACTTTTAAGCATCACTTTGTCAAATCATGTCAAAAATTACTGCACACGTTTTGTGATCGATGCGTCGGTGGCTTTTTTCTCTCTGTAAATGCTAAATGCTAACTAATGCTAAACGATATTATCAGATCAGAACAGCACGCATGTTTGAACGACTTCTTAATCACAAAATCTACCAGGATCGCAACGCTCACAGTGGCATGGAAGCACAAATTATGTTTTATCTCTGGTGATCACTGGAACCACAGATGCATACATTTATTTAGCATCTCGTGGTCATATCGATTAACCGTTATCATCGCGGTGTTTAACATGGTTTATCGCTTACGATCAATAGATGCTGTTAGCGGTGAGCGGTTGAGCGATGACCTTTTTAATTATTTAGTATTTCTAGTTAGAGTCATTTTTACAGCTACGGAATACGGGAATCCATTTCAAATTCAGAATTACTCGTTTGTATTTGAAAATATCTCTCGCGTAGATAGCTGTGTTGGAAGGTTTTTGATAAACCTTTGATTGGGTTGATTATTAAATTGTTATGTGTAAAACTGCAATACATATTTCCTATTTAAAGCTTTGTCCATACACAATTATTATTACATAATTACATGCGATATTTTGTTATTGAATGACCTCGGCAATTTAATCAACTTCAGTTAATTCAGGAGTCCCACAAGGGTCTATATTAAGTATATTAGTGTTTGATCACTCGATCACTCGAGTCATTAGTTCGCGGTCCGCTGAGTGTATAGTTCCGAGTTCGATTCCTATTTGATGATCCTATTTCCATTAATCTGGTAGACAAATTTTTGTTTTCGGATCTTGGTTGTTTGATGTCGTATAATTGTCCGCATATGTCTAAGGCACGTATGACACATAGTCTCTTGAACGATTGTAGTCATGTAAACATTTTATGATGCGAATCTTTAGTTTAGCCCGCGGCTGCCGGGGAGTAATGCAGCAAAATGGTCACCGCAACCGTGACCATTTGCTTTACACCATAGATTTAAGCAATAATGCTTGTGAATAATATTTTTTTAATAATTAAAAAATAATGCAATAAAATTTTTATGTATTTTACTTTTAGTTAAATATAAATCAATATTTACTTATGAAGAAAATTACTTCCACTAATTGTGCAATAAAATTTTGCTTCTGACGGACTTCCCGTGTAGGCACACCATTTTTGGTCGACGTTAATATTTTATCCTATTTGAATATTATTCTACTAAACCTTATAAGTCCTTTTCCATTAAAAAGTTAAAATATTGTAATATTATCAATGACACCAGGTTTAATTTTAGATAATTATAAAATATTAACAATCAATTATTAATCAAAATTAAAACAAAAATATTACGAAACTATAGTCCATACTATCGGATAGAAATATCAAATGCAATTCATATTAAAAAATAATGTCAACGACGCAAAAATTTTAACATTTTGTATATTGTTACTAGAGTTTCTATTTATAATTGATTTTAATTTGGCCAGATTAAATTAATTATATGAATTCCAAAACACAATTAAATAACATGAATTTCATTTACTATTTTTTCACACTCGCAATAATGTATATTAAATTAAATGACAGATCATTAAAAATAGTGCCCGTGATAGAACCATAGATTAGAGGTAATAACAAACTCACATACCCAATTCACACAGAGCTCGGCGACAGCTACCACAACACTATCACTCGCCAGTATGTGGCTTGACTGAAGCCGGCGTCCGAGCCCGCAAATGTTTTATAATTCCACGTTTGAATATATGGATACGTCAGTATTAAGTGGATATTTTAATATAACTTATTTGCAGAGACTGAGATTTAATAGCTGTTAAAGTATTCGTCTGTTTTGATTCTAAGTCAATCTATTTAGCTCATTGCACTGTGTATCATTTAATATGGTCAAAAAGTATTACTAAGTCGTGCGGTTTACCATGCAGAACTTTAATCCTTATCCTCAGATTTTGGTCAAGCACTAACTTGTATTTAGTAATAAAGCCACTTATTCCGTGATTAACTGTAGTAACTCTTTATCTACTTGGTTAACTACCATTCTCCTTCTAGAATCAACGGCTTTTTTATATATTTCCTTTGCAAAATAACAGCAAAAGAATTTAATAATTCAATTACTCCAATAACAGTTTAAAGATGAATAGAGTTCTAAACACGATATTCGTAAGCCTCGTGCATTATTCAAAGGTTAGCTGAACGACAAACAGTCCCTTACACCGCCTTCCTTTCCTTATATACGCGAAGCAACACTCAAATTCGTTAATTTACTGAAATTTGACAGGTGCAGCACTGTTGCCGCATCCATATTACTCGAGCGAGACTCCCACGGTTCCCTCTGAAGCTTTAAAAGTAACATAGCTACTGTTTTTCGCGTGTTGGTCAATGCAATAACGACTCAAAGACAGATAAAGATAATTTAATGAAAGGCTCACAGCCTGATAGCTTGACTCGTTGATGATCGGCCGAGTTGGGTAACTTCGCGTGGATTTGGATGGGTGAATGTTTTTGGGGGAATCACCTGAGCGTTTCTGTGCTCCGGAGGACATGTTATGCTGTCGGTCATTAGACCACGATCTGGATGCCTTGGGGTGGTGTAAAAAATAAGGCACGCTACTAATTACTATAACTATACGAATTAGAACTTCAGTCAAGCAGTGCACATCCAATGAAATATAGCACAATAAACTCTAGTTAATTTTGGTATCGATAATGATAACTGAGTCTTATTGGTGTACCTGTATAAGGCGGGGATTTACGTGACACATGATACTATTTCGTCTTAACCATTTCCATGGATCAGAAGACTTACAAAATCGTGACGCTACGTTGTATGTGATTTTAATAAAAACATTTATTTTAACCACCTGGTTTCATCTGGCGGTGCTCGTGCATGGTGCTAAGCTTCTTTACCCGGCTGGCTGGCTACCACCCTCCTTCTTATTCCAGCGCGAAACGTATTTACGTGTATCGGTAACAACGAAGAGCCGATACTGAGCTGGTGTCCCCCTTCAGCCTTCACCGGCAATACCTTCGGTATTACCGTCGTCAAAGGCGGCTGCGGCCAGTTACCACCAGATGGCTAGTCTGTATACCATCGTATATCTCTTTGTCGATCGCTAACGATCGACACATATATTAATACTTCACGATATGGATATCATGGATATGTTTGTTGTACGATTCTTTAAGTCCTATGTAAGAATGTCGAAAATCTCATTGTATGCAGACGTGGCCGAAATCCACATGATTATTAAGATTTATTATTAAGATTATTCTTGTTATTTAGTTTTCATCTTTTTTATATTCATTATTAAATGAATGTTCTATTAATTATTATTAGCAGCATTGGTTGCTCAAGCTAAACGGTCAACCGTGCAGGGCAACACTGACAATCGGTGAAAATGCCAAGTATTGAACCTTTTCGGGGGATGGGCTTGGATCAAGTTAATTTATGTAATTTGTTATGTACAAAGGATATTCTTTTTATATTAATTTCAATTACTAAGGCTCAATTTCTTATAACTTGCTCAATAACTCAATTACCCTGAAATAAACGCTTTTTCTTTCTTGTTAATGCTCCAACCATCAGTTCAGTATATTCCACTCTATATTATCCTCATCGCAGTTGGTTGTAATCAACCGTACACAGCTCCGGTGCTACCAATAAACAATGCTAAGTTTAAACTAGCAAACGCACTAAATTTCAGACGTCTCCGTAACCCTGTAGGTCGTGCATCGCTTGACTAGCGAAAAGTCCCAGCTTCGATTCTAGGCCAGACGAGACGAGAGAGTATGTGTTTGTATTACGTATATTTACGACGAATTCGGGAGCTCAAAGACGTTGGGCCCGAACCCGAAGGTCCCCGAGCCGCGTTCAACGTTCAACCTACTACACTATCGGCGATCAGTTCAAATATAACTAGTAAACTATTTCATTAGTTCAGTGGGCCGTTGTGCAAGTGGGAAGTAGCAAGGTAGCTGACCACAGAAGCATTTGTACCGCAGACGAGGTGTATACTCACTCGGTATTTCATAGCCGCGAGACTCCCATGGGGGCGGCGTTACAACTTGTAAACATAGATCGTTTCCAAACCGTTCAGGGTCTGTAAACTGTTAAATATCTGTTTAAATTCGGCATATAATAATAAATTGACGACCTCATAGCCCAGATAGTAGTGACCCTGCCTGCCGAACGAGGTGTCCCGGGTTCATTCCCGGCCGGGGCAGACATTTATGTGATAGAAAAATGTTTGTTATCGGGTCACGGATATTTGTGGTGTTATATTTGTGTACGCCCATGCCACCCGCAACACAGGGCATCCTAATGCGGGGCTGTGAGTGTGTAAATGTTTATTTATTTATTCTAAATTTATTCCAGCAACAAAATTCCATATTTTGTGTTAGTAATTTTGTTATTATTTAATTAATATACAGATAAATAATTTAAATGTGTACTACTCTAGTGATGCTGTATTAAAAAATACAAAATAAATAAACATTAAAATCAGATGTATAATTTTCAGTCAGTCTTATAATTACACTGGATCATCATTATAATACATATAGTCGCACTGTTGGGCTCTGGTTTCGGGTGACCTCCCAAAATGACAGGGGTTATAACCATATTCCGTCACGCTGGCCAAGTGTGGGTTGGCAAACGCCACATATCTTTGAGAATGTTACGTAGAACTCTCAGGTTTACTTATGATGTGATTATGTTTATATGTTTTATTAACACGACAGAATTTTAAAATTACCCGCGAATAAAGTCTGGAGCATCTTTAAACGTCAAACTGACGTTTTTTTTTCTCTTAATATGCCGTTGGCGTAGGTACTTTCAGCCAAAAGACTAATAGACTAAGATATATTTGTAATGGTTATAATTTTTTATTGCAAGTTTCTACGGTCTTCCGAACGTATATCGACCAATTTCACCGACCTCTACAGGACAGACCAGTTGCCACAGCCAACTGTTGATCAGCACAATGTACCACGGGCAGGGGAAGTTGAAATGTGTCAGTTATTTGGGTGTTGCCTTTACAACCTTCATCATATTAAGTAAACCATGTTAAGTTACAGATATTATGATATTAGAAGGGTTTACAAGGTCGCAATAAGTACGGTCAGCGCAAGAAATGCTGTGAGTACAGTTCCCACAACAATTTGCCTGCGCTGTAATCGCAGCGATGGGTCGTAGAGAGATTTATTGAATTGATACTTGAGTTTTTTTTTTATATTTTCGCGTGAAAAATGACAGAACGGCAGCGCCGTCATCTCAATTTGCTTGTACTTAATCCATTACCAAAAAGATAGTACAGTGTTGCAAGATTTTAATAAATAACATAGAAATTGTATAGACATGCATTGCAGCAATGACTCCGCCCAGCTTTAAAACGATACTAAGCGCTCTGTTAACTCAACTACTGTGACTACATTACAAAAACAAGTGACGTCACTAGTTGATGACGTCACTATTATTTAAATACAGTACTTTATTTTTTAACAATAACGTTGTCTAAGACGCAGTAAACAAATCAGTCAAATATTTTTTGTTGAATTCCCCGACGAATAAATGAAATCCAAAATAGAAAGAGATAGTTGAACCGATGCAATTATCTGGTTCGCTGTCTCTTTCTTGGTTGTAAACGCAATCTCCATCTCCCAATACTACAATCATTCCTACATTAGATTTTAGGAAACATTCAACAATCTTTTTACTATATTTATAACAACAATGCATAATGAAACAACTTTAGGAACTCAACTTTAAAATCCTATGCAATCCTTGCTTAATAAACGCATAAAATCGTTAATACTTCCTTTTATTGTTAATAATTATCATAACTGGACCGATTGGACTTAGGTTCGGTAAATTAGAAGACGGTGGTCTCTAGTAGCAAGTATCAAAACGTCTCAGTCGCGCTAGTTTCTCTCGATACGAATACTGCAATTAGGTTACGTCAGGCGCGTCTTATGAGAGTTTTGTTTCAACACGAGTGCGGCCGGCCGACCTGCGCCGGCGCAGCGTCGCGGTGTCGCGCGGGGCGCTGCGCCGCGTAATAGATGTTATTATTTATATGTAAGTGTAATCATTATTAAAACTATCTCGCAACATGCCTGCAACCTGGTCTTTATAACATTTAATGTGTTAAATTGGTACATGTACCTAAACGTTCGTGTGAACCGGCCTTATAAATATTTCGGTTAACCGACAACACATTTGAACTTCGTAGAGGTGTCATTGGCAACTATGAAGGCTGATATATTAGGCATTTTTTATTTAAAACAGTATCTTCGGTGTTCGGAGTGTAATTGTCAATTTTGGTTAACTTAATATATTTTTAAGTATACATTGTACAATTATAAAAAAGTATATTTATGTGAAATGATACGACTTTTTTTATTTTACACCTTCCCTCCTCCAAATCACACTTATTTTATTCACAGTTTACGAGTCAAAGGGTTATGAAACTATAAACGCACCAAATTAAAATCTTTCCATCCAATAGATACGAAAGTATGCCGTGCGACACGTGAACACAGACAAACACTCGCACGTACAGTTGTCGTATAACAATTCGGTTCTTTTGCCAACCGTACTGCACCCATAAATATTTTTTTTATTTAAACGGCAAACGAACAAACAACAATAAATGAACGATTGTGTGTGTGTGTGTGTGTGTGTTGAATGAAATTAAATTTTACTAAATTCATATTTTATTCACTTATTTTGATTAGGATTAACATTAAGTGTATAAAGAATGACTCCACATTCATCAAACTTGTATGAAAATATTAATATTATATTAAACAAACTCGTGGACTGTTTCTAAGTAGGTGTCCTCTCTAACCTAAAACATAACACCATTGCGCACTTGTAAGTTAACACGTACTTGATTAGATAATCAGTATATGAGAGTTTTTTTTTCTCCCATATAAACCTAAAAATAATTATTGTTCTACATCGGAGTGCATCGCCATCTATGCACCTATATTGGTACTAAAAAACGTTACAGGTTCATCGCCCTAACTCGTGTGTCACGACCTTGAATTTTTACTGTCAGCGCGGCTAAAGAAGTTTCACTTCGATAAAAATATTCTTCCACCACATTATTCTTTAACATGTGGTGTGCATCACCCATGCATATCTAATAAACCTGAGTCATATTAACCATTACATCGACATTATATTAATTTCGGTTAAACATGTCTCAATACACGACGTTGTCGCCCAGTTAGTAGTGACCTTGCCTGCTGGTCGAGGGATCCCTAGTTCAATTCTTGGTCGGGGCATTAATTGTTCATTCATGTGACAGATATATAGTTGTTTCTAGTCATGGGTGTTTGTGATGTCATATTTGTGTGCATCCTTGTCACCGACAACACAGGGAAACCTACTACACGGGTGTGAGAGTGTGATCCAACACGTAAAAGTCCTTTTGTTAAATAGAAAAATATGGCCTTAACATATTTATAGTCCATACCGATATATTAATGTAACAATCGTTAGTGATTAGGTAGATTAGGAGACTATCGGCAATCTTCGGATTTCTTCGTGTTTGTCTCTATTCGGGTATCTTGTTTGCTGCATATACGTACGAAGATTCCCTCGAGGCATTATCGAATGATTGCAATGAAGTTGTCAATGTTAACATTTCGCTAACTGCGTCACGAAGTCTACAATGGTATAATTACAATTAATGTTAATTGTCTATGCTTTATCTAATGGACAAACACAATGGGATAGATTATCGTAACGTGACTGAGACATCTTTAGGAATAGCTTAACTAGTTTCAATTATTTGTGTGTGCTGTGATGTAATCAGGGTATAGGATCAACATTCTTTATTTTATTTGATCTACATATTTTATGTCAGTAACTAATGAACGGGCAGACTTACCATTTGATTTGATATAGTAATTGGATGCAAGTCCCTGTTGGTCATAACCGTCTCTAGCGTAGGGCAACGTTAAACGCACGCCGCGCTACACGAGAATTAGTTGTGGAGCTTTGTAAGTATAGATTGAAATTGCAACAAAAACTAATTACAAATTCAAATTACACATACATTACAATTACAAATTCAATTTACTCATTATATTATCAATATTATTATTAAGTCATTACTATAATTATCTTTCCATGAAGCCTGCCTGGCTAGCTACCACCCTCCTGTTTGAGTCAGCCGCCAAACGACTCATCGTGTTCCGGCTGGGGGCTTGAGAGACAGTACTTTCTTTCTTACCTTCTTCTCATTTCCTGACCGACAACGCATCAGTAATAACTCTGGTCTTGCTGATGTCCATGGGTGACTGTGACCACTTGCCATCGGGTGGCTCGTTCGTCGGCTATTAACATAAAAAAAAAACATATTCTTTAAATACGCTGATAGAAGTAACGTTTTCTTCTGTTATCGCTTCGAAAACATGCTTTAACATTGAGAAGAAAAAATGGAGAAGGAAACTCCTGAGCATATAATATATACCTCAGCATATAATAAAAATAAGTTTTAAAGCGCCTGGAAATGGTTGCGGCGCTATTATTTCCAGGCGTCCTTGTCATTTACATATTCATATATAGCATAACATCCTTTAGCGGGAACATTACTCAAGTGACACCTCGACTCTGCAACAGAAAAGCCTAATAATTATTTTTTAGATCATACCGACATGATGTATGCGGTGTTAAACTGTGTGGTACAGAGCCCAGCGACCTTTAACAGAAGGAGCGTTTGCCGGAGCCTCGTCCGTTGTGCGAGCAGCATACGCATAGCGTAAACTAATCTGTGCTTAAATGCGGATACAAAAAAAAAGCGAACACAATTTTTACAGAAAAATAAAAGGGCACAAATAATCTTTGGAAATTAAATCGCCAAAGACCTGAAATGGGATGACCTTTGCATACAATATTTTAATAAGTGTGCATGACGACAGAGTAAAGATTTTGTAGAACAACTAAAAATAAGATTTGTGGATTGTTTAAATTTGTGTGGGAAAATATTTTTCGCTACAATCAGAGAGTTACATCGTTATGCAATTACATTTCAAGACAACCAACACGGTGGCTGATACTACCAGATACTTTGTGGAAATCCATTGTTATTAATATGTAATATAATTAATATGTAATATAATAGTTTATAACAACCCGCGAGTACACCGTATGATGATATATATACATATATATACTAGCTGACCCGGCAAATGTTGTTTTGCCATATAAATTATTAATTATATACATCGCTAATTATAATAATTTTACTAAAAAACAATATCAATCTCTTAACGCAATAAAGTGCACAATATTTTTAGTATCCCATCTTTAGCTAACACAAACAAACTGAATGGTTTGCCCACTCGAGAGCATGCCACGTATAATCGTGCGTGTGAATAACATGGTGTGATATGAATTAATGAATTAATGATAAATTTATTTGAAAATAACATTAAAAAATGATAAATGTAAACGTCACTATTACGATTGATGCACAATCAATCATAATAATGGCCATAAAATAAAGGTAGTGAGAAAGGAGATCTCATCCCTACTGCGTGCTGTTTACTGGGTCAGAAGTGACACCGATAGACGCCTGGTGGGGATAACTGATCGAGTGATAATTAATCAGTTATCGACCTGGGTAGAAAATTAGTGAAATACTAATATCACTATTAAAAATAGGGTTTAATGGTAGAAGGGTGGAAATTTTGGGTTGTATAAATTTTTTAATGCCACATCATAAAAAAAAAATTTGTCCAAAAAATAAAAATTTTGGGTGGACCATCCTTATCAGTTAAAGAGTATAAAAAACAGATAACAACATATTCTCAGACCTACTGAATATACCTACATATACAATTTCATCAAAATCGGTCAAGCCGTTTCGGAGGAGTATGGTAACTAAAACTGTGACATGAGAATTTTATATATTAAAAATTTTATATATTACATATATCTTTATCTACTCCCATGCTTTAAATCCTCTATAAAATATTCTGAAACAGTTAGCTTACTGCCAACATTAAAACACCCAATGACATAATAATCATTATATCATCCAAACGGATGACATAATGTTGTACTGAATTTCATTATAACACTCCTTTGTTTCTTTTCGATCCCTTCTGTGCAAAGGGTTTACTCAACAGACAGCCACATTCGTAATGCTCGATGTGTGGTATCTCTATGAATTTCAAAAAAAGAACATCTGTATGAATTTTAAAAAAAGAACATTGTCATTCACGTGCGTTTCACTAGCAGAACTCCGTGGGCCGTAAAAAAAAAGTAGGTCATTCGAATCCCCGCCCTTTTTCTTCGATATTTTTATTGTTTTGTTTACAAAAAAATGAGAAAAAGTTACAAAAATGTGGTACTATACAAAATGTTAATTACTACTACAATAAATAATTCTTTCATTAATACTTAGTTTATTTGTATATACTCAGTATTGGATGATATTAGGTTACTAACACTGGCTGTTTTAATGTTAGCAGTAAACTGTTTCAGAATCTTTTATAGAGGATTTAAAACATGGGAGTAGATAAAGTCTTGTATGCAACTATTGATAATTAGGTATTAAAACACTCATGTGATACTATAAGCACACATTCATGTTTTAATACCCCTTATTATACAACAGTTGCATAAATAACTATTATAACACGTGTCGCTGAGGTATACATTTTTTTATACACTTCGTACAGTTATAGTAAAAAAATAATTACATTTGATTTAATACTTGCATAATGTTGTGCTTATTAAAACATATTATTACCAGCAACTTAATAAGGACAATAGGCAAAGGTTTCAATAGACAAATGATGCATGACAAAATAATTAACTTAATGTTTATTACTTTTCTTTTCATATGCGATAAGTTGACGCTCGACAACAATCCCACCTGATGGTAAGTGGTGACGAAGTGTGAGATATTGAACGCACTAACTTATAACAGCCTAGTCACTCTCCTCTGGAAGACTCCCACACCGTAAGCAGCTGGAAACACCGACGCGGGGAAGTATTCCAGTCCTTCGTAGCACATAACGAAGGACGATGCAAACTGCGTCGTCTGTACAGAGTACAGACGACATGATAACAATTAACTTAATATCATCAATGTAATGTAATCTGTGGAGTTTCTAAAGTTATTAAGAATGAATATTAACTAACAGAGCCATGCAATAAGATGTATAAATATATGTGTACATTAACTGATATGATTTGTTTACAGGTTTTCTAACAGGTGCTGGAGAGCCACGTTCAATTCACTAGCTACCATTACTCTCAAAAGCATTACTGGTCTAGTAGATATCAATTGTAAACCTCAGTGTAAATAACTCCCCTGACATTTGGTTTATAGTAATAGTTCACGCACGCACGCACACACGCACACACGCACACATGCACATATGCACGCAAGCACGCTTGCAGACACACGCACAACCCATCCCACATGTACCAACACAGTTATTCACATTAGGTCAAGTAGATGGGTATAAAACGAGTAAAAAATTAAAACAAGTGATTTTAAAACTAACTCCTGCTTCAGTGATCACTTCGCAATTCGTGCGGATATAACCACAGCTGAGTCATTCATTAAACCAGCATTGAATTTACCGCGGTTAACCGCGCGGCTCGTGTCTCTGCTCATCTGTATGTTTTTTTTAATGGAACTCTGTTTTTTTAGTCATGTTGTTTAGGCTAAAGGACGTTCAAAAATTTTCGACAGGAAATTGTGTGAGGATTGGAATTAAATTTTTGAGCTTTACGTTAAAATTTCAAATTTAAAACGCTTCATACTAATTTCGTCACATAAGATAAAGCGCAGTGCCGGTTGATGCGACTTCTTTATCTCTCTTTCTCTTTGTAATTTGTATATTTAAATGTTTATTTTCTATATTTTTTCAAAGCAAATAATATGAAATAGGAACTGAATCAAAATAATCATTTAATGCCTTAGTATATACGAAATAAACCGTTTCACTATTTCCTTTTATTATATATTTTTTTGATTCTGCCAGAATGATTGTTGGCACTCAGCGTTTGATTTTGGTATTTTACTCATTATATGGTTAGCCACAGCCTTACCAATCGGCCCGGTGCTGTCCAAGGTTATCCGTCATGCATACTGGTCTGCAATACCAAGGTCCCGCAAAATTCGGAGGAAATCCAGTGTGACAGCCGAAGTTAGTATAAAAGTCGAACAGCCATAGAACCAGACGTACGAGTGAGAAGCGCGGATGACCAACGTTTATTGACGAACATACATACATACAATAACTGGAGATACACCCGGTTTCTGAAAGGTTGACACAAGTTTTGTTCAACCAACACGTATATTATATGACAGCTATGTAAAATCTATTCAAGTTTTTTTTTAAACATTCATTAGAACAAATCAATTTTTGATTTTTTTTTTTTTTTAATTATGGCCACACTGTTTAAATTACTTAGATATAAATACGGGTAGCCAAGGGTCGGAGGCTCTGAGCGGTCGATCCCTCGGGAACGTCGCTAGCAGCCTTCTTTCATAAAGAAGGACCGCCGATGAAAGCTTAGAGGCCGCACGACTAAAGCCACTTCAGGTTGGTGTTTAGGTTAGGTTAGGTGTCAAGGCTTCCCCCCCCCCGGGGGCTGCCACCTTGTCGTGGTAGGGGGGCTTGCGTATCCGAATGATCCCCGAGACTATACGGCATAGTCTCGACTCATACCAGAAGTCGAAGGGTAAAGGAACAGACTAAGAGCAGCCCAGGGAGTATGTTTCTCCAGGTGTCCCTCTGTTAAGCAGAGGGCACTCCGGACAGAAACGCGGTGGTGTGTTTCGGGCCCGAAAGGGTCCGAAACAGGGCAGTAGAGCGCTCTTGGTGCCCGAGAGCGCTCTAGGCGAAGGCGGCCCGCCTAGGCAGGCCAACCGTCGAGGCGTCACGGTTGAATGCGCCAGCGATCCCGTGGCGCCCCATCAAGACGATGAGGGCCCCGCTGGGTTTTAGTGGGTATTCTGGCACGTAGACGACGTGCCAGGGAGTCTCACATACCCGCCGCCTCCCCGCGGCGGGATGCGTAAATGCATTTCCCAGCGTTAAAAAAAAAAGGTGTCAAGGCTTAGCACTCGCTAGGTCACGCGTGAGTCCCACATAACCAACGTAGCCGGCTGCGCTGCTATGCATGAGCATGAACCATCCTCCTCCCGTAAGAGGGGAAAAAAACCTGGAGGATTTTCGTTTTGGTGGTCAGACCACAAATATCTCGAAAGTAATGAATAAAATTAAGAGCTACAAAACGGTGAAGTCTTATTAGAATGTTGGAGGAATCTGAACACTGTTCCGTCACCAATACAGATGTAACTCGCTCAACGCTCTTACTACCGCTTTTATTCGACCGGAGGCTCGTTGTCTATGGTTCACGGCACGCGCAGTCAGCGCTCCGTGCACAGACGAGGATTGTACCTTTTGTTATTTAGTATTGAAACATAACTCGCCGCATCGCTACGCTTCGGGAAGCGTGATATTAACGTTCATCAGGCGTTTTATAAATCTCATGTGTACGCCATACACCTAAACCTTGCACGTGAATCACTCTATCTATGTATTTGTCATAACATGTTTCCATAGCAAATGCTGAACGCATTTCTGTCGCATATTTTGTCAACAGAAGGATACACTATGAATTTCGAAAATGGCATGATTTGGATCAGCGAGTTATAAAACGAATATTTATCACAAAAATTGTCAATAAAATTAAATTAATTGACAGGTAAACTTCAGTATAGAATATTGTATATTAGTATAGATATGACAAGTACGCGATTCAGTGATATTAAACTGTACGATTGTTCGCTTTTTAAAAAGACTGTCTTTCAAAAGTCTTTCGAAAGTAAAAGATGCATATAGATAATTTAACGTATCGAATAATTGGCGCTAATGGGTGACAGCTGTCTGTATGTATGTAACAGGAGGTGTCATTACGTAGTTGATTTATTAGAAGACAATTTTATCAAGTCAGGCACGCAGTTAACCTTACCGATATACAGGAGTACCGCTGCAGCGATGCAACAGATTCCACCGACCTCTACCAGGAGGATCAGGCCATTGTCTGTTGATTGGTGAACCACGAACAGGGGAAATCGAAGTTAGCTGAATGGGTTTCCATCATTCATATGATTAATTTGATTATTTGAGAACTGTCCTCACGTTTGTCTATTCGTTCGTCATACCTGAATTACCAGCAATAGACTAAAGACGGTTGAACGCATTTTAAATTTTTTAAAGTCCAGTTTTGAATGTGTGTGTTGACACGTGTGTGTGTGTACTGTGCACTATTGTTTAAACCCAGTGATCCGCATCGACTGTTGATGTGTGCTCGACTTCTGCTTAGGAATAAACGGTAAACATTTTGGGTTTTGTTTGGGGGATTTTAATTTTTTTTTTTTATCAATGCAAGCATTAGTCTTCGGATGGCCAGTGCTGAAAGTAACCTTTCTCTCTTTATTGACTATATGAGTATTTTACACGAAATAGTCAGTTGAGATATCATCTTTGCAAGTATGGTTGGGTTGTTCATTCTGTAACTAAGGTTTGTTATGGTTTATGACGCGGTTAGCGTCTGCATTCATTATGCGCACTGCAGGGTCTGGACTAGCTTGCCCGCGTCGGTGTCCCCTAGTACTTACGATGTGGACGTCAAGAGGAAAGTGACTGGGCTGTTATAAGTTAGTGCGTTAAAATCATCATCACTTACCATCAGGTGGGATTGTTGCAAGCGTAAATTTTTTTATGTAAAAAAAATGGAAGCAATCAACCCGTTTTAACTGGCTCTCAATACAATTAAAATATTTCACATTTCATTTGATTTTAAAAGGAGGGTGGTGGCTAGTCAGACAGATAAAATACTACCTTGTCACTTATAAATATGAGTACCAACTGGATTAAAGTAGATGGTACAGACTCCACCTACCTCCAAACGATGGAAAGGGAATGACAGTCTGATGACAATCTTGATGATGACCACGATGGTGGCAATTGTGATAATGCAGATGACGGATGAAGATAATGATGAAAAAAACATGTTATTTTATACTAATATAACTGCCGCCATTTTAAAATGTTTATTGCACGTATAATTGAGGTAAATGTTATCTCATTACTGTGTCTAAATGGTAATAAATATATAAAATGAGGCCATTACATCGTGCTATGTTAAACTAACTACGGTCATATGACATCAAGGAACCTTACACATTTGCGTAAAATATCTTATGTGACATCACCTAGTGGATTCCGCGGAAGACCAACGCACGTTGTCTCCTGACCTCCGGATTACCGGCAGAGTAGGACCCGTTTCGTAATGTTTGCATTTAGACTTTTCGCCCTGTTGTGGTTGGCAATGATTGTAATGTCTTTATAATCCAATTAAATGTGTTTTACGTTGTAGAAACTTGGAAATTGTAAAAATTACGAATAAACGATATATCTATGTAGTACCTACACCGTATGCATTAATATATAATTAATTTAATTTAAAAAAACGCGGCAAAAGTTATACGTTAAAAAAAATTTTTTTTATAAAACAGAGCAAACACGGTTACGTTACCACAGATTAAATACGTTACGCACCAGGTACGCTACACAATATCACACAACACACGCGCGTCGTCAACAGGTGGCCACTCACACCATTACACACGGTGTATACAGCGTGTTGGTGTTTTCACAGTAACATTTAACATTAAAACATCACATTGGTGTTTACCTACAGGGCCTATCGCTAGACTGAATTGCGAATGAGACTAGTAAATAACGGTCTTAATGCGGGTGTTGTGTCATGTCTAAAATCGGAAGTCATATTCACGGGGATCGAGTGCGAATTGGCAAATTTCATATGCCTTCGAGAATACTGTACTTCATAGCGTTTTTCTTCATTGATGTAAGCGACTGTTATCTCGTTAGTAACCGGAAGCACTTCGTCACCGTACCCTCTGGAGTACAAATAATTTTATCTCCCTGACGCTTATAAATACCTATTTGGCCGTTCGCGGCCAACATTACGTAACTTTGTTGAATATAAATAATTATATTTAAAATAAATACGAAATTTTTATACAAAAATTATTGGTAAAATTCTTGCTGGTTTTAAACGAAACGCAAAAAAGTATTTAATACTAAGATAGAAAAAGAATAGACAAAGCTGAAATGACAGCAGCCATTTTAGTCCTTACGTAATATTTAACACAATTTGATTATAATCTATAAATCTAGTAATTTCAACATGTAACACACTGTATATCTTATCACAAGTAAGGTAACGTGTAAGCAATCTACCATTAAACTTATGCATGTATAATTCACTTTATTACAACGTAATAAGGATTAGTTTTGACTGTAAAAGTTTAAATCTTACTTTGTGAAGTCGAACAAAGTCCAGTTTGATTTGAGCTTCACTGCCCCGCGCTGTGGTAACAAAGCAGAAAGGAATTGCAGATATTGTACCAATTACCAGAGTTCTATGTATTTGGAGGTGTACCTACCAATTTTGATAATATATTTCGTATTCACACTTGCGTGCTAGCGCTCGACGGACGGCTAGCCGCCATTTTGTTTTTATTTTTTTAATTA
Organism: Megathymus violae; assembly: GCA_003671415.1. NCBI lineage: Eukaryota > Metazoa > Arthropoda > Insecta > Lepidoptera > Hesperiidae > Megathymus > Megathymus violae. The sequence continues at coordinate 334,079 of PDGT01000100.1, read as the reverse complement.
ATACTTTTAAAAATTTTGTGCCTTGATAAGTGTGATTTAATGACATTGTGATGAAAATTAGTGTTTATTAAATTTCGACAAGGATTTGAATTTTTATGTGTAAGTATTTTTATTACGTCATTTTCCATTTTCTGTAGTCTGTTGATTGAAGTTACAGCCATTTTCAAGTTATACAATATATTTATTTATACTCAACAATACATAATATTACGCACTGGAGACGAACTTTAGCATACTAAGAATAATTATTTTACGTAATTATAGGTAATTTTTGCACTATGATGTTCATGAAAATATTTACTCAAGTTAATTCACTCAGCTACGTCATTGTTTAGGGAACGATTTCATCAAACAAGCAACTTTCAATAGTCAGTAATTAAGCAGTAATGCGTAGTGGTTTGAAAGTGAGTTTCATGTTTGGTGTTGCGGGTTCGAATCTGCATACATTTCCTTCTTCGAATCGTCCATTTTACAATAATTATAATTTGATTTCATGAATGGAAACTTCGTAAGGAGACTTGTTTATTTAAGATTACTTCATAATGCTATCAACATTGTGTAATATGCCTGTCCGCACTCGTTAAACGTGGCCTAACCTTAACTCCTCTTATTCTGTCATTGCCTGAGAAGAGATCTCAAGTGTGGTGACCAAAGACTGGGGAGGGGCGTCATATTATAATAATAAATTAAACTTTTTTGCACAAAAAATTTACGAGTATACGAAAACATTCAACGATTTAATAGCAAGTTAATAATTTAATTAATTTCGTATACACTAAGTTTAAAATAAAAGAGCTACAGTGCAAATACTTAATTTCTATTGGCATTCGCTGTCAACCCTAATCTGTTGTCTATTTTTAGCTGGTTTGTGAATTTTATGTCACAATCACCCTCCAGCTCGGACCACACCTGTCCAAGGTCAGCTTTAAGTTTTATTAAGGGATGTGATGGATTTTTTGTTGATATATAACAGTTCGACTTTCTGTCTAGGTATTGTTTGGTATTATAATCATGAAATGAAAACCTTAAAAATCAAATAATAAAAATGTCTACAGATGAATGCGACGCGGCTAGTGCATCGGCTCAGACATCGAAAACCTCTCATAACGTCTCTGCCCCTGCCTCAAATTATTTAAAACTTCTTTAGCGGTTTCGATCGGTTTCGGATATAATTTTATTTCGAATATCCGATAGTTTCGGGTATGGTTACGGAACTCCACAACACCCCTGGTTCACAGTGAGAGCTGTCTCGCTCATATCTGGGTACAGTATTACTTAAGGGATTTTTTTTCTGCAATTTAGGTATAGCTCTTTTACATCGAACTCTCATCACAATGCGTTTCGTGTAATATTTACTGAATATTAATCTAGTGATCGAATGGTTTTCGTAAAATTAATGTAATATCGAGAAATATGTAGTTGCCTTAGAAGTAATTTAGATGATTTTCAAAATCATTATGTTGAATAACAGTGAATGAATAGTCAAGCTTTGTGAATATTACATTATTACGATCGCTAAGCGCATTCTCATCAAAATTACTGATGTGTAGCTCCGCAGCCATTGGAGTTGAAGATGCGCAGTCTGTCAGAGTTACAGTTACAATGCCGCTCCGCTGCTTTTAATATACCTTTAACTCCTGTACCTACAATTGATTTTGTTTTTTGAAAATCTGTATAATTGAAGATTGAATTAAGGTTTTGTTGAAATACTGTGTTCAAATGAGATTATTAATATTAGTAGTGGTAATTATGCTGTACACTGTTATAAAATAACTATGAGTAACTTATAACGTAGCTAGATTTTGACTACTCTTTTAAGTTATAACGCTTTAGTGCTTTAATTGTGAAACATAAGTATAGACTATCCTGTACAGTTTGGTATAAGTAATAGTATTTAGTATAAGTAATAGAAAGAGTTATCTATATAAATATATGGTGCAAACCAGAAAGGTTTTAATATTTTCGTATAGCAGTAGATATTTTATGTAAGGATAAGGAGAGTTTAAATTATTCGATTAGAATACGTTTACAAGAAATACTCCGGAATTGACAATACAATTATTTACAATACGACGTTCATTCATTTAAATCGTTAAGTAGCTTAAGAATTAAAGAGCGGATGCAAAGAGCGTTTCAAACGAGCGATTCTTCCGGAAACAGATTCAATAATACAAATTACAGTGTGCAAGAAAATGTTAATCACCTTAATGAAACCGTCTGTAGATAAATAATATTTGTCTGTAGATAAATAATATTTGTCTGTACACCCCAGCTGGAGGTTTTTATAAATTACTATGCTTGTCTTAAACATTTCAAAAACTAATTCCCGTGACATGTAAAGTTATTCTAATTGCGCATTATGGAAAATTATATTATGTATTAGCCCCGTTCTTCCTTCGGGTTGGATTACCATATATATATATATATGATTAATAAAAAATTATAATTTTTGCCTCGATCATACACCACATTAGGTTTACTGACATTTCGTACAGCGTATGGTCTGCGCGATCACGTGCTCCCACTTCGTACATATCAATTTCTTTAAGATCGTTCGAGCCGCTCCTGAGTTATCTCGAGACATACACGAAAATCTCCACAGATTTATATAGTACTATAGATATAGGTACATGCAGTACAGATAATATAGATTTGGTGCAACGCAACAATCACTCACATCATACATCTTTAATCGCCAGTTATACCAGGATAGCATGAGTGTGGAGGAGGCGACCTAACTTCACTCTCTTAGCGATATACTTCACTAATCCGTAGACTTTTGTTATGAGTAGGTTCTAATATGGGACCAGTAGGCCACCTAAGGATTACTCCAAATCAGGTTATGGAGCTCCGTAACCGTAACCGAAACATCGGTATCCGAAATAAAAATATATCCGAAACTGTACCGAAATCGATAAAATAGTTTCGGATTTTTTTTATGCCTTGGGCATGCAAACGAGCAGACAGGTCACCTGATGGTAAGTGTTCACCGCCCCCCATGGACACTAGCTATACCAGGGGCGTCACCAATGCGTTGCCGGCCTCGTAAGTAATGATAGACCCGCTTCTTGAAGGATCCCATGTCATAGCTTGGAGGAAACACCGATGCAGGTAGTTCGTTCAACAGTTTACACGTGCGTGGTAGAAAGCTACGTGAGAACCGAACTGTGGACGAATGCCAGGTATCCAGGTGGTGTTGATGGAACCTGGTACTCCGTGATGTGCGGTGACGAAAATTAACCGCAGGGATTAAACCAAACAGTCCATCAGAACATTTCCCGTTATACAGACGGTAGGATACACACAGAGAGCTTACGTCTCTCCTCAACTCAAGCGACTCTAGACCGTCTGTAAGCTTGGGATCGTCGACAATACGAACGGCTCGCCGTTGAATGCGGTTGAACGGATCCACTTGGCCAGCTGGGGCTCCAGCCCATAGGTGGGAGCAGTACTCCATGTGCGGTCGAATTTGCGCTATATAAAGCATAAGCCCGTGCTTAGGCATGAAGTACTGCTTAGCTCTGTTGAGAACTGCCAATTTTCTTGCAGCTAGTTTGGCCTTACTAGCCAAGTGGTCCCGAAACTGAACTTCATTCGAGATGTCAACACCAGGGGCGTGCGCTCCTTGTAAGCAGAAATGCAGTGCTTTACTTGCCATTCACAGATATTTTAATAAAACGTTCGTCCGTTTTAGATGACTTTAATTAATAGTAAATAAATGAATAAACAAAATATAATAACTTAAAAACGCCTAATATTTTATAAATAGCACCTATTTGTAAGCACACAAACATTATGTTTGCTAGGCGTTTGGCGACAAGCAAGCGGCGCTGCAAAATAATGTACTTAATCTACCAAGGCATGCCGTCGCGTCCCGCAGGACATTTGTTCGCATGTGTGAAGTAATTTCAGTGTCCGTGCACAGTTCGCAAACGCACACACCCATGAATATCGAAAGCCGCGACTCCAGCGGCAGGCTACGGAAGTTCGGCAGTTGTCGGGAGTAATCGGAAATGTTCGTTGCCTATAATCCGAGTAAAAATAATAGACGTAAAAAGACTAATAAATTATTTATGTACATTATGAATTTTTGTTTAGTAAGGTTTTATTTGTTAAAATAGCAGAAATGTTTTGTGTTTCGCGGGGGTCATTTTACTTTTTTCATGTTATAAACGTTGTCTAATATTTTGTTTGCGCCAGTATATTTATAGTTTTCTTAAAAGATTTTTCATTTTAACATTTGAAAGTGTTTTTCATTTTAACAGTTGAAACATTTGAAAAATTTACAGTTTATTACTGAATTTCTATAATAATTGTAGTGATTTTATTAGTGCGTTTGTTGATTTTAAAAAATGTTATTTGATTGTGAGGTTTGTGTTGAAAATGTGTGTTTATTAAAAATTAAAAATAACAACTTCTCACAATTTTCATTCAGTCAAAAGATTCAAATTGTGTACCCGAGTTACAACAATTAAACCAGCAAAAAGGGAATGTAACTCGAAAGTTTAATGTTAAAAGTTATGAAACGTATAACTGGCTGTGTGGTTGTGTACACACGATTAAATTATATTGTTTTCCTTGCATATTGTTTAGTAATTCTAGTACAGTGTGGACTGATTCGGGATATTCAGATTTAAATAATTTCTATACCGCGGCAAAGAAGCATGACCATAGAGAAAAACATCTGGAGGCCTGCTTCAAATTAAATACTTTTGATCAAGTAACCGGAACCTTGAATATGTGAAAATTGAAGCTGACTGGGTGAGTAGTCATAATATTTTAGCTTATTGTTTTACTTATTAGAATTTGTTCCGCCGCGACGATCGATCGCTGTTTTGTCTGCGTTGCCGTAGAAGATGTACATGAATAGTAGTACATCTAAGACTTGTTCTGTTGACATGGTTTCCGACTTAGAGATCCGTCGCGTGGCTGTGATTGTGCTAAAAATCTGTAAAAGAAAAAATTTTTGTGACCGAGTACTCCGCCGCATACCCAGTGTCATAATCCTGTACACGCCGCTGGTCAACACCAAGGATCCCAATACTTTTAGAGACGTTAAGAGGAATGTTCTGAAACTGTGGTGCTATGACGAATGGGTGTATTTTTTTAGCGGTTAACGTGCAAACTTGTGTTTTCTCGGGGTTGAAATGGACTAAATTAAGTCTACCCCATTCCGAGACCCGCTCCAGAGATGTCTCGACTTCAGACACAAGTTTTTTCGTCTTCTCCTCAATTTGCACCCGAGAAAGATTTCCCCGCCCTGTGTAACGAGCATCACCCGTACTGTCATCAGCATAGCAATGGATATCCCCGATGTCGAGCATATCGTTGATATGCATGATGAACAGTGCAGGTGAAATCACAGAGCCTTGTGGGACGCCAGCATTTATGGATAATTATAGATAGACGCAGAGTCTAAATAAAGCACGCTATGACTGGTTCACGCCGACTGAGCCGATACATTAGCCGCGGCGTTCTCGTGTTAGACAGTTTTTATTATTTAATTTGTTTTATCTGTGAATATAATACCACATTAAACCTAGAAACAAAGTAAAACTTTGTAAATACATCTTTTTTTTCCAAGCCGTAAATCATCTAATATCTGTAACCGAAATTACCGAAACGATCGGATAATCCGAAATAATTTCACATCCGTAACCGTACCTGAATCCAAAGTATCACTCATATATCCACATCTGGATCCGAAATTTCATATCCGTAACATCTCTACTCCAAATACTAAACAGATATATGAACCGTTTATTCTAATGAATCCCGATACGATTTTCCCTTGCTGATACGAAGACCTTTTAATAAATAAAGCATATCATATTATTAATGATTACATAAAATAAATGATGTAAATTTTAATATTTGTAGAAATTTAAGAATAATGGACAATTGTAATTATGACATTTAATAATAATATAATAATATATAAGATGTATGAAAGAAAATTTACACGCCAATCGACAGGGTTTTATTGGCTACCAATAATATGTATATGTAAGATCTTTTGTAAACATTTAAAATCCAGTAATATATAAATTGAATTGAATTGAATTTTTTCATTGTGTACTAGTCGTTTACAGCGTCATATATGAATGCACATGACTGAGTAAATATTAGTTTTTATTACACTCTATTGTTACAAGTTTACGTGTGATGTGTGAAGGATATTATGATGGTTCAATCTTATTTACTTAAATAACGTGTTGTTATGATGTTTCTTATGATATTATGGTATAGATAAATATATTAATGACAAGAATTCTCGTCATATTGGGTCGGCCTAGAATACTCCCTCCAATCTAATGCTGGTAGAAAAGAGTGTCGTAAGAAGCGACAGAAGCCGGCCTGCTCGGTGGTAGAGCTTCGCGTAATGATTATATTATCAGTATTATTATTAAGTCATTAATATTATTACTGGCATCTTACCGTGAAGCCTGCCTGGCTAGCTACCACCCTCCTGCTCGAGTCAGCCGCCAAACGACTCGTCGTGTTCCGGCTGGGGGCTTGAGAGCCAGTAGATTCTTTCTAACCTTCTTCTCATTTCTTGACCGACAACGCATCAGTGATACCTTTGGTCTTGTTGATGTCCATGGGCGACGGTGACCACTTACCATCAGGTGGCTAATCTGCTCGTTTGTCGGCTTTTAACATAAAAAAAAGAATGTCGGGAAATAACACTGTCCTAACCAGTTCCGCGGGCTTAAACTTACTTTGTAATTACCATGGGTTGTTCAAAAGATGTGCTGAGGAGTTTCTTTGCCGTTTCTCCTCAATGTTGAAGCACCTTTTCGAAACGGTAGTAGAAGCAAAAAATGACGTGCATAAATGTATTTACAGAATATCTACACGATTAAATGATTTTGATTTGAATTTAAAACTCATCAAGTACACCGTTGCTGTTTTATTATATTTTCATTGTGCAAATTTTTAAGTGTCCCAACTTGGCCCCTTTAGATCTTTAATAAGGTACAGTGCTTTATATACGTTCTAAAATAATAATATCAAGTAAAAAACGAAAGGAAAAAAATTCCAGACTAAATACGAATTTTAAATATTACAATTACATTATATGACCTGCTTTTTCTTGAAAAATATACTATTGAAAACCTACTTTTAATCGGATCGCTAAACATTTAAAAACGTATTTGACCTAATCGCACCCCTGAAGGGGCCGAGTTTGATATGTTTTAATGATCCTTCACGACGGTATAAAAAGAAGTCTTCTTGACCATCGCAGTAATAGCACCATCACACATAAATCATAGTTAATGCTTTATAATACAGAGGTGCTGTCACTTTCTATTCTCACCTTTCACTAACTTGCGATTTGAATTCACGTGTGGATTGCATTGCATAACAAGTTTAAATGAATACCGTAATAACGATTATGTCCTGCTTCCGGTACGCACAGTGGACTGTTCTGTGAACCTTTAATACCTGCTGTCGTACTAAAAACGGTACTAACAGATAAATAAATAATACATACTAACGGTTCGATTCCCGGCCGAGGTAGATGTTAACGTGACAGATAAATGTTTGTCATTAATAGCAAAGTTTTCATTAAAATCATTTTCCATGTAATATATATCCTAGCGGCCCTCCGACTTCATCCAAGTTGAACAATGGATTATACATGCATGATTATTCTAAATCATATGTTTTACTAATATTTTATATAGCCCATCATCTACGCAATCACATGTTCTCACTGCATACTAATTATCATTAAGATCGGTCAAGCCGTTCTTCAGTTATAACTGGACATATATACTCGTAGCTAGACATACAAAGTGAAGACAGGCAAGAAAATTTCAAAATGGTCAAATTGATGACAGCGAGTCATAAAATGAATAATTATCGTGAAATTTGTCAAAAATTTGAATGTACAAACGGACAGACGCTACAGATTTATAGCATAGATGTTGTAAAATGTTCTCAGTGGCAGTGAATTAGCTAATTAGAATATGTATTATATGTCTCTGTATTTGATATAAGTATGTAACCAACCAGAAGAGACAGATGAGAAATTACTGAACTGAAATTGTCGGCATATTTGTACCACTAATTAATACCACAACACGCCTCGTACTTCTTTATCGCATTGATAAATCATTAATGATACAATTATTTTATCAACTACTAAGAATGGTTTTATATCTCCGCCTCTATCAAATCAGTATGTTAAAATCTATGTATGAAAATACAAAGGCAACACATTTCAGTATCTTATTTTGTTTGACCAGTATTTGGTGATTTAGTGTTATCAATAAAAAGTTTTTAAAAACAGATCGTTATGTAATGATTATGGTGGAATTTCGACCACTGTACCATCCATGACATCGCTCCGAACTTGAATCGAATCTGACCATTCGCTGCGCATCAGCCTCACTACTAGGGTGTCTAGAACTGGAAGGTGTTAGTGGAACCGGGAATTTCGGTAAATCCCGGGACTTTTAGGAATGTCGGCACCGGAGCAAAATCTTTCAAATTCACAAAGTCTTGCTCAGAAAGACGAAAATCGAGTTAGGATTACTCATACAGATAGGAAGGTTTACTTGTAAATTGCACATTTTAATGACCTTTATTGTTTAATATTTTTATGGTTAATGTTAATATAACATAAATCACTCATAAAAAATCATATATTACACAATCATGAAAGCGGCTACTACTAGCGAATCTCCATCACACGACAACACGGACTAATGTAAACGAACGAAGAAAGATAAGGTCCGCGCGAGCGGCACGTTGTGAAGCGAAGTGCGGCGAAATGGAGCCGAACTAAAGCGATGTTACAATCAATTTTGAGTACACTAACATCATGATAATACTGTTAAATTATTATCTTGACACTGTTGATTTGACATTATTTAATCAATAACGATGATTTTGTGAATAAAAATATCCAAAACAAGAAGGTACCGAAAGAATCCGGACTAGACGCCTCTGTCCTGGTTCTGAAAAAAATTCACAGCACCGGGAAAATTCCCGGTCCTTTCGATTCGGTAATTCCCGGTTCTAAACCCTAGCCACTACTAAGTGATCTGCGGGGTGGTGTTGTACATGTATACTCTGGGAGACACTGATATAGAGTGAGTTCAAAGGTAATTTTATCTTTTAATAATTTTGTGTTATTACCTTTTCATATCTTCCTATATAAAATTGTTTTGTATGTGTGTATTTCACTGATCTCGTAAACGATTGAACCGATTTTGATCAAATTTTTGTGTGTGTTCAAATGTGTCCTTGGATAGTTTAACTTCACAACTCTACGCGATAGACGGTGGCACTGAGATCTGCGGTATATTTTATAAGTTCGTGAGTTCAACACAATAGCAGAACCAATTTTCTTTTTAGCTAATAAATATTATTATCTTGTCATACCATAATGTTTTCCCATCCATATTTACTGCCATTGATTCAAGGGTACCAGATGCAAAGTCATTTTCAAGTTACATTTTTTGTTACAACACCTGTCATAGGGAACCGATTCACCCCCTCAGGGGCCGCGCAACAGCTGGCGAACGAAGTCACTGTGCATTAGACGCGCACGAAATATTATTGTAATATTTATTAAATTTCATCTATTTTATTATCTTAGCGATCGCTTTTTTAATTCTTTGATGTTTTTAATTTGAAATAATTTATGACAGTGGCTAAAAAATAGCCTAACATAGGTTAGTATCCTCTAAACAGAACTTCCATACTAATGTCTATTTCCTATCCCGCGGGAACAGACCTATTTCCCGGGATAAAAATATCCTAGATTGTAATCCATTATAACTATAAATCACAATTTTGTCAAATATTTTTTTGAATTCGAAATATTCAATGATTTAGGTCTTACGTTTATATTTATAATGGTTCGAAAAGGTGTATTATAATCCGGAAGAAGGAACGGCGAAACAAACTCCTCAGGAGTTAAAAACCACATGGCAATTACAAAATTTTAAACCCGCGCGAAACTGAATTCGACACTGTCATCTCCAGACGTCCTCGTCATTAATATATTCATCTATACCGTAATATCCTTCACCCATAAGCTGTGCAGTCGCTTGAATGTTGAAACAGATAAATCACATATCAAATGTAGTAAAGAAATACAATGAATTAATAAGCGTTTAAATAAAATATAAGCTTTAATAAATCAATTAAGCCAAAAAAAATAATTAATGATCAATAAGAAATATCACAATGAATGTAACTTTCTTTTAAACTTACGATTTTTTCGAGAAAAAAACCTTTTAAAATTAAAATAATTATTAATTAATACAGATATGACATGACAGTTTTATTTTTAACACAAACATAATTAAGTTCCAGGACAGCATAAACTGCAAAGGTAAATTTGCTTTTTCAAGCTATTTTCGTAAGCATTACTTTGAAACGTGTACAATACCGTTCGCTTCTATTTCGATATCAGGCGATAATCTTATCAGTAGACACCTGATAGTGTTATATCATGACGTATTGTTTTCATGGTACACGTAGATTAGTTTTAGAAAATATTTTTTTGCGGAAGAATATTCTATAGGGGAAATAAAATTGAATTTCGCACAATTAAAGGCGGCAAGGAATCTTCTTCGTGTCCGCACCAACCTTAACTACATCTATTGAACAACAGACGTTGTAATGACCTTAGTTCTTAGTTCTTTCTGTTGGAGGTCGTTAGGCTCTGTACTAACTACCTCAATCTCCAGGATACTCATACGTAGTGTTAGGGCTTTTTACTTTCTTTCTCTGCTCATCATTTCTATATATATACCATGAAATATTTATAAATCGTTTTTAACGTATTTCTGTGTAACGAAGCCGGTTTACTGTTTTTTTTCTGTTTGCTTCTTGGCCGGTAAACGGTAATGCCTTCGATATTATGAAAGTCCATGGGCAGCGATCACCACTTACAATCAAGTGGTCTCTTTTGTCCCATTTGTCGTCTATCAATATAAAAAGAGTCCCACGGTTTTTGTGTTTTTATTTATTATTATATGCCATGTTGACATTTACAGTTGCAACGAAGCATAGACAATAATGGACTTTTTGCAAATAACAGTAATCTTCGTGTAAATTCCCATCCAAATTCAAAAATATAGGCGATATATAAGTTATAATCATTAATAATAATCTATGTATGTACACAAACTAGTAATGAAATTAATGATAATCGATATAATCACACATTCATACAGTGGCAAAATATAAATTAAAACACTTCTTTCGTAAGAATGTCACGTTACTAGAACTAGAATACATTGCATGAATGTTTATTACAACACAAATTTTTCAACAATTTGTATATAATCTGTCAATCAATATTCATTTCCCGCCATAATAAAATCTATTCCATATCTGAAACACTTTTATTATTAGCATGTATTTAAGAGATTCTTTCAAAGGGCTCCGGGAATAGATTCCAGGTGATTGCCGTTTTTAAGTACCAGCTAAATATTTGATCCCGGGTTGTAGGTGTTTCTCTTTCATGTCTGTGTGTTCACAACGTACACTGGGAATACCGACGCTGAGATGGATATGAGTGTTTGTTATTACTATTATCGTGAATGAACCAACAAAGCCGTTTACAAAATGGGGACAGTGACCATTTGACGCCTGGTTGGATGTGTTTACTGCTTTCATCAATAACAAACGGGTCAAGGCAGTATCGACTCACCTATCAGCAGGTTCAGGGTCATAGACAATGTTTACTTTAATCGACGACAAGGTTCGGAAACGTCAAAATTTAATGTGACATGTGTCATCAATTTGTCATGTACGTCATCGTTTTCCCGCTGTTATGATATAGCACTATTTAGGTTATCATTCGCTTTGGTGAAGAAAAACATTATGAAGAAACTGTAAGAGTTTTCAATAATAACCTCAATAGTGTTTTGAATTTATCAATTCGCACTTGGCTAGAATGGGGTACTACGGTCTTAATCCTATAAATAACTGTGAGAAAACACCCAAGCCGACTTTGAATATAAAAAAATCCAGTTCTTGCACTTTTTATAAAAACGGCAATTTTGTTTCTTATAAGAAATTTATCAGGTAATAATCGGCAATAAATTAAATTCCGATTCATATAAGGATTCAGTGTTTTATTGATATACAGAACCCTAAAAATAACGACAAGGATGGTGGCTTACCACCCCTGACACGCTTCAGGGCGCACCCTTGCAATACTAAAAACTTACCTCAAAGCCTATAGTATCAACTTTGCTGTGTCCGCGTGGGTTTGTGAGAGAAAAATTTGCTTGCAAGTGATATTAGTTCGGAAATCACGTTAGGATTATATCACCTGTGAACAGTGTAATAGTTGAAATTATAAATTTTAATTGTATCTATTATTTTTCTGCAAATCTGTCGCATCTTTAATTATTTTTCGTGATATTCATTCGTTCAAAAATTCAATCGCTACGGTGCTCGATCAAATGTATTTCACATTAAAGTTAATTGAAACGCTGTCGTGAGTACTTTGTATATATTGTATAGGTGTATGACGGACAAATAACAGCTTTGTTTATCTGTATTCTAAAATGACAAATATTCAGACTTATAATGAAAGCTTGTAAAAATTTGTCAAGGAGATATTTAGTTTTTTACACAAAGATTATAGATAAGCTATGGCCGGATAGATGGCGCTGTAATCAAGTTTGGACTACGTATATTCTTCATATGTACATAATAGACTGCACGACATTATTTTGTCGGGGCAGATGAGTTAATACACTTTGAAAAATAATTTTCTTTACGTTCATATTAAGTAGGTTCATCCGAATATTTTACATTTTGAGTTTATTTTTTTTGTTTACTTACACATAAACCTTGGTGGTTACTCTATTTGTTGATAAAACTCTTAAGCGTATCCATAAAATTCATCCATGAATGCATTGTTTTATTGATTTTGTCAATATCAAAAATAACAGCAGTTTGATTTGGCGAAATTATTTATTTTATTATCTGAAAATTTTAAATACAGATAGACAGACAGTTATAAATACGGTTACCGAACGGAACGCGGCAGGTGACCTGAGTGATGGCAGCACCGTCGCTATGACTCGACGGAGCCCAGCTAAGAGCCAGGCGCTATGGCAGGACGTATTGGTGTTCCAACCGTGTTCTGAGCACAACAACCCGAACAAACGCACAGACAAACAGACAGTTATTCTAAAAACTATTATTTTCGGTTCTATCGCGTTAATAAAAGCCCCTTATAATCGTTTTTCTCATATATCCCTAATGTACAGAAAGCGATCAGATAGAATTTTATCATATGTGTAGATAGATAGATTAAAATTACTTATTGGATACTAATTATTATTATATATTGTATTTTTATATTACATATCCTTTTTGTCACAGGTAAATAAGTGTGAAGAGACTATGTGAATCAAAATGGCAGACGGTGAAGGTCCAGTAACTGTAAACGACCTACCTGTCACGTTTCAAGTAAGTCGAGTCATTCCATTTAGTGTTGTAACTACTTATAGTTTTCCCTAAACGTTGTTAAAGATTCGGGAACTCGGCTCCCCCCGCACACCGCACACGACTGATCAGTCTCGACGCATGCCTTTGCAGACTGTCTCAACTCATTAGATAATACTGATTGAACGGTATTCAAATGATATTAGAATTACTGTAGTTGTATTTAAGTGACTAACACCGTAGGTACGTCGGTGTAATAAGAGTTAAAAGATTTGACCTCATGTTAATTGTGATAATAGGGTATTTGCACCAGTAGATGACAACTTTAGACTTTTAAAATTAAATAATATTGAAAGTTATAATAGAATATTATTATTTGCCATGTGATCTATGTTTTACTGCCGCTAATAAATGTTTGTTTTTTTATGCTATGTATACAGAAAACTTATCTCTATTTTTAGTAATTTCATGTTGTCTTTTGTTGTGTCTAGTCTTTAAGTATTCAGCCTTTTTATATTTTCAAGCCGTAATATTCACGTTTCCAAGCAATCAAGCAAATATAAAATTATCATATTTGAACCATTGGTCGGCTGACATTATGTACATAGATAATTAGTCGAATGAAGACGCAACTTCGATTGCAGTTTGTGGGATGGATAAGCTATTGGCAAAATTTTGCGTCTTCTGTTTGTTGAAGGGTTTTTTAATCTTGTTCCTTGCAAATGTTTTTGTTCCAAACCTGTTAAAGCTATGTCGGAAGCCATCGAGTGCATTAATAAATGACAACCTTCCGGGGTTCGATTCCAAGCAGCCAGCCATTTATGTGTTATAAATGTTTAATCTCGGGTCGTGCGTGTTTGTAATGTCATATTTGTGTATACATTTGTTTATATTTTATTTATTTAATTTTAACATCAGATACTCCGACACTCGAATTGGCCACTCACTCCTCACCGCACGGTCCAAGCTTATTCCAGTAGATTTCAGACTTCTCAGGTACTGAGGTAGTCTTGGATAGTACACCGCTATTGAGTTGAGGCCGTACCAAAGTTTTTATTATCGTACTGGTTTGAAATATATTGTAGTATTTACGAGTCATAATTACCATTTCGTGACCATAACATATGCCGTAATATATATCGTGCTATTAAGTTCAATATATACACTCGACCGTAATAAAACTATTTAAACAGTTGTCTGTGGGTCCCGGATATTTCGAACACGATCAGTAAGCTTTATTGGATATAGAATTTAGTATCGAAAAAATAGGGTTGTTGTTATTCAAAGAAAAGTTTGTATGATTTTTAATATTTTCACCTCAATTTAATGCCCTACTTTAAAGGAGTTGACCTCTCGCATTTCTTAAAATTCTTAAACACGGGGTTAAATATTTTTCACTTCAATGTTGTCAACCAAACGAGACAAATGTTGGACTTCATACTAAATAAGTACATATGTTATATTACTTATTTTGTACCTGTAAGGGTGAAATTTCCAATATAATTTCTGGTTTACAAAAGACATTTATTCGTATTGTTCACATTTGAAGGTTTCATGTTTCTATCTCGGCTTGATATCGATGAATAAGTCAATAGTTTTTTATACATAACAGACGCCCCTCCCCTCCCGCTCTCCTCCGACCTCGTTCGGGTTGAACAATGAATTATGTACATGTAATTACAATTTTTTTTTAATTTTGCCTTGATAAGACATCATTAGGTTTACTGATGTTACATGTTCTCACTACATACCAATTTTCATTAAGATCGGTCGAGCCGTTCTTGAGTTATCTCGAGACATACAGAGAGACAGACTGATAGAAATTTTAAAAATTTTCAAATTGATGTCGGATATTTATCATAAAATTTGACAAAAAATTGAATGTACAGACGGAAAAACACACTGATTATACAGCCGTTTATGTAACCTCGCTGCGTTACGGTAAGTTCCACGGGACCAGATCCATTTCTATGTATGTACAAAACGTACCCTAGATTGTGACCCACAATACAAGCTACAAATTTAAAAGTAATCATCCAAGTCTGCTCACTTATTTTAGTGCTATACGTGCACAAACAGACGTGCAAAAATCCCAAAAAATATATTTAAGTCCCAATTGTCCACCTGCGCCGTTGAGCTTGAGTTACACGCGACCGACTTACGGAAGCTCTGAAGTATGAGACGCCGTGGATCTTGTCTAAGGTTGTTACGGATATGACATTTCGAATTTGTATACGAATACGGATATATGAATAATATTTTACCGGTTTCGGTTACGGTTACGGTTATGAAATTATTTCGGATTATCCGATTGTTTCGGATAATTTCGGTTATGGATATTAGATGATTTACAATTTGGAAAAATAATGTAATGTATTTACAAGGTTTGGCTACGTTTCTAGATAGGTAATATTAAAATCAAAGAAAATACCTAACGATAGCCTTAAAAATGAAATAATTGAAACTGTTTAAAATGAGAACGACGCGGCTAATGCACCAGCTCGGCCGGCGAAAACCTTTCATAAAGTGTTTCATTTAGACTCTGCATATATACGAAATTATTCTAAACTTTATTATTGGATTCGGTTTACGGTTTCGGATATATTTTTAATTCGGATACACGATAGTTTTGGTTCCGGTTACGGAGTTGAATAACATCCGTAATCATGTCCACTGCACGTTCTGAGTGCGACCCTTTCTCAATGCAAAGTGAATGTGCTTGGTGTAACCCTTATTTTTAGTAGTTACTTTTGAATAGGTACTGTGACTACGTCTCTTCTTCTTCTTCTTCTTCTTCTATGCCGGTAACAAAGTGTACCTAATTATATTGATATTTTCAAAATATTCACCTTCCTAACAATTTCATTGTTGCTGCAGATTATTTGAACTGAATATAATTGTCTCTATATATAACTCTACATATATAACTAACTAAAATTATATAACGAACTAAAACTAATGTTAGCGGCCTTTGTTAACGTAATACAAGACAAAACAATAGTCGTAATTTTTTTTATATAAAATAAGTTAACTCTCCACAACGACCCCACCTGATGGTGAGTGGTGATGGAGTGTGAGATGGTGAACGCACTCACTTGTGAATAGACTATTCACTGTCCTCTTGAAGACTTCCACATCGTAAGAATTTTTGTCAGTTTGTCTGTGCGCGTTAATCTCAGAAACGGCTTAACCGATTTCGTTACGGTCTAATGTATTGCTGTAAGCGTCACTCAATATTTGAGGTTCGTTTCATATGAATCCGTCCATAAACAAAAGAGTTATAAATTACTCTATGGTTATGTATTTCTAATTCACAGAACGATAAAACCCAGTTCTGGAACAATGTAGGTGTTATTTCAAGTATAGCGTAGTTAATTGAAGCGAAGCGATTGCACTTCACTGGTAATTTAACTTGTTCAGTCATCAAATTAGATAAATCTGTGAGAAAAACCCATGTATGTGGGATAGATATCAGAAATATTTCGTGAATTCAATCCATTCAATGTTACATTATAAAGTCGCATTGAAACTACTTCACTGATAAAGTACCGTTCATAGTTTTATTGTTTAAATGTTGAAGGTGATATCTTGACCCAGTTGTTTGGGTTAACTGGCCCGTTGAGATAGAAGTCCTGGGTTCGATTGTGGACTTCTTCCTCTATGTCACTACGTATTTTTGCATCCAAAGAACTTTGACGTCTAGTTTGAATTGCATTAAAATAAATATTATCTCTTGAAGATAAAACTGTTAAGCGACTTGAGAGTGATTCAGATTTTTTTCGGACAAAAGTAAGTCTTTAGTCTATAGTCTGTTTCCATAGTTTCCGTTATTTGCCAACTAGTGGCGAACATGGATATGGAATCTTTTCTTATTAAATAAATGACAATTGAACGGCCGTAAAAATGTTCAGTAAATTTCCGTGTGCGTAATTTTATTTACATTATTACTTTTGGTATAATTGATTCATTGATATTAATCGTCTGACGTTTTCTACACCCTATAGCAATTTAACAGGCAATTAAAATGGCTGTTTTAATCTTTAATTAATAAATATCAACACGAAGTAGGTAAAGTTTGTAAATTATGGAACAATGATACGACTAAGGTTTCTCTTTCTTTCTTCCCGTAAAGTAATGTCTAAACACCGTAATAGAACCAAAAGTATTATTTTAAAATGGAGTTTATTTTAATCAAAATTAATATTTATATTGAACTTCAAAATCAAAATCATTTAATCCTATACGTATTATGTAATTACACCTATGCACTTAACTGTTTCGAAAAGGTGCTTTAACATTGAGGAGAAGTAACGGCGAAAGAAGCTCCTCCGTACATCTTTTAAAACAATACATGGTAAAAATTACAAAGTAAGTCTAAACCCGCGCGGAACTGGTTCCCACGCTGTCATCTCCATACGTCCTTGTCATTAATATATTCATCTATACTATAATATCCTTTGCCTATAATTTGCCTTAACGTGCCTTCCAATGCATGGAAACGGTAAAAACCTTAGCCAATACCCATCATCCATGGCACCGACCGCTTCGGTTGCTCTGTCAATTTGAAAGAAGGAAAGAAAGAAATATTTATTTAACCCAACAATGTACAAAATCATTTGATATTCAACCATTTGAGGGTTAATATAAATATCAAACACTGGTGTATTGTCCACTACTGGACACAGTAAACTGGACCTTAAAATAAACGACTTTTAAGTCCTTAACGTACCTAAAATAGTCAGTTTTCGTTAATTTTAGGCAATTGTAACAATAGGATGATTTAGATTGTAATCGCGAATTGTTGCAACTGGAGCGTGATTGCGGCCATCTTGCGACCGGATGTGACGTCAAGGCTGACGCCATGTTGGGCAAAATATGGTTTCGCGTTCACACATTTCGGCTGTTGCACTATAGAATTGCATTGTGAATTGCAATAGCTTTTACTGTTATTGTAATGAAAACAGAAAGCTCAAAATGCACTTGACTATATCGAGAGAATACTCTCTTAGCCCGAGAAGCATCTCAAGTTGCTATACAGCCACGAGATAACGCAAAGTCCCGAGAGGAACAAATGTCCACATAGTGCGCAGAATTAACCGGCTCAATTGATAATGGGAGGGGCACGTTGTCCGTCCTGCGAACCAATGGGGAAGAAAAGTCCTTCGATAGCGTTTATACTTTTGTAAAAGGAGCACAAGTCGTCCCCGACTAAGTAGGCTTCAGCCGGGGGACGGTTGGATTTAGAGGGCCCAGGAGGGAGTCTCTTTCGCCGTTTCTTCTCCTTGATGTTAAAGCACCTTTTCTAAACAGTAGTAGAAGCCAAAAATGACGTGCACAAGTGTATTTACAGAATACCTAAATGATAAGGTTATTTTTTTAATTTGTATTAATTTCCAACCGACTTCAAAGAACGGCGGAGGTTCTCAATTTGTTTGTATGTTTGCTGTCGCAGAATTTCGTCATTTAGTACCCGACTTGGAAATTTCCTTTTTTTGTTTGGGCATACTTCCAGTTTGATCCCACTTAGGGATGAAAAATATGAAATGAAATCAAGAAATTTACTTCGTGACAGATGTCTATTGATGTTCTCGGGTGATGGATATTCGTGTAGGTAAGTCCATGCCAACTGAGAATCAGAAAATTTTAACACAAGCCCTACACTTTTATTTATTTCATGTGGTTTTCATTTCAAAATGACAGTACTCAAGACACGTTTAAAACACTTTCGGTGCTGCAAACAACCTTAACCAATTTCACTATATGGCACATAACTGCTCCATACAAATTAATTCAACGTTTATAAACGTTCAATATTGGTCACGTGTACTAACAAAACTGAATTAATTACTGAAGTTAATTAAAAAATACACACATAACATAATATGCAAAAAAATATTCATAATAAAACTTACTTTACGCGCGACTAAGTACGGCGCGAGTTGCACAGGGGGACGTAAATAGGAGTTGTGCGTGTGTGCGTAGGTAGTAACGGGCACGTGAGAGCCCTTCACAAACTGACCAACAGAATTTTGTAATATCGCGGTAGTGGTCTAGGAAATTTTGGCGATATGGCGCAATGAAGTAACTAACCAATATTCTTATGAGTTGCTGGCCTTATAGAATGTAGCGTCAAATAAATATTTGTTGTACCTGACGTGTCGCACGTTGTGCCACGACACGTGCATTGATTTCAACGTGATAAAACGTTGCACGACCGAAACTGTTAAATTTACCAGATACACATGACACATATATAAAACACCTGATAAAAATGTTTCGATAAAAAACAGCTTTTTTATTTAAATAATTTTTTTATTAATTTGTGATTATGTAGTAAATGATTGGCTTTAGAAAAATATATGAATGTTTCATCATTTTACGTAAGTCTTCGGTAGTATAGTGGTCAGTATCCCCGCCTGTCACGCGGGAGACCGGGGTTCGATTCCCCGCCGGAGAGGTTTTTTTTACTTTATCCAATGGTTTTCTTATTTTTGTAAATGCATTGTATTTTTTAAACAATACAATTTTTGAAACAAATTACAAGATTTTGTTTTTTTTTAGTTTGAACGTTAAATTCAAATACTTACTTAGAACTACTGTAAAATTTAAATTGATGCAAAAGTTCAAAATTCAATTGTTACATAGTTTTTCTTGAGTTTCTAAACGTTTTTGTAATAGTTAAAATTATATAAGAGATAAATGGTTTCTATTTGTTTTTTTGCTCTCAAATAAGAGAAAGGGCTATACCCTGTGGAGAGGCGTGGGAGGGAGGTGGTGCATGCCCGTGCAATCCAGCGCAGCCTGCTGCGCTATGTGGGACTCCCGATAAAGCTAGGTTCTACCCTCTACCCACTCAACACCACCCAAAGTTGGCTTCATTCACCGTCATCGGTTGCGACCGTTCTTAGGGAAAAGGGGCGCTAAATTTCCATTATAAAGAGAGAGTGCGAATTATTTGCCTACTTATATGTTGGGGGTAACTTCCAGAACAGCGGCATCTGTTTGAAAAATTCTTTTACCATTTGAAAGGTACATTACTCCTGATCGACAGAGGCTGTATATCAAGAGTATATGTATAATGAATAATTGTCGAACTCGAACGAAGTCTGGACCGGTCGCTACAAGAAAGTTCCCTGTACTTCTCAAATTCTTATTACCGACACTGTATAGTAAATATAAATGCACACATACAGACAATCGAAGTCCAGAGTAGGTTATAATGGATATATTTACCATATGGTAATTTTACCATAGCAATTTCATTAAATTAGTACTCACCCTGAGGATGTTCCGTTTCGGAGCGAAACACCTGTTGGTATATACTTTTGTTTATCATAATTGCACGTTTTCCTTCGTGGCTGGGAGGGAGGTTCTATGCATGTATAGAAGTATATACCATGATACATTGTACTTGCGAATTGTTGCAAAGTAAATTAATGCTAATTTAATATGAATGAATTTCTGCAAAATAACGCCTGATACTATCAATTATAGCAATTTCAATTGTAATAATTAACTATTATAATTCTCACGGCACTGGATATAAAATCTCAAAGATTTATGTTAAGATTCAGGATTTTTTTACAGTTATTGCAATAAATAAATACGGTGCAATTTGAAAAATTATAAAAACCTACGCTATAATAAATGAAATGTTTATAACCCCTACAACATTTCGGGTCGTACTAGTAATTATATTAGGGTTATTATTAACAGGAATGAAATGGTCTACTCCCATCGATGTTCAAACCCCATTATAGTCTGTATGACTTCAAAGCAACAGTGAATATGGTTTTTCTAAGTAAATGCGCTTTACCATGTAAGGCAACATCGCCACTTACCATCAGATGGGAGTGTTGTCAAGTACCGACTTATAATAGGTAAAAAGTACACAAGTAAAATTAGTGTACATTATTAATATTTTATTATCAGAAACATTGCCATCCTCCCTATTTGAAAAATACCAATTCAAGTTGAGCCTGCTCTGTGAGCGTTTTTTGGTATAAGGGAGCTCAACTTAAAATAGATTATAAGTGTAATAAAATCGAAGTATAACACCTGTTGTAATCCCCAATTTCAATTGAGCCCGTTGTATGAGTATTAAATGCTTTGTAGGAGGTCAACTAAAAATTGGATAGAATGTATTTCGGTAAAAAATGTATTACAGTTTATGTTCAATATTTTCAACTCTTTGTACAAGTCTTCGGTAGTATAGTGGTAAGTATCCCCGCCTGTCACGCGGGAGACCGGGGTTCGATTCCCCGCCGGAGAGACTCTTTTAAATATATTATTGCGTTTTTATTTTTATATTATTGCATTTTTTTTTACATTTCAATGGCGTTTCAAATATTCGAATTTTTTTTACAGGTTAAATATTTGGGCCAGAGCGACGCGCGAGGATTATGGGGCATCAAACATACGAGGAAACCTGTGGATATAATGGTTGCTGCAGCAAAAGCTTTGCCACCAGGTAATGAAATAAATGTAGGAAAAAAATATTATTCTATTATTATTTTTTGTTCTTAAATCTATTTTAACTAAAAAAAAAATGTATTAAAAGGGCTATGTTATCTGTTATTATTATTCTATATCTGAAGGAATGTCGATGCTTTTTTCAAGAATTTATATTCTATATTTTTCAGGATTATTTTTATTTATCGACTACTCTTTTATAACACACTTTATTTGTTTAAGAGCTAATATCATCTCGATGACACCCAAATATGTTTAAGCGCCCATTTCAAGTTCTATTACTGCTGGTTCCAGGTCAAATACTGCCAATTGTAAAGCTAACGATCAGACTGGATGGCGTACACCTGGAGACAGTGAACCACAGCTCCAAACGGGATGAGTTCGAGCACATGGCGGTCTTCTTCAACATAGAGTCCATATCGTATGGCGTCCAGGACCTAGTGTACACGAGGGTCTTCTCCATGATCATTGTGAAGGACAACGCCGATGTGAAGGGCCTCAACCCATTTGAATGTCACGCATTTGTCTGTGATTCTAGGTAAGTTGTTTAACAAGCTTTGTGTATTAATATCCAGGAAATAAGCAAGACCCTTTCTGTAAAGTGCTAGACTCTGAAGCACAGTTTTATCCGAATGGTACCCTGTGCTGTGGAAGGGATTTACCTGCCTGGCTAGCTGCCCTCCTTCTGGATTCACCGTGAAATCACCGCGTGTCGCAATATCGGAGAATGAGGTAAAAGGCAGTCCGTTGTTCTTCTTCGTTCCTGGTGGCTTTTATGACAATATCCACGATTATTTGTGTGTTAGCTGGAGACATAACAGAATTTTACATGCCATCAGCCACCAGGAGTACATAAAAATGAAAAGACTGTAATGAACTTTGTGCGGGACTATTAACATTTCTCGCTCGAAGATCGCAGAAAGAGAGAGAGAGAGATCGCAGTGTCTTGATAAAGTCAATAGCATTAACGATGTCTTCCTGGCCAAGGCTAACTTGTCCCTTGGTTAGGAATGAAAGGGGTTTTACCGAAAAAGATCTCTCTGTGTATTACGGAATCATATCTTGACACCGATCGTACTCTGATAGATATTTATTTGGAACTGGTATATATAAGTATTGTAGAAAACTTTGATAGCGTGATTTAGAAATACGGTAACGCCATCTCTTATCATTTAACGAAATGTCGACACAGAGCCATCGTATAAACTTACATGGTATTGTTGTGCTGGTTGGTAGACTTCTCACGTCTTGTAGGACGCCATGAAGTACTTACGAATTCACAGTTTTCCTCACCATATTATATACAATAAATTTCTCAATAATTTATTTTAAACAAGAAACATTGTAAGAAGTCGCAAATATCTATTGCAAATGATAGCTCAGTGGTTTGAATGTTAGTCGCCCGCACGGGCATCGATGCTCAAAGTTGTTCCCGAAACGCGGTTAGAGATTCGGGAACCGGTGTATACCTCTCTGTTGAGTGACTATGAATATTGTTTAGGATATCTTTACTAGACCTTGAAGTGGTACGCAATTATCAAACAAACAAGGCCGGTTAGATAGATCTAGATAAAAAATAGGTATATTTTAAAAATATATACTTCTTATATATGGGTGACATTATCGAATGATATTTTTTTACGTTGACAATATTTTAACTCTCTATGATATAAGATTCACTAGCTAACTCGGCAGACGTTATTCTGTAAAATGTTTAAGTTTGAATAATATCTGTTTATAAATATAGAATTTGTTAATAATATGTCTGTAGCGCCACCCGTTGGATTGTGTCGCAGCGTCGTTTCGCTCGTAGACACATGTGTTTTACATTTATAAATGTTGTAATGACATGAGGTTCTTAGAAGAAATGTTCAAGAACTCCTCTTCAGGGCCGGCGATGTATTAGCGGCTCTGGACTGATATAGAGTTACAAATGTCCATAGGCGACGGTGATTATTTAGCATCAAGCGGCTTGTCTGCTACTTCGTGTCCTTGCAACGCGGCATTTGAAATAATTGCAACTCGTTTTTGTCAGGCGCTTTATAAATTATACATGTTTACATACGTTATTCACGTAAAACATTGTAAAATTCGCATAAAATAGAATAGTTTATAAGATTATCGTATTCCGTTAGAAACAGACTTTGTTGGTACTGTTATTAAAAGCTGGGTTATGTTAGTGAAAGCAAGTCGATTGCTAATACTTCGAGATGAATGTCTGATATTTCTCATCCGTCGCTTGAAGCAAATAAAAAAAAAACACATTAAATTTTAATTCATCTAAATGTTTGGTTCATTTAACAATATAGTAATAATTGAATATTTTGTATTCGATGCCGAATAATCGATTAATCCGCGGCTATGCTTTAGAAAGTCTGTTTTTTTCTGACTTATTTATAATGTATTATGCCTTTATTTAATTTATCCGTTCTTGTGGGAATTGATATAAGAATCTATTTGCAACGTTTCGCTTAAATATATCAATGTACAATAAAATTTATTTCTCAAGTGCAGTTGATAAAATATTTCCCAATGCCTGAGTACTTGAGATGCATATCTGACATGTTGTTATGATAGAAGATTGCTCATGGGAGCCACAGATAACAACACAGGTTTAATAAACCAATAATAGATATGTTAAAATTTCATAAATTGTATTTATTTATTAAACTGTATTGTAATTATAAATGCACACACGGACACAATTTTATAGTATAGAGAAGGTGAACACGTAGAATCTTTATAATGGCACATTTTTACCATATTATGGTAATTTTGCGATGCCAATTATCATTGGTTATAAGATTTAAAATTTGAAATAAAATTTATGCGCAGGTGGTTTTTACAATCTTCTCGAAAGACAAACTACAGCATCGCTTCAAAAAATACTTACTGAAAGAGGTCTCGGAAGAAGCGACAAGAAACTGCCCTGGTGTTTTTTTCCTATTCAGTTACAGACAGCACTTACTATTACGTACGGCTTTATGTAGTTTTGACCTGTTTTTGTGAAAATTTCATTCGCGCCATTTTGGCTGCAGATTAGTTCCTCTGTGACTGCGTGTGGTGGCGCTGTTTTGAATAGTTACACAGTACACAGGTATAACGACAGACTAAAAAACTAACAACAACAAAACATGACAAACTACCAAGACGTGAGAAAAAGACATCTGTTATATGAATGTCTGCTCTGGCTGTAACCGAATTCGGTACCCTTTAGTAGGCAGAGTCCAACTGGACTGTAACCTTTTCTGTTGTACACGTAATATTAGCTACTAGGAATACATAATCACATAAATTTTGTTACGAATTCAATGCCAAAACTAGCGTTTGTGTTAAATTATTCTACATTTATGTGGTTACCTTTCATGTATTTAAATCCAGTTTTACTTTTAAAATTACTAATATTAGAATTTTTTGATTTATAAATCTTAGGAATTTTGATTAATAAACATTAGATGGCTGAACAGATTTTCCTTAAAAAGTTACGGTACAAAAAGACGGGAATTTGTGGCGGCAAAGACATTGAACGGAACAGAACGAAAAAACAAAAAAAACACCGATGGTGGGAACCTTTAAATATCAAAAGATAAATGATTTTCTTTTTAAATGTATTAAACGTATTAATAGTATGGAAACTGAAGCGGTTGAAATTGCCATTAGAAACAAAATATCGATATCTGATTTCCATAAATAGATCTGGCTGGAATGAGTTTAAAATAGCGTCAGTTCGCTTCGAATGGGTCCTTATGTAGGTGGAACAGTACTGCACACCGAAACAGCTTTGTACATCTCGTAACATGCGAAGACAAGAGTCGATCACGCGTTTTATAAATATTGATAAATTAAACAATTATTTTTGAATACTTCAGCCCTGCCTTTCACTAGACTAGTAGTACCAGACTTACACGAAAACGCAGTGATCCATTTAAATCTGTCATTTGTTTCAGAAACGCCGCGAGACGTCTCACGTATTCTCTAGCTGCGGCATTCCAGGATTATTCTAGACGGGTGAAGGAAATGCAGACCTCACCAGGTACGAAGAATCTGTACTATAAAGAAAAATGTTTTGAATGTAAGGCTCCATGCAGCCTTCAGGCACCAATCTCAGGTTGGCAGAGTTTACACAACTTTGAAAATATTATGGAGAACTCTCAGGTATGCAGATACCGTCACGATATTTTCCTTTATCGAAGCAAGTGGTAATGAATTTGTAACGGGTACATAACTTGAAAAAGTACCACGCCAACCAATAGTGTCGCAACACGGTCGTTTGCTCGTTTGTCTATTGATCCAAATATGTAATATAACTATCTCTTTCTAAATATATGTGAAGAAAAGAGACGGCATATGTGTCTGAATTTTTCGAATCTGGTATCATTCGCTCACTAGACTGAGTCATTATTAAGTATGCTACGATTTTAAAATAAAAGCCAATTCCGCAATAGGCTTGTGATTAATTTACTGATACTAAAATTTAATATTTTTTTTTCATTTGCAGACCTCGATGATCGAGCCCCAAGTATGAAGAAGAGGTTCGCCATAGACTTACGAACACCGGAGGAAATAGAAGCGGACTTGGAAACCGAGGCTTAGATATACATTAAATAATCTATCAGCATTATCTATAGTTTTATGTAATGGGAATAACAATTATATTTTTAAATAGTTGTGTTGTTACCAAAAAGTATGAATTAAGACATAGTTTGGAGTTTTATTACATAATCACAACGTTCTGTGACTTAGTTTATAGTGTCAGCCGTTGGTTTACAGAAATTCATTGTTATTAAGTTAATATTAATTTATTATTATTTTGTAACTTAACCGCAAGCACAATGTATGATAGTGCATATATATTTTTATAAGAGCATATTTCCTTTGTGATACGCATGTCCAAAGATATCAATCACCATTGTACGTTGTGCGTAGAGATAATTTCAAAGGACATTAACACCTACATAAAACCTACCCTTCTTTAGGCAACTTGTATCTAAGTAAGAAGGGTAAAAACTCCTGCTTGTAAGAAGGCGACAATGTGAGTGCAAGAGTAGCTACATATCTGCCACCGACCTCGAATTGACCTTACTTAGTTCTATTTGAGGTCAGCGACAGACATGTTGAAAATCCATAGATCGCAGCCACTTCATACCCGCTGTTTACTGTCACTTAATCCCATATCGTTGGTATTCATAGCAATAACACTTCTAATACACTGCTGTTTATTTGGTTAATGTAGAAAATACATGAAATTTTTAGTTGCATAAATTACGTATTCCAAAGTGTTTATTCTGTTTGATGGTCCTTTTAAATTGAGTAGTTTAAGTTGTTAACTTCTAATAAAAATATCTTTGAAAACATCTTTATTCAAGTACATTACGCATTAAACTGGTATCAGAAATTAAAAGTAGTGTATTGAAGTGAGACTGATAAATAGTGATGCTCTGGCGCCAAAGTTTCCGATTCTTACCACAGATAACCCTAGTGTCATTTATATTCATTTCACTATTAAATGTACTAATGTAAATGCAATATATAAATAACAATATTATTTTCTCCTCTGTTTGTCAATTGATTTTCTTTTCTTTGTTTTATTTTTCTATCAACGAGCTTTAGTGTTGCCAATAAAAATAATTAAATACTGAACGTTATTTAAAAATTATGTTCGAATTTGGAACACTAGACAGACACTAGCCTTATTAATAAATTGTTCTTTTTTAATCAGTAATTTCTAGAAAATAATATTCATCCAGAGTTAGTACTAAGAAATATATTGGGACAAGTTTTGTTATTTTGTAAAATTGTATTTAAATTAGAAAAGTTCTATCAACTTAGTATGTATTATATTTTATACAATACACTTGTACTAGGTACTTATACTGTTTAAAGAAATGAGAAACAAAATGTATAATTCAACCCTTAAGTAATATAAATTATATTGAATAGTTTAAATGATGAGTTTTAATGTGACAAACCTTTTTGCATAGATAAAGAAAATTATAGAACAATTTAAATATAGATAACAATGTATATGAACGCTTTTAATTTCACTTTTTGTAACAGAACGTTCTAGATGGCGCCATTGAACACTCCTGGGCCTTTTGAATCCATCGACTTCTGTTTTCTTCAGTCCATCTGGACTGTTTCTGTGCTCCTTCAGTCAAGACGTGGACATTTCTGCCCATTGCCTCTTCAGTCGACATATGTGCGAGCCATCAAAATATTTGTACCTATTATCTCATAGCGAGATATGCTTATGATTTCGCGTTTAAATTAAAGATAAAAAAGTCATAAATGTTTGTAAATAATCATTTTGCAGTTAAAATATGATATTTTTTGTCTTAGTTTTCTCTGTGTGCGCTAATAGGTGTTGAATTTTATAAATTTTTAATAAACTTACTTATTATACTTATACTTTAGCATATACCTTAAAACTGCATATTTTTAAAATCAGCAGCTTTAAAACCGCGCACAAGGAAAACTGCAAACTTTTATATACGTTCGGAATTTAAATAAGAATGAACGAAAATGAATTTATAATATTGTCACGTCACAGAACAGTCTCGCGCTCATAGTCGGAAATCTTCTGTTACTCTCGACTCCGGAATCTATATGTCTCGTGCGCCCTAACGCACGCTCTGGTCAAGGAGGTCTTTGTGTGTTGAACACGAGAGGCACTGGCGTCTTGTGCACTCCAACACACGCTCCAGTCAACGAGGTCTCCGTGCGCTGAACGCCGGGACTCCGATCGTCTCGTGCGCCCTAACGCACGCTCCTGTCTGCAAAGCCTCCGCGCGCCACTCCCCGAAGAAGCGACGGACTCGACGGGCCTAGGTATAGGCCTACCTACTTACAAGTGACTTTTACTTCCTAATCTATTATCTCCTGTAACATATTAATTGTAACCGCCAGGAATATTTTAATATTCTATCTTGTATATTTCTAGATATTTTTACTGTAACATTACAATGTGCGTGATCGTACTACTAATATAATTCCAAAGTGTATTAAAAATAAATACTATGTAGTATGTATTTGTGTATACAAATACAATACGACCAGCTTTTAGAATTTGTTGTATTTATTAAGTTGTTTACAATAAAAAGTTTTGTGAAAATATATTGTTTTATTGCGTTAGTCTCCTTATTGTTAATTTGATATAATAATTTTTAAATGTAATATAAATTTGAGTTCATGACGAGTTTATAAAGAAAATCAATTATCTACTTTTGTCTTCTTAATCCGTTCTAAAATCCTTAAAACAAACATAAATTCTTCTTGTATTCTTCTCACTATCTTGCTACTATTATTTAAGTAGAATCCATCTTCTTCCGCATTCTTGGCAGTGTTTTCTATACTGCCAAATAGTCTAGAAGCTGCTAGATGTAGAATGACTCGCAGTAGTTGCTTCTTTGATGCTGATTTGAAGTAGATATTCTTTAAGTCCTCGTACCAGTTTTGATTATCATATGTTGTAATTAGGGCAATGTATTTAATGGCGGTGTGAATCTGAAAACAGATATAATTTATTGTGATATGGGATGTAACGTGTATCTATCAATAATGTCTTGATTGTGTGTTAATTGCTAGTAATTAATTACTAATTAATGAGCAATTTATAATAGGGATTTAAATTAAATTATATATTATAATCTAATAGAAAACTAGTAACCCGCAGTTTTGGAAAACGCACCGGGAACATGTTACATTATGTTTAATAACACGTTTTTATAAGTTCTTTAAAACACTCAACACCCAATACACCTAAACCTTGTGAATCAATATCTATTAGTAGAATTCGCTTGTAATTCCGTGGTGTAGTTTTTGTGATTCACGCGTCTAAAGCGACATACTTTCTTTTACAATGTATGTGATATTTGTTGCGACAATTTCTAAAAAATCATCTGCTAATTCGACCTATGCTTGGAAAATTCCACTGAACCAGACCCATTTCCCGGGATAAAAAGGATCTTAGATTATGATATACATTATAACATAAGTTCCAAATATACCATGGATCATCGAAATTTGTTCAGTGGATTTCGTGTGCAACGGGATGCGTGTAAGGAGTGGAAAAACAGATAAAATTACTAAAATAAAATGTCTGAATCACTAAACGATAACAAAATACCTACATTAAAAAATTGCAAAAAGATTCGACGCTGGCACAATTTTATTATTACGACAATATAAGACTAAATAAATTCTACAATTATAAACTAAAGTTATTCATATGTATATACTGTGTTTTATTAGAAGAAATGTATTATTAGTCAAATCGACCCGGCCTGCCGAGCGTGGGGTCCCGGGTTCGATTCCCGGCCGGGGCAGATATTTATGTGACAGATAAATGTTTGTTCTCGGGTCATGGGTGTTTGTGATGTTATAATTGTGTATGTCCATGCCACCCGCAACACAAGGAATCCTAGTGCGGGGGTGTGAGTGTGTAAACGTTTATTTAAAAAAAAATATGTTACCTACTTAAGTTTCACATCAGCTGCAGTGACAAACATATTACAAAACATCTTCGGTTATAAATATTTTACTAAAGTTATTATATATTAAAGTCTAATTTAAAAAATTTGCCTTGGATTAAATTTTACTTACCTCAAACAAATTGTTTTGAAGATAATTTAAAAACATTTTAAAACTTCTCAACACCTGTCTATTGGGAATACTCATATCATTATCCCCATCCCTGACATAGTATTTATACCAAAATTGAGCGGGATTCGTTATTCTGTCACCCGGTTTCTTCTTTTTATTCTTAGGCAAAATTATTCTTCTTCTTAAC
Source organism: Megathymus violae (assembly GCA_003671415.1). Lineage (NCBI taxonomy): Eukaryota > Metazoa > Arthropoda > Insecta > Lepidoptera > Hesperiidae > Megathymus > Megathymus violae. Next base: position 303,385 of record PDGT01000100.1, on the reverse strand, counting down.
AAGCTCAAAAAGCTGTTTAGAATATAATTGATGTCGTGCAACGCTTTTGATTGCTTCGTTGATTGTATTGTATTTTCTAATTTATTGCTGGATGTATTGTATAAATATATGATGTAGTTCAAAAGTTTTAAGTCCAATGGATGTATTTTGTTTCCGTTTTCAATCGTATCGCTGGAAAAAGATCAAATTGTTTAAATTTTTAAGCCAATCGAAAAATTGCGCTTATGGGTTGTTTGCTACGGTATTCGCGGTCTGTGGATACCCAAGACAGGCCTGTCACCGCCGTGTAGAGGACCAAGAAGGAAGCGAGGAACTGGTTTATTATTGATTCTTCGACCTTGTAACCGAAAAAGTAAGACATTTGATGGTTGATTTTAGAAGAAGGTTGATGTAGTCCGGTAAATAAAGAATTCCCACAAAATAAATGTTTAGTTTAAGACGACCATCTAGGATTTAGCTGGTTAAAAATCGGTTAAACTGGGTGGAAAAAATCAAGGATCAATCCCAAAACAGGGCATCTAATGCTAATCTAATGCTTTGTGTAGCGGGTCGTCTGGTTGTCTTGGATACAAGGATGAGAGAAGGTTCTAACTTCCGTTTTTCTATATTTCGTAATCTATACTAATAAATAAAATTGGAGTGTCTGTTTGTAATATTAAAACAACCGCTTTTTACTACATGCATATGAATATACATATATATACGGTACATATAGCAAAATATTTTTTTTACAATTTATGTCAGTCTGTCTGTCTGTTTGTGCCGGCTAATATATGAAACGCCTGGACCGATTTTGACGGGACTTTCACTGGCAGGTAGCTGATGTAATAACGAGTAACTTAGGCTACTTTTATTTCTACTGAATAACTAATTTGTTAAATTCCACGCGGACAAAGTCGCCGGCACAGATAGTGTATAATAAAATTTATTGTAAAGAATTCCGGAATCTAAACAAAATCTCCAAGTATAGTCACACTGATGTATTGTCTAATACCATGAGTTCTATTGAATCAAGTCAAATACGTATCTTTAGAAATGCACCGACTTACTTGTAAATAAGTGACTTTAGAGCAATCGTCCTTATAATCGAAACAATATATTGAAGTCACTCGATTTTTAAAATTGAAATCCAGGGAAACTGCTTTCTGGCCTAATCCTTATTAAGATTTAATAAAATATGTCAAATTTTGATAAAACAATATGTCACAAACTTACGTTAAATCTATTAATTTCTTAAGAGCACTTTCCAAATCAACAGTAGAAAGCAACCAATCATAATTTACCAAATCCATTTTGTTTGTATATATCATATCTTTTAAAACTATAATAAGAGTTTCTAAGGAATTATCGAAATTGTCTTCTGGTATATTTAGGTCCATTTCTATACATCCATGTTCACAATCATTGCCTTTCTTCATATGATAACTTTTCATTTCTAAATTCGTATCGTCTTTATTAACGTGCTCGTAAAATTTATGGCTTTCTTTCAGTAAATCTTCAGTATTTGTATATTCTTCATTAGAATCTATTTCACCTGTTCCATTGTTGACTTTATGCCTTCCAAAATAATAATCCAATTCGATTTGCTTCATTTTCGGTGTTTTGTTGGCTTTTCTATCGTCAACGAATTCCAAGCCATTAATTTCATTAAACATTCGCTTATTTTGTTTAACCTTGGAATAAAGCCGTAACGGATTTGGATATCCAAAGTTTTTCAATTCATATAAAAAGGCTTTTACTGCTCGAATAGGCTCCCTTTCATTAGAGTTTGATAATTTAAAATCCATATAGTCCGTCTGTTTTTTTCGCCTGGGTTCCTTGTCTTCAAACTTGCTTTCACTCAATTGTCTTAAAGGAATGTATTTAATATTATTTGGAATTTTAGGTAGTTTTGGTAACTTTTCCGTTTTTTCTTCATAGCGACTGATCTGTTTAAAACTGTTATCACGTTTGATCTTTTGCCTCAAATATTCACTATCGTTGTAGTCAACAAAAATAGGATTATATTCGAGTTTGGAATCCAAAACATGTTCCCAATATGAATGGTGAGGATGTTTCAAAGGGTATTTATGTTGCTCTTTTTTATGTTTTCGATAATTATGATATGGATTTAGATCAATTTCAAAACCACTTCGCAGATACACCTCCTCATTGAATGCGTCTTCATAGTCCCGTAGAAACTGTTTTTTTAATACCTTGTCCTCTTCGTCTTTATTTACACCAAAATTATTATATGCGTTGTAATAAGCGTTTTCAGGTGCAAAATTGTAAATTGGGACAACATAAGGCTGTTCATTTTCCTTTTTATCCTTTACTTTTTGAACGAAAACTGTTTTTTCTTCAGCTGTAAAAGTTTTAAATATCAATCAAATTGCCCCATATTAATTAATCTAGGCTTGCTCCTACACAGTACCTTTTATCTTTGAATAAATAAAAATTGAAAATAAAAGGCACTAGATGATAATGATGATGATGAGAGGTACCAGATTAAGGACCAATTTTATCAAAATTTGACGTGACCATTTAAAATTTAAAAAATACGCACATTATTTCATCAAACTACTCACGGACCAATATACTCACGGACTTCATAAACAAAGTACTGCTTGGTTTTTTTCTTTTTATATCGATTATGATTCTTGTTCTTGTCAAATGAAGCCTCTGTTTCAAATTTGTATTCTTCCGATAGGATTTCTAATCTTTTTCTCGGATGTTTCTTAGCTATATTATTTTTTATACCTTTCTTCAATTCAATTTCCTCTATTTCTTCATCATTAACACCATTTATTTTGCTTTTTATATTAGAATATCCCTTCGTACTTTTGACTGTAGTGACATATGCTATCGAAGATGGCAGATTCGCATGTTCAGATTTTATTGAGTCAGATTGTTTAGTAATTTCTGTGGTTAACGGTATTAATGTCGTCTTAATATTACTTAATTTATTATCACTTTCCGTTGGAGAATAATCTGTGGTTTCCATATTTTTATTGAAATTAATGTAAATTTGTGTTGTACTCTCTGTAGTTTCAAAAGAGTTGTTATTATTGTTGTTTTCTTTGCTAAAATCTTTTATTAAAATAGTTTCTACACTAGATGGGATTTGAGTTGAGCTCTCCGTTGAATTATGACTTAAATTTTGTTTTTTATTGGTGAAAATTTTAAAATCAATATTGGACATTGTACTGAATTGATTTTCATATACGTGGGAATTATTCAGAGTGCTTTTTTCATGTATTTCTTTATTTTCTTTTTCTTCGTTAAAATTAGTTATGAAAGGCAATTTATTAATGGATTTCGTTTTAAAATTTGTAGTATTAGTTTTATTACTGTCCTTTTGTTCTAAATTACTAGTAAAAATCTCAGATACTCCAGGATTATCTGTTGGAGATTGGATACTTTCTTTGCCGTCCTGATCATAAACCACTTTTACTGGTATGACTCTGAACGTGGATTCATCAGATAATTTAGTTTTGTTTTTCACTTCATGTGTATTATTTCGTAAAGTAAAATCAATATATTGATTATTTTCATTAAATTTAGGATTATTGTGTTTATTTTTTACATTATCGTTTGCAAACTTGTTATTATCAGCATCTCTCTCTCTTTCTTTATCATAACTTCTTCTTTCATTTCTCATGTTCTGTGATTCTTTCTTAATTAAGTCTTGCACATACGCATTATGTGAATTTAGTTGATCATCAGACACTTCGGCGTGTGCTTGCTCTGGAGAATTTTTGCCTTGTATTTCTTCAATAATTCTTCTTGCTATGCGATTAAGAAACTCCTGTTTTTCTGCTTCTGGAAGCAGATCGATATATTTGGCTTCATCACTATTTCCTAATACCACAGCACACATAATGTAAAGTAAATAAACTCGATACATCCTTACTTGTATGTAAAAGGCATTTTTTTTTATTAGTATGTCACTACAGTCATTTCATTTATACCTACTGCCATATTTGATTGAAAAGTCGTACTCTGAGGATTAATTGATTGTGTCCAATTAAAATTGGTCATGGCGATAAGTCTGATTATAATCAATTAAAACTATTGGGTAGAAAATTGAGTATGAGACAAAATTTTACCGTCGTTATGGATATACCCATTTTTCTATCCAAATAAAGTCTGACTTCCTTTTTTATCCATAATAATATTATAAAGAATAAGTGCAAATGTATGATTTAGTGCATTTTTTTTATGATAATAGCTAACAAACGAGCAGACGAGCCACCTGATGGTAAATGGTCACCGTCGCCCATGGACATCAGCAAGACCAAAGATATCACCGATGCGATGTGGGGCAGAAAATGAGAAGAAAGTTAGAAAGAAGGTACTGGCTCTCAAACCCCCAGCCGGAACACGACGAGTCGTTTGGTGGCTGACTCAAGGTGGTGAGGGAGGGTGGTAGCTAGCCAGGCAGGCTTCACGGAAAGACAATAATATTAATGACTTAATAATAATACTGATAATATAATCCTTACGCGAAGCCTTACCACCAAACAGGCCGGCTTCTGTTGCCTCTTACGACACCGTGTTCTACCAGCACAGGATTGGGGGGAGTATTCTAGGCCGCCCCAGTACGGCCAAAATATATAGATTATATTGTTCCAACAAACACTCTTCCTTATATTTTGTTAATTACCCACAAGCGAGCAGATGGGTCTCACAACAGTACAAGACATTACGGCCAGTGTTGCCGGCCAGTGACGGAACGGGGAATTATGGGTACATTAAATACTGTTTATCCGTACAAGACGACCCCGTAGCTCAGTTGGTAGAGACCCTGCCTGCCGAGCTAGGGGAACGGTTCCCAGCCGGGGCAGACATTTATGTGACAGATAATAAAACTATAACGAGGTTTAATCAGTACATCGCATACTTTTTGGAAATTTGAATGTACATAGACCGTTATCGACAAAGCGTCCTAAGTGAATTTTATTTTTTTCTGTCTGTCTGCCAGTTTGTTCTCTTCACACGTTCAACACTAAAACTACTGAATATATCCTCTTGGTTTGAACTTATGGGTCATAAACACAATTTTTTTTACATATCAGAATATTATTAAGCGAAGCGAGGGCTGGTTACAGGCCCCACGGAATTTCCTTAAGCGAAACGAGGACAGTTTACCAATAACACTATATGAGAACACCGTAAAGGTGTCAAATTCTTTTTTTATTTCCTTAATTATGAATAAGGTCGATACTTTTTTTTTATTTTACCGCTCTTGAGGTATACATAGCAAAGAACAATTATTGTTATCTGTGGACAATTTTTTGTTCAATTATTTAACGTACTTGTCTATAACAATTTTTTGATAACTCAACAATGTAACTACGTAATGTTTCGTAAAATAAAAATACAATCTATAGATCATCACATTTTTATTACAATCAGCTTTTTATTTGATTTTAAGTCTTATTCTAAAGAGTGCGAGAAACTATTTACAATACGACTAATATTGCTTCAATATATATGAACTCCTTATTACAATGGCTATTTACTGATATATTTTCTTTTTAAAGGTTATCTGAGAGATCACTGTTTAGCTAAAACCATGTTTTGCAATAATAAGTTTACAAATATGTATATTGTAAGCCAGGTTGATTTTAAATCAAAATATTTATAATAAAATTTACATACCTAACTAACGTTATTTCTCGTTACTATGGCATTTCCATAAACACTACAGACTTTACAGCATACAAATGAAATATAACCTATTGTCTGTCGTTATTAAATTTAATGGAACCTCTGTATTTTCTACCCTTCCGCTTGAAACTTCTTTCAGATGCTAGTCTCTTATTAGTCATAACTTCGTCTGTTCCATCTAAATCAGCTGCTATCATCACTGGCGGCTTGGGTTCATTATCACTTATTTCCACTATGACTGGTATGTTGTCTTTCTCCATAACTACCGGCATGTCATTTGAAATAGCAACGTTTTTGTCATCCAAAATAATTTTATCTAAAGACACAATATTTTCTTCGTTAGTTCCTGTGTCCACAATTTCATCAATATCCTCGGGCTCTTGACTTTCAATGATATCATCGTTAATAACCTCCATTTCTTCCATGGCTTCTTTCATAAGTTCTTCGACGATAATATTCTGCATTTTACGGTACACCGGCTTCCTTTGATTTTTTACCGGTATTCTTTCAGCGTTTCTATTGGGAGGTGGTGTGTTTTGGTTTGTTGATTCAGTTTTATCAGTTTCAGAATCTGTTTCAATTTTACCGATTTCCATGTTCAAGTAATAGAAATCAGGAGACTCTTCGCATGGGATAGAGTCTCGAGGTCTAGTGCAAACTAAAACTTCCTGAAATAATGTTGAAGTATTATAAATTTTTCAAATCTTCATATTGAAATTTCTATATTGAATGTATTCGCAACATTTCTTTGAAGCGAAGAATCTCTGACATCAGATAAATTTGTGTTGTGCAGAAGTGTGTCGTTACCAAGTCCTAGTGAGATACAAATGTTGATATATAATTGTCCCCGGGAGTGCAGAGACAGATGTCGTTTCTTAGTAGCATGCGATTAAAAATATATCCACTGTTACAACTCAATTTCGGAAATTGGCAAGTTCGGAAATTACCATCAAATTCAAATTCAAAATCATTTAATCATGGAGGTATTCTGTAAATACACTTATTCACGTATTTTTAGCTTTTGTTACCGATTCGAAAACGTCCTTTAACACTGTGGAGAAGAAAAGACTTAAGAAACGCCTCAGCATATCTTTTAAACAACACGTGGCAATGACAGAGTTAAACCTGTGCGGAACTGGTTTCGACACTATTATTTTCAGGCGTCCTTGTAATATATTCATCTACACTATAATATCCTTTGCCTAGAAGTTGTGTTTTAACGCGTCGCTTAAATCGTCATCACCGGAACCTATATACAGTGGTTCCACTGATAGGTTGCGACCTCTCCTCAAAATGAAATAAGTTAAGGTGACCAAAGTCTTGAAGATACTTCAAGTTTTTCACGACTTAACATAGTACGTGATATGTACATAGTTTGCGAACCTTAGGTTGCTGAAACTAAACACTGGTCCTACGAGCCGAAAAGTGATAGTAAAACTAAAAGTGTATCCGCTTATAATACGGTTTGACTATACAACAGGAAATTGGTTGGTCGGTAATTGTAAAAGGTAGACTAGTCTTCTAATTTAATCTCATAGAAAATTATAGTCGATCATCTCACAAGGAACAAAACGAGAAATCGAAAACAAAAAATTCACCTGATTGAACATGGTCTCCTTGGGGCATATGAAACTCCATCTGTAGGTCGTGTTTCTCCCGCTGGCACCCTGCGAGGTGAGACACACGTGGAAAACCTGGCAGTCGTTGTCCACGTCTGCGTAGTACCCGTAAGTACGGTTCTCGCAACTGGAAATCGATGACATGACAAAATCTTTCAACATCTTGGCATCCTATCGAACTTATAAAGAATGTAAACACTATCCTGCCCTCCAGAACAGTGAGATTCTTGATGGAGCATCGTATGGGTTTGGTTAACTCTGCCCACCCCAAAAGTGAAACATTGAAAACCTTCCTTTGTTATAAAGATTAATTTAGTTGAGTTTTTTAGCTATTAATGTGATGATATCTTTCTAGACATGGGTACTCCTGAGATCTCGCTTTCAACTCATGACTCTTCAAATACTGTTCTTGCGTACGGGATAGAAACTCATCTATAAGCATCGCTGTCAACACCTAAGTATCAAAATACAAGTCTAAAGCTTTAAGGGAGAAAAGCAGAGGTGATGGTAGTCCCAGGGGAGCTGACAGGAGGTTTGAATTGATGTACAAACAAGATGAAAACAAAGTCTGTTTGTCTGAACGCGATAATCTAATTAACTATGATGTGTGAGTCTTCAAGAGGAGAGTGAATAGGCAATAAGTTCATGCTTTTAACATCTCAGACTTCATCACCACTTGCCATCAGATGAGATTGTTGTCAAACATTAACTTATGTTATGTGAAAAAAAAATGCTTCAATAACTTACATGCGACTTATACCAATAGATGGAGTAAATCACTTGAAATGTTTGAATGGTTGAAGCGATGATTTATAAAACGTCTGATAAAAGCGATAACAATTGTTTCGATTGCGGGTACTATTTATGAACTTCACAGATTTCTCAATACTTATTATCAAATCATATAAATCTAATATATAAAATTCTCGTGTCACAGTTTTAGTTACCATAGATACTCCTCCGAAACGGCTTAACCGATTTTGATGAAATTTTATGTGTATATTCAATAGATCTGAAAATAGGTTGTTATCTATTTTTTATACCCCTAAATGATAAGGGTGGTCCACCCCAAATTTTTTACTTTTATTTTTTGGACAATTTTTTTATGATGTGGCAATAAAAAATACATACACCCCTAAATTTTCACCTTTCTACCATCAACCCCTATTTTTTAAAAGCGATATTATTAATTCAATAATTTTCAACCCAGGTCGATAACTGATTAATTATCACTTGATCAATTATACGTGGCGTGCTCTCGAGTGAGCAAACCATCCAGTTTGTTGGTGTTAGATAAAGATGGGATAACAAAAAATATTGTACACTCTATTGCGTTAAGAGATTGATATTGTTTTTTAGTAAAATTATTATAATTAGCGATATATATAATTAATAATTTATATGGCAAAACAACGTTTGCCGGGTCGGCCAGTATCTTATAAATCTTATCTTACAAATCATTCTAAAATAGAGCATTACCTAAATGTATCTGTGATATTTTCTCTAATCGAAGTAGCATTCGCTGGTAAATTCAACGTGTCGGCTTGAGTTTGATTCACCATTTCCTGGAACAGATAATATATTAGCTTAAAACTTACTAAACTGCAGATAAGCAAAATATGTTTTTAAAGAGTAATGTAACATGAAAAGATATAATTTTTTATTAAAAAACACATCCTGAATGAATAGCAATAAGCAGAGTATGTGTGACATGACAACGTATGACCATATCGTCTACATATTTTTCTTTAATACATAAAATTCTTCAATGGATGGAATGAGAATTTATAAGCATTATAAAAAAATTATTCGTTTTCTTTTTTTTTATAAATCGATATTGAAAAACAAATCTTTGTTAAATTTACAACTCACATGTGCGAACGCAGTAACGGACACGCAAAAATCAGGAATTCAAAATGGCCGACAGGAAACATTATTCAGATTAAAATATAATGTCACCTTGATCCGTATTCAAGTTGAATATTTAGTAGCACGCATGTTTAAAGGATGCATTTACATGTATAAGTTCTGTCAAAGTGATCGATTGAAAGACAACTGTTTTCTTAGTTTAATCACATATAATTTTTTTAATATGCCTATTGATAATTTTGGTGTTATATTTTACCTGTGCATCCTAGTATAGTTTCTTTTAGACTTTTTTTAATCGCTTCTAAGCGATAAAACTACCCTTTCTATTGTTTTGTACAACGATTGTATCCTGTTTTTTGTAATGATATAATAAATAAAAAAAATTAAATAAACAATAATTAATTCCTTAAAAACTTTAGCACTAACACAGGCAATTTTGCTCGTATTTAACCTGTAATAAATTACAGATCTATCTGTAACCAACCTCTAATAGAATCGTAGTTACGACCGAAACCAGCCTCTAAAAACCACAGTCCCATCCGTACTTAGCTCCTAACGGTATCATGTAACTGCGGCCTCTAATTAAAGTCTTCTCCGTAACCATACTAAGAAAATATACAGTGAAATTAAACTCCTTAATCCTTACTCTAAAGTGCACATGACGCTTTAGCTTCAGTTCTAAATAAGTCACAGCTCTAACTCTAACAACCTCTGAAACCATTCTCGCGATTAGCATTTGATACAAGGACGTTATACTTGAGTGTGAAAATATACTGGTGTACATCGGATTCTTAATAACAAAAATGTGTAATACTTACCCTCAACATCTTTAGAATCACCCCTGTTCGCGCGCCCCTGTCTATAGGGTCGGAGGTCACACATGTTAAAAACGTTACAATTAATATTATTCTTGTTATTAATATCTGCATTTTGTTAAGTTGTACAGATCTGAAATTAAAATTATTAATGGAAGTAAATGTCGTTCAGTGTTGCCAGTATATTATATTAAATATAATACACTAAAGTGCATAACATAGAAAATGCATTATTCAATGAGTTTGAATTTAAATTTACATTCGAAACTGGCCCCGGTGATTTTATTTAATTTAATTCATTTTTATCAGTCATAAAATTTTGTAAAGTTGTTGTACTATATTTCTTGCAACTGTATCGTAATTTGTAGGACTTATGTGGACGGGAATATATTCCATGCATGGTCTGTTATAATATACAAAACGAGGGGTTCCCCGGTGTAGATAGAAAAAGAAAGCCGACGCAGCCTGTTATTTTCGTGTCGAGCTTTAACGGAGCGGGTGGTAGAGATTAAATATAATTTGCCCCGGCGTTAAAAGTAATATCTCGTGTGAAATAGGTTTGATTTGATCGTTTACTTTCTTTAGGTTGATATGAGTATCGAATAAAGCACCTCGGTGTAGGGTACCGTCGACTTAACTTCATAAAGATCATGCATATTTTATTTATATCAAAATTTTGTAATTAAAATTTACAGTTAGTTTGTATTAATATCATAAGCGCGGTTATTGTCAGTTGGAATAATTATAAAATTAGATTTTTAGACATGAATTATCATGTCAATCTAAAAACATTTACTTTTGCAATGTATTAACGCTTATTACTTGTGATATCCACAAGTAAGTCATTTGGTATTCTTCTTTATCCCTCTACTAAATCTTCTTTATCCCTCTACTAAAACATTTAAACGCTTAAAGATATATATTAGTTTTTTTTTGTATTCCAAATTTAACATATAAAAAGGGTATAAATTTTGCCCGTGTCACTTGTCTTATTCAATTTAAGTAACTTTTCTTATTTAACCTCACTTACCGTACACAAAAAAAAACCTTAGCTACTAAATCCAGTCCACCACTCGCACTTGGTACAACGTCACACTAGGAATGCGAAAATCAGCGAATTTGTGCCTTTTATAAACTGTCCGCCATCATCGTAGTACGCGGAATTACCAATGAGGGAACACGTACGGTCGGCAAAACAAATCTTATTTTTTTTTTAGAAAACATTTCAAAATTTTACAATTAAAGCGTTTGTTGTTTATTTACAACCATTAAATTTTCTTTCGTTAAATTTTACTACATTTTTACATTTTACTTCTGAACTACTTATACGATTGAAGTGACTTTAAACAATAAATTTTTCTACGATGATTTGTGACTTGAAGACGAGCTACCTGATGGTAACCGGTTGCCGATGTTTACCGTCGTCCATAGACATCCATTACTAAAGGCATCACCGAAACGTGTCAATAGAACACCATCAAGAATGTAGCGAGAATCTGGTTTGTTACCTCTCCGACATTGCAGATGATGTACATTAAAAGCATTAGAAGATTCTAAAAGGTCGATAACTAACCAGGCCGGCAAAGATTAAAAATTATCAAACTGGACACAACGATAGATGAGGCGCAGCACACAATAAAACTCTTAAATTTACTTTATAATGAAACATTGAAATATGTATGTATGCATCGGAATGTTCTGCTTTGAAGAGAAGAGAGGAAAGGCGGATGCGTGCAACGGACATGCGGATGTTGAGATGGATGCGTGGTGTTACAAGAATGGTTAGAGTACGAAATTAGTATGTTAGAGGAAGCTGGAAAGTAGCATCTATTGTGGAAAAAGTGAGAGGTGCCCGTTTGTCATGGTATGGGCACGTAATGCGCAGGGAGGAATTTCGTGTCACGAGAGGAATGCTGGGAATGGAACTGGATAGATATAAGGGAAGAGGAGGACCGAAGAAGAGGTGGATGGACTGCGTGCAAAACGATATGAAAATTAAGGATGTGTGCATTGACATAACGAAAAATAGAGATGTATGGAAGGAAAGAACACACTGTGCCGACCCCTAGTGATTGGGATGAGGGCCGGGAAATGATGATAATGAAACATAGAAATACGATTTTTTTTACTGTCGCTACATTTGGGCTGAGCCGTGAGATGTGACCCGCAACATAAGTAGACAAGTCTGAAATTCGGCGTCAGCACTAACTAACGTAGACTCATCGTACTAACTCAACAATTATTACTTCTTATAAGTCAATCATCATTACGACCTATGCTGTACCACTGCTTAGGTCTTGACAATGAGGGAGTGCTGAGCCGCAGCCCGCCACGCTGGTACGTTGGCAGAATGCACTTTACCATACGAGGCTATATCACCACTTATCATCGGGGAGTTTAGTCAAGGATGGCTTTAAGCGCGCATATTTACTCGTGCCTATTCAGTAGTGCTTTGAGTTTATCATGTCATCATTAATAGTCACCACATTATTCTTCTTTAAGTGAATAGCTGACACGAACGAACAAGCCGTCTGTCTACTCGTGGGTGGTCTGTACCACTCATGGACATTTCCATCTTCCTTTTCCTGCCCTCGATTATTATACCTTGTGTTATAGATGCCTATGGGCTTGGTAGCCACTTACCGTCGACAGACGAGTTGTCTATTCGTTTGACTTCTATAGACGAAAAAAACATCCATTACCCAAAAGCCCTCACCAATATTTGCTGGTCTAGAAATCGATATATGAGTTCGGGCAAAGGGTGCTCACGATTGGAACCTTAGAACCGAGTTACGTACTTTAAATTCGATTTTACTTGGACGGTGCAGGCTGGTCGGTTGGACAAACACTCTTTGGACGAGGAAATCAACCCTGAACAGATAGACGTAGTAATCCTTACTAATATTCATTATCATCATTATCTCAGCCGAACAACGCCCACTGCTGGGCAGAGGCCTCCCTCAAGGATCTCCACAACAATCGGTCCTGCGCTGTCCTCAGGCAGTAGCTACCGACGACCCTCGCCAGATCGACTGTCCATCTCGCTGAGGGTCTACCCACTTAGCGTTGCCCGATGCGTGGTCGCCATTCGCGAACCTTTCCGCCCCACCGGCTGTCCGCTGGGTCGATTGTGAAAAAATTTGATAAATAGATTTACTTTCAAGTCCAAGAAAGGACATAGGCTATTTATGGTGTTTTTTCAGAAATTTCTTTAGATTTTGTGTAATGCCGACCCCATAGCCTATTTGGTAGTGATCCAGCCTGCCGAGCGAGGGATCCCGGGTTCGATTTCCGGCCGAGGCAGGCGTTTATGTGACAGATAAATGTTTGTTCTCGGGTCATGGGTGTTTGCAATGTCATATTTGTGTGCGTCTATGCCACCTGAAACGCGGGGAATACTAGTGCGGGGGTGTGAGTGTGTATAATATATATATAATATGAAAGAGCTTCTCTCATTAATAGAATAAATAATACACTCTGAATCAACATAGAGGAGGCCCCGAATAAAAATTCGTCTATCATAAACATCACAATAACAGAATAAAATGGTTTTACGGTTGACCTTTATAAAACTCTTTAAAGTTGAAGATTATCGCTATTCAAGTTGAAAAACGTAGGAATGCCATTTTTATTTCTAACCAGTAAACTACCCTCGCTTCGGTTCGGAAAAACTACGCCTTACGCTAAGAAATAGTAGCCGAATTATTTTAAATTAATTTATAACTTTTTTATATATGGACGGATTGCAATGGAACAAACTTTAAGTATATAATGATGCTTACTGCAATATATTAGTGAAAACCAGAATAAAATCAGTTAAGCCATTTCTGAGATTAATGTGGACAAACGCACAGACAAACGGACAACAATTCTAACTATTGTTTGCGTTCTATCGCGTTAATAAAGGCCCGTAATAATGTTTTTTCTCATAAGTCGTTTATGTACAGAAATCGATCAGTTAGAATTTTATTATAAGTATATAGATAGATATACATATAGATTCCGAATAAAGTCAAAAGTGAAATGATTTTAAGGAATTCCAATCGCAATTTTTGAGTGAAGTGTTAAGTGACAATTCGGTATCCTTGATTGCCGGCACTTCTTCCCATTTATGAAACAATTGCCCCCTTCCACTACATAACACTAAGTTAGTGAACATAAAACAGACTAAACTTTTAGAGCTTTAACTTTAAAGGATAATATGGTATAAATTAATATAACAATGTCGAAACCAGTTCCGCGCAGGTTTAAACTTACTTTGTAATTGTCATGTGTTGTATAAAAAATGTGTTGAAGAGTTTCATTCGCCGTTTCTTCACCTCATTGTTTAAAGCACCTTTTCGAAACGGTGGTAGAAGCAATAAATGACGTGTATTTACAGAATACCTAAATGATTAAATGATTTTGAATTCGAATTTAAATACTAACTATACCTATCCTAGGTACATATTAGGGTAACTGTGGAATCGTACTGGATAGGCAAAATTTCTTGAACGCGCTTTGGCGATATCTTCTGTTCGACCGCTTCAGCGCTCAAGGAATTTATCCCTACAGTGTGACGTTTAGGGATGTCACAGACCTTCGACTATCAAATAAGCTTGTGACATCTCATTTTCCTAATAAACTCTCCTCCAATCCGCAAGTCTCGAAGTCTCTCCAAGAAGACAATGAGTTCTTTTTCTGATAAAATACATTTATTTCCTCAAAAAATATATATTTCAAATAATGCGAATTTTGATAGCATTCAACATATAATTTATGAGCATATAATTGAAACATAATTATAATATAATTAATTATAAATATTAAAAAAAAAAGAAATAAAATGAAGTCGTGCGTCTTGATTCGAACCAATTATTTAGATTTTGGACATCCGAAGAAAAAACCGAATTCTTGTCCAATCTTCGCCAAAACCAAATGAAAAAAGCTGAAATACGATTCCGATTTTGCTTCCCCGATGTTAATAGGGAGTGCAGAGATACTTTTAAACATCTTCAATCTCTCCAGTACATAGTGTTATACGGGAGTTATATGGGGTTCGTGTTCACTTAGAACCCATCAACGATCATTTATAAGAGACGGCAACTGTATATCGTATGAACACGCATACACAACAGATAATAATACATTGCGTGTGTGTGTGTGTGTGTTTCAAAAAGTTCCCGCAGTAACAGTACATTACCGCAACTCATTATTTGTGTCAATTCCGCTCACATTTTAGTTTTATTTATTTTCTGCACAACGAAAATAACTTAATCCCGATGTCAAACGCTAACAGTACTAAGGTCGCTAACTGTATTGGATGACCCGAAATTTTTCGCGTTTGACTACACGTGCTCGGAATGCAAGTAAAATTGCAATATCGTTGTCTTTCTAGGGGTTCCGTAAATATATTTGAATAGTCCAAGATGTACAAATATGCGTGAATAGCGCAAAATGTTTTTATCTGTACTGCTGTCTTTATGAAAAGTCCAATAGCTTGAATTTTGGGCGTAAAACTTACATAAATTCATAATCAGAAAACCGAGTACTACGTTTTCCCCTTGGGCCGTTTTCTATATTGCATATCTGGTTTCAAGAAGTATATAGAAGAAGTAAATGAGAAGATGAAGACGTACACCGTTGGGTCCTTCGTTCGTAAGTTTCTCGATGGAGTACAATTTGTTGATGCATTTATTGATTTGACTACAACAATTATGGTGAAATTTATAAAGTACTTTTGTTATTGATCTTATGTCTAGATCCAGCAAACTGCCCCTTGAATGTACTTTAAGAATTCGAAACGGTTACTAAGACTAAAATTCAGGTCATAATATATTTAAGTAGATTCCAAAATTGCCAGCGGAACCCTAATACATAAAAGAATCTCAAAAATTCGCGATGCAATCAGCTATCTATTAAGCCGCCTGATGTAGCACAAAATGGAATGGAGTCGATTTAGTTGTAAAATAAAATAAATTCAAAGCAGACGTAGATAACGATGTTGTACTTCAAAGATGTCTGCTATGAACGCACGCTCACACATCAATATTTAAATCGCACACATATTCTGAGATTCTCTGTGTTTGATGCGTGGCAAATAACCAAGTAACCAACACCGGGAAACATATTAGTCAGATAGAATTTGTGAGATGGCAATTTTTCGTTAACGCAGCCGTATATCTCTATTATTAATCTGTAGTTACCAAATAACACAGAGTTAAAAACCTAACACTTAATTAATCAAAGAATTTCCAAAAAAAATATTACTTTTTATTTTATTTCATATCCGAATTGTCAATTTTATGTAGGCAATGCTATTTTCGGAAAAATTCATACGGTCAAAACGAGTTAACGCAAACACCAATTTGGAATAATATTTCTACACTTAAGAACTACTACCTAATAAGTCTATACTAATATTATAGAGTGAATTTTGTCAGTTTGTGTATATTCGGAGGGTAATCTCTGAAACCATGACACCTATATAAAAAAATTGTTTTACCATTTTAAAGGTACAGTATTCCGAATGAAAAGGTTATATATTACGCAAATATATTATTTTTTTCAACCCGAACACAGTCGGCCTAGGCCGCTAGTACCATGTCAAGTATTAATACTCCATTCTTCTTTTGTTCTACGTGGAAAGGGTAACAAACTCGTGCGATATAAAAATTACTGTAGGTACCAGAGACAAGATTGACATATTGAAGCGACAAATCATTGAAATACCAAGGATAATCAAATAAATCTGTTGAATATTACCGTCTAATTGGTCTATGAAATTATTGAATTACCATGCAATGCGCCGTTATAAATCCAAGTAAATATTTATTTGAAATGCTGTGAAACATGAACGTTAGTTTCCTGGTACAATAAACAATTGTGGAGAAGGTACGCGTACGAATTTTTGCGACAACGCATCGCAATTATTGAAATGATTTCAACTAATTAGTTTCACTACAGACCGCGACTCTCTCCACACAATTGAGCTTTAAATGTAGGTAGAGCTATGCTGCTTCAATGTAGATCTCTGCAAATGATGACATTAGTAGTAAATTAAATCGGAAGCTCTATGTCACCTTAATGTCTCGACTGACGATGACAAGCGACACGTGTTATGTCAATGTGCTGTCAAACATACAAACAACATCATACCAGACCGTGACATATTAAAAATATTTTAATACACCTTTATAGTATCAGTAACCTACCAATGTATGTATGCCAAATGTTACATTAATTTCTGAACCACAGAAGAATTAAAGAAGTAAAGAGAATCACGCATTATCAAATTTTTGAACATCCACTGTTATTACTGTGCAAAAGTATTATATTCGTATTTCTAGACATTAATTCCACCTCCCTCCCTCCCTCCACGTAGATTTGGATTTGGATGTTAGCTAGAACCAAGGGACGCCCTGTGTATTGACCACTAGACCCCATACACGTGTATCAAACACACCTACACCACGGTGCCGTTCAAACAGCAAACGGTGTAACAACTCGTTGATTGTACCCCAACGTTCCAAACTGCAAACATACAACGGTTGGTTTTAGAATTGCAGCTAATCGAGCAGGTACAAACTCTACCACCATGTACAAGTAATGTTGGTATAAAACTGGATGGCACAGAGCCTGCGACCTCTAAAAGCACCCTTCCTTTTCCTACCTACCTATACCTAGCGCTTTAATCGTATACGTTATTCAGCATTAAAGCCTTTACGCTCCCAATTAAAAAACGCTGACAATTTGACTCTTCGAATATAAATCCTTTAGTATTCTTAGCTTAACGAGATGTTAACATTAACTGAGTAATAAGGATGTATTGAAAAATCTCCAACGTAGTACGAAAACAATTTGGATTCCTTTCGAATAGTTATCTATGAACGCATCTAGAATTTTAATCACTTCTTGAAGTAATGCCATCGACCTAGGCAACGATTTTACGTAACTCAGCCAATAACCTCACGTTTTCAATGAAAACCTATTTATATTTGCAATCAAAATATTTAAATATATTAAATATAAAGGGTTAAATTTCACTGGCAGAATGCAACATAAACTTCAGCAAAAAATGTTGCCATTATTTTAAATAGTTAATTTGCTATTTTGGGAAAACATTTTCGAATAATTTTAAATTACAATTAAAAATATTTTATTTTATTTTAATATCAGAGAAATTAAAATTTATAAACAGTAGACTACAGCAACTGAAAAGCGACTAACAAACAGACACTGATAATGTATTTATGTTTTAAAAACACTTACTTTTACTTACTTGTAAAGACGAATTGTGAGGCACATTTTTTTTCTATAATTGTATTAACTAGTAATTATATGTGCTTATCGGTTATAGTACATATATGTAAATATTTAATAAATATATACCCGGAAACAAAAAATACCCTTTAGACTAAGTGATAATATAAGAAAGCACAGAAATCCTTTGTAAATTGTTCAGTTTTTGGGAGATAAATGTTTGTGCAAAAAAAATTAAAATTGTCTAGATCGTTATAATTAGACGAGATCAATGTAACAATGTATAATGATTAACAGTTTGTGTATTTGATCGAGTGAAAATATACTCACGAATTCAATAATAATGACGAAAAGAGTAGATTACGTTATAGTAATGTTGAATTGGAATCAAGAAAACGCGTTTATAGCAATTTTTCTTCAGGGCTTACAAAAACAATAAATAATTATTTGAAGAGTAATTTTTAAAAGGCGGATTGTGATAGGCAGATAGATGTAAGTGACAGTGATTTAAAGATATCTAGATTCTGTGTGAAACCTAGTTCATATATTCCCATTTTTGGTAATGCTGGCTATATCTGATGAGTGAGTTGTAAATTTACACATTTGATTTAAAAATCTTTAACTTCAAAAAAATGCATCGCATTATTAAAACCGTACAAAGGTTAAACAACAATGCAAATGTAAACATTCAATTAAGTACTTGAAGGTCAAGGTGAACGATCTTTAAACCCAAGGACGAAAGAGGATATTGCCTTTGCGTACATTAGAGTTAGTTCTTGAAATGGAGCCAAACTAGTGTCATGTATACATGTAGCTATGTTAAAGATCTGAGCATTGCACCGGCTGTATGGTGGTGAATGCTGAAAAACTATCGGACTATTGTTTATTTAGGGTATAAGGGACTTCATATAACATTGATTCTAACCCAGTATTCCTCAACACCACAATGCACCCTGGTGAACGAGGGAGGAAGCAATGGTGGCATGTCCATCCTATTTTAAACCGCTGAGCTCTGTACTTCACAGTTTTACCAAGGCTGTACTCGGCTTAAATACCGTAAATGAAATGTAAAATGCTTTCAATGTAATGCAGCTGCGCCAGTCTTCTTGGCTGATAACTCATCAACGGTGCCTTTGGCGTTACAGATGTCCATAGGTGTCTACTTACAATCATTTACCTTGTGTTCGTTTTTCGGTAGACATTAAAAAGTAAAATTGGAGCCACCTATGATGACTGCTATAAAATATTTAAGCCTCTCTCAAGGTCAATAGCATCCAAAACTCGAAGCCCAATCGAAAACAAGCCCATTTGCATTAAGCATTAAAGAAGAAATTCATGTAAGCACGCACTCCACACCCATGTCACGTAGAAACTTTAGAAAAACCATCTGGTCGGCGAAACGAGACAGATAGTGGGAAATTTATTCGCAACGCGATCTAAGTTATGTGTGAACGTGGAACGCTTATGCTATTTCTGATCTTCTATCATGCTATATCAGATGATTGTGGCCATTTCCATATGCACAATGCTGTCTAAAATGTCCGTTTAAGTGTGCCATTTTCTGTGTTTTGAAGTAATATCGCCCTTAGCGAGACTTAGGTTACGGGATTTATTTTTATATTTATGATTATAAATGTCGGCGTACTATACGTCGCTGACAGTCTACAAAACCAACCGAATTCATATCAAGACAATACATTTTGTTTGTTGAGATAGTAATTCATAGTTTTTTAAGAATCCAATAATTACCGCTGCAAATAAATTATCAACAAATTCAATTCAAATGTATTCCAGATAGACCTTTGGCGGAAAAACTGTTTTAAAACAAAAGAAAACTGATAGGAGTTGGTTTAGGATTGCGAAAACATGTTGACTTTTTTATATTTGTCTCTAAATTCGATTAAATAAACCCTTTGGATAATTGTTTGCCCAGTTTCTCCGTACCAAAGATGCAACTTGATAAAAATATTTTACTATTCTGCATACTCATGGTAGAAGGAAAGATTTAAGAAAAAAATATGTTGTGAATTTTCCAACAGGATAAAATTTTGTAAATTTTTTCCTTGATTCATTAAATATTACATCTATACTCGACTATCACTTTTGATTTTATTCGTCATCCCATCGTAAAAGAAAGTCGGAGATTTATAAAATAAAATCTTAACACAATACCAGCGTATTTATTAATGATGGCAACAATAATCTTAAGATTGTGTTTTTTCGAGCATAAGAAATTATAAACAATAAAAATTTCATAAATTCTTTCTTACAACAAATTAGAATGTTAAATTGACGCGTAAAAATACCTTATTGAAGCAATTTATTTAAAAATGCATGCACCGATCGTTCTATTCACGTTTCAAAGTGACAATACTATTGGCACTGCGAACCCAAACATAAATATTGCCTTAAGAAACTAATGTATTTTACAAGATAATGTTAAAATCAGCAGATATTTGTATTACAGAAAAGAGCAATCAGAGCTATATACAAATTGAAGTGACGTTAGTCATTAAGGGATAAATTTAAAGAAATAGGTGTACTCACCGTAGCCAGTCAATATATTTATAGTAATTTATTATTTTATTATTTCTTAAAAAAATATGTACAAGCAGAAAAGTGATACACACAATCATGAAACAAGAAATAGACACAATTTGGTTACGTCTCTATATCGCCTTCAAAAGATTCAGCGTTCTTTTATGGGGCTTAGAGGTCGTTTTTACAATAAGGTTGCAAAGTTGATACGCGATTGGATTGGAACTTTTAAGCGAGGCGGTAAAGCACAGCTTATAAGCAAAGGATATTATTATATTGTAGATGAATATATTAATGACAAGAACGCCTGGAAATAATGGTGTCGAAACCGGTTCCGCGCAGGTTTTAACCATTTATAATTACCATGTGTTGTTTTAAAAAATGTGTTGAGGAGTTGCTTTCGCCGTTTCGTCTCCTCAATGTTAAATCACCTATTCGAAACGGTAGTGGAAGCAATAAATGACGTGCATAAGTGGATTTACAGAATACATCATGTAGGTAAATTATGTTGAATTTGAATAACTATAAGTTACACACTTTTGTACCATCCTCGAAAATGAAGTGATCTTTATGTCTAGTAACAACCACAAAATCAAAATCATTAATTCATTTAGATATTGTGTAAACCACCAGTACACCACAACTACAACCTTAGCGTCAGACAATCTACATTCCATAACCAGTTAGCTCACTTTTTATATTGATTTTGTAAATGGATAGGTTTGACCACCAGCCGCTTGAGGCCTTGACACTGCAAGTCATGGTCAATATTAACCAACATCAATCAGAACAGTAGATGTACCACGCTCATATTATGTCAACTCATAAGATGGTCAATTTCAATGGCTGCTGTTAGGAAAATACAAAATATTAAAAAACTACCCTCGCTTCGGTTCAGAAAAATTACGCCTCACGTTTAGAAATAACACCTGCATTGTGGTTATGGCTGGATTTTTCTCGTTCTATGATTTAGAAATATATTAATTAAATAAATAAATAAACATTTACACACTCACACTCCCGTACTAGGATTCCCTGTGTTGCGGGCGGCATGGACATATCTACATACATACATATATGACATCACAAACACCCATGACCCGAGAACAAATATTTATCTGTCACGTAAATGTCTGCCCCGGTCGGGAATCGAACCCGAGACCCCTCGCTCGGCAGGCAGGTTCACTACCAACTAGGTTATGGGGTCATTATATGAGGCGTTATATTTATGGATGGATTACCATGATACGAACTTTAATTATTAAGTGACGCTTACTACAATACATTAGTGAAAACCGTAATAAAAACGATTAAGCTGTTTCTGAGATTAGCGCGCATAAACGCATAGACAAACAGACAAAAATTCTAACAACTATTGTTTTGTGTTCTACTGCGTTAATGAAGGCGCCTAATAATAGTTTTTCTCATCCATCCTTCATGTACAGAAAGCGATCAGTTCAAATTTTATTTTTTGTATATGTTACAGTTAAAACCAGTTTTTAGATAGAACGCGTTTTCCCTAGTTAGAACTAGTTTTTACTAAATGTTTTTGTTAAAACTAGAATTTAGGTTAGGTTATGTTATGTTAGGTTCTTTGGAGGTCCCCCTGGGGGCCGCCACCTTGTCGTGGTGGGGGGGCTTGCGTATCCTAGTGATCCCTGAGGCTATACGGCAGAGCTACTCATACCGGAAGTCGAAGGGTGAAGGACCAGACTAAGAGCGGCCCACGGAGTAGATTCCTCCGGGTGTCCCTCTATTGAGCGGAGGGCACAGCGGACGGGAACGCGGTGGTTGTTTTCGGGCCCGAAAGCGTCTGATTGGGGGCAGGAGAGCGCTCTTGGTGCCCGAGAGCGCTTTAGGCGAAGGCGGTCCGATACGCAGACCAACCGTCGGGGCGTCACGGTCGAATGCGCGAGCGATCCCGTGGCGCCCCATGAAGACGATGAGGGCCCCGCTGGGTTTTAGTGGGTATTATGGCACGTAGGGGCGTGCCAGCGAGTCCCACATACCCGCCGCCTCGCCGCGGCGGGATGCGTAAATGCATTTCCCAGCGTTAAAAAAAAAAGGTTCTTTGGAGGTGTGCCCAGCACGGGACAATCAGTGCCGTGAACTCGTCGCTGCTATAGAGGACGACCTCTTGCTCGTTGATTTGGTGAAAGCTATGGTGGAGAGCGAGAAGTCGTGGAAACTCGAAGTGTCCTTCTGCGAAGAAGTCATGTCGCAGAAGGAGGCTGCGGAAAGAGAGAGAGAAAATACTTCTAACCTCCAAATCCGCAGCCGGCGAACCGGGCATAGGAGAAGAGGCACCCACGCCCATCTTCGAACCCCATAACAGAGTCTATGGCGTAGGATACAGGGTGTCCTGCGCCAAAAGAAACGAGCCTCGAGGTGATGCGCACGGTATTCCTGCGTGCACCTCAAAGACGGAGGGATGAAGTAGCTCCAGATTCATCCCGCACAGGGACAGGTTCTGTGGAAGAGCGAACGCCGTCGGGACCGCGGAAGAATGCGAAAGTGTACCCGCAGTCTCGACAAAGGGCGCTCAGAGGAACACCGTGGAGTTTTAGCCGGTAGGAGACCGGCATATGGGGAACCCATGAGGGTTACCCCACGTAAAAAAAAAGGTTATGCTAAATTAGGTTCGGTTAGAATGAACGAGCATACAGCGCGCGGATGGCGCTCGGAAAGAGATTCCCCGCACTTGTCGAAACTTGTCGAATCAGGTGACGTCTTGCGATCAATGAGAATAAGATACGATGAACTTTGACAACAGTTTTAACTGACTCACTTCGGAAAAACGCGTTTTGTCTAGTAAGAACTAGTTTTAACTGATATTCAATTTTGAGCATTAGTTAATTCTAGTTTTAACAAAGGCATTTAGTGAAAACTACTTCTAACTAGGGAATACGCTTTCTATCTAAAAACTGCTTTTAACTGTTACATATACATATAGATTGTTCATTTTAATAGTCTTTCATGGGCTATGAAGCAAAATCAAAGTTACGAAGGCAAAATTATGAAATCCAATTAGAATCTAGAAGCTTTGAAAGTGACTTACACGGTGGCTAATTTAAATTTTATGTTAACAGAAGTGGTTAAATGAATTCTAAAAATCATAGTTTATTATTCAAAGCAATTCCATCACCAGATTATTAGCGGATTTCTCAGAAAAACAAACAAAATACTATTGGTAAATTCTGTGATTTTTAAATTAGGTCGATTACCTGATTCTCGGTATTTTAATAAATAAACTAATGCATTATGGTGTCTCACCACAATTAGTTGACCTTATACAATCTTACCATTGTAAACGTAGGTTTATATCAGGGATGTGATGTAGCTCCGTAACTATAATCGTAACTATTGGATCCAATAAAAAGTTTCAGATAATTTCGGATACAGGCAGACTCTAAATAAAGCCCGTTTTGACTGATATACACTAACGTATCGGACATTAACCGTGTCGTTCGCATGTTAGACAGTTTTTATTATTATATTTGTTTTTTTTGTGATTATAATACCACATAAAACCTAGAAAGAAAGTCAAACTTTGTAAATACATATACTATATTTGTTTTCCAAGCCGTAAGTTATCTAATATCCGTAACCAAAATTATTCGAAAAAATTTCATATCAATACCCGTAACTGAAACCGGTAAAATATTATTCATATCCGTATCCACATCCGGATCCGAAATTTCGTATAACATCCCTAATTCATACAAGTAATTAATGTAACAAAAACAACCGGCTTAAATTTAAAGAAGGTGAATTTCTTGGTTTCATCTCCTATTTTTCACATTTAGGGGTGGTACTTTATCTTCACTTTTAAGTGGGACCAAAAGAAACAAACAAAAAATTACGGAATTCTGAGATAGCAAGCACAAGAAAACTTTATGTATATAGATTATTACAAACTGAATGGTTATTATAAGATAAAACTGTTAGAACACGAGTTTCATAAGTAACCATAGGTTGTAATAAGTGTTCAGATACAAACAACGCTTAATACTCACACAGAAAATAGTCTCCAAGAGAAGTTCTTGTCATTTTTTCTTCAAAGACTGCTCATAGTAGGGACTTGTCGAAGTAATGGTGTGATTAATTAGCTTTCAAAATGTGAGTTACCTATTATAAATAAAATTTAAATTTTATTCTATGATGAATAATTAATGATTCTACATTTAGTAAATGTCAGTAAATATCATACATATATGTAAAATATGAAAAAAGGAGAGAGGAAATGATTTAGAAAACTGGTATAAAAAATGTAAGTACACATTGCATGATAACCTTTTCGTATATTATTTATTGTTGAAAGGAATTCATTTATTCCACAGCGACTTCAATGTGTCATTATAAATAATTCGAAAATAGTAGTTTCTTTTTCTTCCAAGGATATTATGCCAAGATCTTCAATTTTTCCATTACATACTTAATATCTAAATTCTATTTACTAAAGACTTTACGGATGATGGACTGTTAATGAATCTCTCCTCCGTTGTGAATTAATTGAATTGAATATAAGTGATAAAATAACTCTGTCAAAATATTTTTAAGCAGCTTGTAATCTTCTGAGAATTAAATTTATTAAAATTACTAAGATGTAACAATCATGTAGAACTCGTTTGAAATACACGTCTGGCAACACTATCGCGTCCTTACGTCAAACTCAGCTTGCCCATTGTTTATCGAATTGTTTCGTGTACGAAAATAATTTAACTACAAATGAAAAATAATTCTAATTGATTAATTACTATGTCAGCTGAAGAGGAGACTTATTGCCGTCTTTGTGCCGATCCCACACCGAAGACTCAGCTGATATCGCCCGAAGAAGACGTCGCGATTAGTTCGAAAATAGCAACTAAGTTATTGTGGATAAATATTGACATTACAACACCTAGTTTGTTTCCAACTACAATATGTTTCGCCTGCTTCGATTCCTTAGAGCGTACATGGTCTTTCCTGCACAATGTGCGCACCGCACAAGAAAAATTGACAACAATATTGTCGATGAAAGTCACGCGTCAAAACAGCGAAGCCTTGAAAAAACTAGAGAATCCTGAAGCGGGCAAACCGGTTGATAAGAACTGGGAAACTTTTCAGGAGTTAAAAACTGAAGTTAAAGTCGAAGCAGTGGAAAATCCAGACTTTGTAGCTGCAGAGGCATTATTGAAAGTGGACTACGAAATCAAGGCAGAACGCAGTGACAACGACTTCCAAGATTCAATCCTAGATTACACAAATGGTTTTAACTCAACCGACAGCGACATACCCCTTGGAGTGGCCATTAAAGCGAAAAAGTTAAAACGAAAACATAAAAAGTATCAAAGTGAAAAGTATTCGACGGACAGTATCAATGTAGCATCTGTGAATACAACTTGGGACAACTTTATATGTGGCTGCGGACGGTGTGACGCTCAGTGTAAGAACATCACAGCGTTGCAACTACATTCCTTGGAAATACATAACCAATGTTGCACGTTCAAATGTCTTGAATGCAATAAGAGATTCCTTACCTACAAGCCCTTTATAACACATGCTAGAACACACAGCAACGATCTACGGTACTGTTGTGAATTTTGCAATAATCTCTTCAGTCGATCGTCATATCTGAAACGCCATAGGAACAAGGAGCATTCCTGCATTTTCCTCACAAAATGTAGGAACTGTGGGACATATTTTGATACAGCCGAACAGTTAAATGACCATAAAATTGCATTCGGGACTGAATTCAAAAGATCTAGAAACGATAGTAAAGGTGAATTAATTTTGAAATGTGAGTTTTGTGACAAAAAATTTAAATCTAGAAGTAATTTGCAGCAACATAAACTAGTTCATACAGAAAGAAGCCGGGACTTCTCATGTCATATTTGCGGTAAAATGTTCTTTACGAAGGGTACTTTAGGCACCCATATGATGACCCATGAAGAAACGAAGCCATTTAAATGTGAATTTTGTCCATTAGCCTTCCGAGCTCGTGGGAATCTCCAATCACATCTCAGTTTACATTCAGGGACAAAACCGTTTGTTTGTGAACAGTGCGGTAAAAGTTTCCGGGTAAAACGGCATTTAAAATCACACTCTATAGTACACACGGACTTGATGCCGTTTTCCTGTGATTATTGCAGCAAAAGATTTAGATTCAAAACGCGATTAAACCTACATTTAAGACAGCACACTGGTGCAAAGCCGTACAGATGTATTTATTGCCAAAGAGACTTTACAAATGGTTCAAATTTCAAGAAACATATGAAGCGAAGGCATGGCATAGATACATCAAAACAGAAGTATGATAATATTGTCCCTGATCTTAAACCTTGTGATGTTACAGTAACAGATGGCCAAGCATGAAATTGCTTGTGTTTCATCTTTGTTATTTTTGTACTAGATACAACGGATGTTATAGAGTTCCGTAACCGTAACCGAAACTATAACGCGATAAAACATTCGGATAATTTCGGTTAGAGGCAGAGTTTAAATAAAGCACGTTATGGCTGACCGAGCCGTTACATTAGTTGCGTCGTTATCATTTTAGACATTTTATATTATTTATTTTGTTTTTTCTGTGATTATAATACCACATAAAACCTAGAAACAATGTCAAACTTTGTAAATACATTATATATTTTTTCCAATTCGTAAATCATATCCGTAACATCGGATAATAATTTCATATAACCTTAACCGAAATCGGTAAAATATTACCCATATATTCGGATCCAGATATGGATCCCGAAATTTCATATCCATTACAACATACTAGATTCAAGGCCGTTATTCCTTGTGTGTTGGTAGACTTTACTGTATGTAATGTTAAGATTTATTTTACCTATGCAGTAGTATTCTGCCTATAACTTAAACAGTACAATTACATCACAAGATCATTCGATATGTTAATATTGTGTTTGAAAGATCCAAACTGTTTTATGTACAAACACTATAAGACATCAAGCACAATTAAGACAAAAAATAATTAATTCCAGCGGATAGAGTTATTACCATATGTAACACTAAAAATATACCACCTAATAAGGCTCATTGTACAATTTTGCCTTTTTAATCTGTAGTATATTGTTACTTGACCAATTATAGCATAGTTGAGTGAGTATGCTGAGAAATATGCTGGACTTGAAAGATTGTTCCTGATTGATCGGATGTCAGATGAATGTTTGTTTATAGCTGGCGGCTATTTGTGATGTTTTTGTGTGTCCATACCGTCCGACATAGGGAATTCTAGTGTGAGGTTGTACGTGTGTGAGCTTTTTTTTAAAACTACAATCTTTGACCTTTTAATATATATGTTACTTAATTAACTGAATGTACTTGAAAGTTATGATGTAATTGTAAATTATTTTGACATTACACTATTATTATTATTGTACTAAAGTCTGATTTTTATATTTTCAGTGTCAATTAATTGGAAATAAAATAATAGGATATATTAAAAAAAAATCAATTAACGATTATTAATTGAAGCACAAATAATTTAAGTGAGTGTAGATGATATTCCTTATATAATTATTACGTTTATAATATGAGACTTCAATTAAATAATGTTATTTGTATTCAGTATGAAAAAGTTGGTTTTATAGTTAATTTTGTAAAGATACATTCTACTATTCAATTTGTAGTTTAATTATTTATTCATTTGAACGACTTATTAGGTTTGTAATATAGTATCATATTAGATTTTGGACAACAATGTAATGCGATCAATTAATGTATTGCATGCATGCATATATTCACATATATATTGTGAATATTGCTTTGATGTATCAACTCCTTTACAGTGTTGTCCATCACTGGACCTAGCACCTTAACGCTGTACTATTGAAAAGATAATGGCAGATCAAATTTTATGTACTGTGCAGGACTCGCAGCAAATCCATGGCTTACAAGTCTCATGTTAACCAGCAAATTGGCAAGTGTGTTCATTTAGGGGCAAAAAATGTAGAAATCCAACCAACACAAAAACTCTTGAATTCGATCCACGATCACACACAAATTGTAGTTTTATTGCCAATCCAAACATCACTGAAATTATGTGTGGCGTCTTCCTTAATGCTCTACTGCAAGGCTGCTAGAGAAAGCTGGAATGTACTGAAACGCAAAAACGTTCATTGGAGAGTTAGTACCTACCCTAGCGTTGGAAGTTTTTATGCAGACTCAAGGCCTCTGTCTAGGCTTAAGGTCTGCCAATCTAAATAAAAAATAATCACCTCGTATATGAAAGATCATAACTTGAGAACAAGGGCACCAACTTGGCTGTTTTGTCGGTTCGTAATTGTTAGGACAAAGTTTGTATGAAATATTTTTTTTTATATCCTCTGGAAAAATTATTATGGATGGTATTTTTGTATAACAATCGTTGAAAATGTAAGCTTCAATTTGAAATATCTGTTCAATAAAAAATTAGCTGGACAAATCCCTTCTTGACGAACTGGTCAACAGACAAAGCACAGCCTAAACCACTGTGAAAGATGTTATAAAAAACATATATATATATACATATATATATATATATATATTATTTTTTTCTGATCGCACTTTTCAAAAGTGTGGCGTCGCTAGTTACTGATAAAAATGAAGATGATATCGTGCCCGCGAAAGCGGTCAAGAAACTTTGCCACTAGCAAATCACCGCCATCTATCGCCCAAATTACGATGTACATATGCGTTGCTAAATTACTTAGTATTAGATATATAAAATGAATTGAAATAAAGAATATTTTTTACCATTTCAATCTTGATTTTTATTACCTATTGTAATTGATTCAAACCGTTGATAATGACACTATGTTGGTGATAAGCGAGTCCCGTGCCTGGCACTAGTCGGTGATAGCTTTAGTGTAACTGACGTAAACTAACGACGGTGACCACTTACCATCAGGTACGTCTGTTTTTTTATTAGCTTATTATATATAAAGAGAGTTCATGAGATGGTCGTATGAGTCACAACTAGCAAATTTAAATATTCTTTTACAGTGCTGCCCTCTATGTCATTTGAAGAAGCATAACTTGAGTGTGTTTTATACAGCTAGATTTATTGTACAATGTATTTGAAACAACGTATATTAATTTTATGAATCTAGCAATATGTACGTAATAAAATTTATATGTAACGTATACTTAATATGACTTATAACGTATACGTAATATGACTTATGATGAATTGCTTTTATATATTTTTTATTAGCTTATATATATATATATATATATATATATATGTATATTATTTAGCCAAGCAGATTGGATATGTTTGTTATGTTTTAAATAATCGACAAAACAGCAGATGGGTCACCCGATTGTAATGATCAACGCCGCCCATGGACATCATTACCACAAGCATCGCCGGTAAGTAGCCGTCGTAGGAAGTGAACGCGTTTGTTACTCAGTTTTAAGATTTAATATTGAACAATCTATGTGTAGATTGACAGGTTTCCGTTCTAAAAAAGTTTTTATAACCTTAAGTGAAATAAAAAATGAAATTCAGTAATGTCTCCAAATAATCAACTATTTCGAGTAACTAAGCGATTGCTATTATAGTTCTAGTAGGCGTTCAGGAATAAAAAACAGAACTATTTCTTTTGCATCAATCCATTGCCAGCTCACTACTGGGCACGAGTCTTTCCTATTAATCGGAGAAACTTATAGCGTATTTCACCACCCTGCACCAAAACAGAATGATGGAAAGATTAGTCTCCAAACCTAGGTAATGTCTCCAGAAAGGCTTCTACATAGATTAATGAATGCTATAATAATGCCGAAGGTTTAATGTTCCCTTCGAATCAGAAGCTCAGGAAATTTTTCCACTTGCGGTCACCCATTCAACTGCTTATCACGTTGACATTTAATATTAATCATATGTTAAGTATTTTCTCGAAAAAATAATGCAGGATCTGTCATGAGACGCCGATCAGTCGCTAAATCAAGCGCCGTAAGTACAAGTGTAAGGTCACACCCTCAGAAGCGCTCTCCACCATATTCCTAGAAAAACTGGAATGGACCCCTCAAGGGAATAGGTAACACATGAAAACGATCAGTGACCAGCGACATGGTGTGAGCTGAAGCGCGTAGCCCACGGCAGAACGCTATGGCGATATACGGTGAACTATGGAACAAAAAGTCGTTCTCTCCTTGTCAAAGTGTTAATATAGCTGGCGCGCGAATTTACTAATTCAATTTATCGTGTCTATCGTTTTTCGTTAATTTATCATAGCGAACATATTACAGTTCAACAGCCCTAAGTCATTTATCGAGTACGTTAGTATACTGTCATCTATGATCGAGTCCAAGCAGACTAATAGTTTTCATAGTGATTCTATCGAATGTGACTGATAGTAACAATATAAGAAGTCACCATCCAGGAGCTTGAAGAGAGAAACACTGTTGTAAGTCTGCACAGGATCAGTTAGCTCATTCCAAATATTAACCTAAGAATTTTCGGTGAGTATCTTTATTTGAATGGTATCAGTCTGCCCAAATATATAGTCCACTTTATCACGAGGGGCCTTGACTAAGCACTAAGGCACGGTGTTCGATTAGTCATAATACACAATTATTATACTACTATTAATGACTATCATATACAAAAAAAAGAGGTATAATGATGTTTGTATATAAAAATACATTTCAAATGTGTTGTACAAATGAACATACCGGCAACTTTATCCCGCCAGACGAGAACTGTTAACAAAACGCGTATCCGGAGCGTGACGTATATAGTTACCATTGTGGCGCGGAATGTTCGATGTTCAGCTGGCGAGGGAATGGCGGCCATTACTAATTTTTAAATATGGAACCTGTTTGTCTGTGGATTTTCCGAGCACTTTAATTTTGGATTTAGAATAATGTCACATAGTATGAAAGTGTGGGAAAAGGTGATAGAGAAAAGATTGCGAGAAGAGAGTGAAATTACCCAAAATCAGTTTGGGTTTATGCCAGGTCGAGGGACAATGGACGCCACCTTTGCACTACGCCAATTGTGCGAGAAATACAGACGTGCTCATAAGCACCTGCACATGGTGTTCATTGATCTTGAGAAAGCGTATGATAGGGTGCCTTGGGAAGTATTGTGGTGGGCCATGAAGAAGAAAGGGGTGCCTGGGAAGTATGCGGAGTTAATTCGTGCAATGTACAGGCAAGCTTGTGTATATGTCTGATCGTCTGCTGTCAACTCCAACCAGTTCAATGTGGCAGTAGGCTTGCACCAAGGGTCGGCTTTGAGTTCTTACCTCTTCCTGTTGATAATGGATGCTCTGACGTCGGACATACAGGAGGAGGTACCCTGGTCCATGCTATTTGCTGACGACATTGTTCTGGTTGGAGAAGATGGACCTGAGATCCAGAGCAGATTGGAGGATTGGCAACAGAAACTGGAGAATGTTGGCCTGAAAATCAGCAGAACCAAGACAGAGTACATGTTCTACGATTTCGGCGATCTCTCCAGTCCTGAAGCCATAGCGCTCGACGGTGCGCTTCTTCCAGTTTGCTGCGAATTTCGGTATTTCGGTTCACTTGTACAAAGTGATGGCGAAATAGATCGGACAGTTACGCACAGAATTAATGAAGGATGGATGAAATAGCGGCAGGTTACGGGGACAATTTGTGACCCCCGTATTCCTCTTAAACTTAAGAGGAAGATCGACAAGACCATGGTCAGACCTGCTGTCTTGTACGGATCAGAATGTTGGGCTACAAAAGGGGTGTATGAAAGACAACTGCATGCAGCTAAGATGAGAATGTTAAGAGGGATGTGTGGTATAACGCGAATGGATAGAGTAAGGAATGAGTACATAAGAGGAAGTATGAAAGTGGCACCGGTAACTGAAAAGCTACGCGGAAACCGGCTATCATGGTATGGTCCTGTTATGCGGAGGAATGAAGAGCATGTTGTACGGAAGGTATTAAGTATGAACGTAGGTGGCTATAGAGGTAGAGGAAGGCCAAAGAAGCGATGGATGGATTGTGTGAAGGATGATATGGCTAGAATGGAAGTTACTAGTGAGATGACGGCTGATAGAGAAGTATGGAAGAAAAACACATGCTGCGCCGACCACGAATAAAATTGGGACAAGGGCAGGAGGATGATGGTGATGAATAATGTAAGAAAAAAGGATTCAAATTCTTATTTGACATTTGTTGTCAATCTGTTTTTTTTTTTTGTTTAACTTTGTAACTAAGGTGATGCTCGCTAA
The DNA here is from genome assembly GCA_003671415.1 of Megathymus violae. Lineage (NCBI taxonomy): Eukaryota > Metazoa > Arthropoda > Insecta > Lepidoptera > Hesperiidae > Megathymus > Megathymus violae. Next base: position 270,451 of record PDGT01000100.1, on the reverse strand, counting down.
GAAGAATCGTTAAATTCGCTTTTTAACTGGCTCTTGAACACTGCAACCAAAAATAATAAAACGTTACGTGATTGATTTTTAGAATGCGAGTAATAATGATGACTACCCACATAAACGCCGACAAAACGAAAATGGTGGTACGGATTTCAGCGATCTTCGTTAAAACGGATAACGAGCTATTATTGCCTTGTCCGTTATTCATGGATTCGTGGATCGATGAAGCGCCATACATTTTTTTTAAAACTTTTAATAACCAAGGATTATATGCTGATGCGTTGGAGAAAAGAAGAATAGAAATTGAAATTCCTTCAATATTCCAATCAAGAGATAGAAGTTAAAGAGTTGACACTCCAAATTGTGGAAGTTTACCGGTAATGCGATTCAGGGTAACAAGGACGAACATATTTAGTTCAAAGATGATTAATATTATTGTTATTAAATATGTACTAATTTAATTTCTAACCAGCCGCGGGCATAATGTTTAATAGTACATATGTACCTTTAGATTGCCAATGTACATTATTGTGGTAAAGTAAATTGATTTATAATTTAAGATTATCTTATAAATTTAATTAAGTTTCCATACTGAAATTTTAATTGCAGCTACTTGTTTAATTTGTCGTGTATTTATTATTACTCTGTATTGTGTACTTGTACGTAATTATTTTTTTATTTTTTAATACATTTATATGAAGTTTGTTTTTTGTAATTTTTATGTAGTTTGATATTTATCATTGTATAATTTCTAATATATAATAATAATAATAATATTTTTAATGTAATGACAGTAATTATTATGAACGCCATGCCCGTGCTCACGTGTAACCGCGGGTGCACGACAGTTTATGTAATATCTATGCTTTTTGTTGGTGGGCCTTGGTGAAATAAATAAATAAAATACCCATGGTTGCATCTGGTATACACCTAGTATAGTCCTTGGCATCCTCGTACGACAATCCAAGAATTGGTATTGGATATCCGTGGGAATGGCGAGTCGATGAGGTTTAAATAGTAAAGAAGACTCCAAATATAATTTTAAATATTTAACAACTAAAATATACGAAGCGTAAGAATGATGAATGAATGACGGTGATGTTATTTACAAATGCTACAGTAACAAAAATAGGGTTGCTTATTTACAAATGTAGGGTCGCTACATGTCTAAAGGTTCCTACACACAGTGCCGGCGGCACTGCCGCCGGGTTTATGCCGAGCTGCTATGCCGCCGGCATATACGAGCCGCCGGCACATGCCGCGCGGAGCTGCCAAGCATCATTCCGGCTGTGACAGTCGTGTAGAACGCTAGCATACATTGACGTCGGTTACAATGAATAAAGATATCATCAGCGCCGCCGTCGCAGTTGTAATTTTTATTTTAACAAGAAAAACTATAAAAGGAGGAGAAGGTTTTGGTTGCGCCCAAGTTACAAGTACAATATAGAAAATGGCAGAACGGTACTGTAATGATAGAAAACTATATATAAGATGATGTGGGGTGTCAAAATTTACGCAACAGTATGTCCTTTGGGTTTGTAAGAGTGACACATGAAGATTATGAATTTTTGATGAAGAGTACTGAAGTGTACATTAGCAAAAAAAATACTGGGTGGAGAGAGGCTATACCCGCTAAAGAGAGGTCGGCAGTAACGTTGCGGTTTTCAGCTGCAGGAGAAAGTTATTTCAGTCTTGGAGAACTGTTTACAATTTCACAACAACTTCTTCCCTCACTGATTCCCGAAGTCTGTCCAGCATTGATATCAAAACTTCAAATTACTGTAAATATTGATATTAAAACTGTTACTAATGAAAATTTTGAAACTTATAAACCGACTTCAAAAATTAAGGAGGTTATCTGTTTGACCTGAATGTTTGTGATATTGTTGAACTTGGATAATATTTGAGTAAAGCGTTACATTTAGGCTTTCAAGCACATATATGCTTTATATATTTATTATTGTATGATTATTTTTAATTAATTTTTATTTGCTTTTTTTTCTCCTAGATGCCGACCACAGAGGAAGAATGGCTTGCGGTGTCACGTTTGTTTTTCATGAAATGGAATATTCCAAATTGTTGTGGATCAAATGATGGGAAACATATACGTATACAATGCCCTAATAATAGTGGTTCAGAATTTTTCAGTTATAAATCGTATTTCAGCATTATGTTATTGCATTAGTCGCTGCCAATTATAATTGTTTATACGTTGATATTGGTTGTCAAGGAAGAGTCGCGGATGGCGGTGTTTTTAGAAATAGTACGCTTTACGAAGCATTGCGAAATGAATCTATAAATCTACCGACACCTAGTACCGACATACTGTCATCTATGGACTGACACTGCTCACGATGACAGCAATTGACACCTGTCATTGGTGAAAACGCGCGCCTACGTCTCTTTATTATGACATAACATTACAACATAGTTTAAAATACACCATAATATTATCAGCGGTGAGTGAAGTCAAATATTTGGCCAGCGTGGCAATATTATAGCATTAGCATCTCTCATTGTGAAAGAAGCCCATCGAGCCCAGCAGTGGGACAGGACGATTGTAGTGTCACTCACTGAACAGAACATGCATTACACTTACCTAAACCCTGAGGTAGTAAAATCTACAACGTCTGTTATACGTTTATTCTTCAGATCTACATAGATGATGGCATAGACAAGTCTAGCGCAGAAGGGACAGCGATATTGGTTCACAAATAGGAACTGCACTTTGTAATGTAAAATCGTGTGTTTTGGAGAACATTTTTGTATACAAACCATTAAAAATATTAATTGAATGCACTCGGATAATGTTATATATCACAGCATATCACAAAATTTTAAGGTACCAGTAGGTTATCATCCATTGGCAATGCAAGTACTACAAAAAAGTACGAGATGGAGCTCACTGATAAATAGTTATAAAAAAAATTCTGCGTAAAATCTATTATGTGACAGTAATAAATAAAATGTCACTTCTGTACATCGTACCTACTCGTTGTCCAAATGTCGCAGCGCAGTACGGTGCGCGATGGCGCGTTACAGAGATGCGCGTGCGCAGACGACAATACGGAGCTGAGATTTCATACTTCAATCAGTTTCGAGCAAGAAAATAGATCCTTTTCTAGTTTATCTATAAAAAAACACTTTCATTGTGCAATTAGAAAATACAATTTAATATACAACTCAACTGGTCTTTCATTACGATATTTTTAAATACCCTCAAATTACCAATACAAGGTCGAAACGCGTTATTTTTAAAAGTCGCACTATTGACTCAAACAGATGGTTAACGAAATTTCTTTCATACTTGAATTAGTTGGCTGCGGTCCGAAGCCTGCACCTAACAAAATTATGCTTTAGATATATATGTAAAGGCTAATGGCTAGTGGTTGTCTCAGGTAGTACGAGTAGACGTTAGTGATATTAGGGGAGACACGTTTCCATTCGCTAAAGGAAAGAGAAATCTTCATTTAAGTTCACTGAAATTCTTTCTACACGAAACAGTGTCACTCCAACGATGTCAGACGAGGAATAGACACAAAAAACTTAATTAATTTTAAACTATAGTTAACTTAAAAATTAAAACTTCCTTGTGACAACAAAAATAAACATTTAATTTTACTTATATTTGCTAGAATGCCCCGACATCACATTGAGTATATGATAGGAAATTACAATATAAGTTATGAAATTGACAAATCTAAAGCATACATCCCGAGATATGAATATCTCGCCGCGTGCCCCTCTCTTCTGCATTGTGCTGTGCTCATCAAACCATGCAGAAAACAAAAGCAACGGATACACTCCTCCAGTCGGCGACAAGAAAGGCCGCCATACAGTTTTCTGACAAACTGCTGCAAATATTTGCCGTAAATCATTTTTTTATCTGGCCGAAAACGCGCCTGAGAGCAGCGCGAGCTGTTTTAAAGAAAAATTAAGTGTCAAAATTGCCGCGCTAATCTTGGCTGGCAAAGTAAATAATTTTCATAACTTTTAATAATAAATATTCATGAAAGTGTTACAAGTTGTTGTAATAAATCATAATATCATTAAAAATTATGCATTCGTGCTTGAATTGTATTTAAAAACAAAAAGTGTGAGGTAAATGTACGTGTATCGACTACATTAAATACGGGTTGTTTTTTTTTCTTTTTGAAAATGGACTATAAAAAGACATTATTGCACATAGTGCTGGCTTTCTTCATACGTCATGCGTGTTGCGACGATTACTTCAGGATGGTAAGTTGGTCAATTAAGTAAATTAACAGATGAATCTAATTAATACCGAGGAGCAATGATAAACATTGCACCAGCGAGTTGGAACGCCTAGAAAGTCAAGAAAAACGTTGGCGATAGCTGTTTTCACACTTTGATAGATTTATGTATAAAACGTCAATTTAGAGGTCTGTAACATATAAGTATTGATACTATTCTTATATACGAATTATTGTTATTAACATTCGACAATGTAAATTGGATTGAACATTTTACTAATCTTTCATAAATGTTTCTCCAAATGTATAAGTCATCATCATCTCCCGGCCCTCATGCCAATCACTTCGGGTCGGCACAGTGTGTCCTTTCCTTCCATACATCCATTCCATACTATTTTTCGTCATCTCCATGCACACATCCTTAATCCTCATATCGTCTTGCACACTGTCCATCCACCTCTTCTTCGGTCCTCCCCTTCCCTTATATCCATCAACATCCAATGACATGACACTCGTCACATGACATTCCTCCTTGCGCATTACGTGCCCATACCACGATAAACGTGTAAGTATACGTATAATATATTTACTATGTTAAAATAATATGTTAAAAATATGTTAAAATAAATTTCCGTCTACCATCCAGTTAAAGTAATTTATTAACAACTAATTTATTAACTAAAGATGACTTTGTAGATCAATTTATATGATTAATCCGGACAACAGAAGTTAGGTACGAGTCCTGAGATTTTTTTTGACAGACAAATCTTTATTCTCGGGTCTTGGGTATTTATTATTTAATTCCAATTTAAATCGAATCGCAAACATTGTCAATCCAAAATCTGTTTCTAAATCACCACACAAACATACATAACAACACAAACAAAGCACCAAGACGGCAAAAATGAAAAATCGACAGTCATTATAAAACGCAATATTCTCGTCTAACACGACCCAGATTCAACTTGTCACGGTGAATTCTCTAGGTGGTGGTGTGGTGAATCAACCTTCACGGTAAATGAAGGTGTCTCAATATATAACACTGTTTGCTTGCACCTGTGTTAAATCTGTATAATTAAGGTCGCAAAATATAGAAGTAGAATTATGGATGGTATTTTCCTGCGATGGCATCCATGATCCATGATGGATCCAGAGATCGCGTCGACCGCATACCCGTTTGCACTTCTTATATTCTTAAAGATATTCGTAACAGTTAAATTTACATTTCGGGAATCATTGAAAAGATCATCTGTACGCATACGATTTTGCTACCATAGATACGAGATCACATGCCCGTAGCATACCGTACCGTACATACCGTACCGTGGGCATGGTCCTCGCCCACACGGAATCCCACATATGATATCACAAACACACACGACCAAAAAACAAACATTTTTCTGTCACGTAAATGTCTGGTCGGGAAGAGATCGAACCCGGGCCTCGGCCGATTGTGTGTAAGTAAATCTGAAGCTAAAATAAAAAGTCGAATTTAAAACCATAAACAATGCATTTATTGTTTTATAAAGAAACTTAAAACTTAATAATGAATATATATCTACTTATGAATAAGCATGAAAGGGGCAATGGACTTTTTTCGAGAACATTTAAAAAAAAACACCTGTCAAAACGTTTTATTTATTAAATGAAATCTTCTAAAATCGTAAAATATAAAATTAGAAATAGATTTTTATTAAGTAACTTAAATGAAAAATAACTGATTTTACTAACAACCAAATATTAAAATTGATCTAGTGTTCTAGTGATTAATGCAATGCATAATACAGTCGTTTGGAAAACTAGAATGCTAAGGCCAAAATAACCATGTTTAGAAGATCCCGTGTAACATTCCGTACGGCCATCTACATTGCGGGCAGAAAAAAATAAATCATAATTTGACGTAATTTTTAATTATTTTGTTCTCGCAGAATTACTATATAGTACAAAACAGTCGCCGGTACGTCTGTTTTGTTGTAACGGAACGACGCGACGACGTCGCATTCTTACCCATCTGTGATTTCGCTCGTATCTGTATCATAATAGACAATGTGAATTGGCTCAAATTTTAAATGAATGAAATAATATTTATTCGAAGTTTGTTTTTGCAAACACTTTTCGAAACTCCAACTTCGAAATCGCTCCAACAAGCCGAGTGGTCCAGGGAGTAGAAGCGGCAAAAAAATCCGAAAATATTTAATTTTTTTGTTGTTGTATAGCTTGAATGTTTTTAAAAAACGTAAATCTTCTTACGATTCAATTATATAACGCTAGACTCCTACGAGTGAATTCATTTGATGAAGATAAATTTTGCTATTGTAATTAGAGTCATTTTCTGTATTAAATGCATCAAAATCAAAGCATACCATAATAATGACATCATCTGAGTACCCCGTACATGCCAGGATTACAAGCGATATTGTCAAGGATTGTAATTTATTAATTACATATATTTATGTACTAGCAAACCATCTTCCCTTGGCTTCAGAAAAATTATTACTTACGTTTAGAATTAGCATTGTTTAAGGTTTTTCTTGGTTAGTGAATTAGAAACATATTAATTTATACCTTTATATTTATGGACGGATTTTAATGAAACGAACTTTATATATTAAGTGATGCTCACTGCAATACATTAGTGAAAACCATAACGAAATCGGTTAAGCCGTTTCTGAGATTAGCGCGAACAGACGCACAGACAAACAAAAATTGTGACAACTATTGTTTTGTGTTCTACTGCGTTAATAAAGGCCCCTACTTAGTGTAACTTTAGGTCTTTACGTAAATAAATCCTTAGCGAAAGTTACCAATAGTTACATAACGGCCATTGTCCGAAATGTAAGCCAAATTAAACAATAGGACACGCAGCGAACATTTTGGGCTGTTAATATTACTTTTGATAGTTTTACCAAATATTTTATGTAACCTTTTCAGTTTCCCAGAACTCTATACCGATGTAATTGAAAGTCGAGTCTCAGAATAAGAGGTAAATGTTCATACATTAACTCATCAACTCCTCAAGTTTGCAAGCTCTATAATCAGTTTGAAGATTTGGATGTTGGGTTTCATCGCTCAGATTCAATGTTTTGTTTTCTCTCGAGCTATTTTTTTACATCTATCACACTTCAAGCGTAATATTCCCATTTAATTTAACCAATACCTTGTAGTAGTGCACTTTAAACTTACTAAATTTAATGAATTTGACACACCTTTTTATGCTTTTTGGTTTGTTACAAAAATAAGTTTAAGCTTAGTGTGTAATTTACCTACATAACACTCGAATTGATAGTGTAAGCTGCGTTTACTTGTTATTGGATTTTCATGTAGCATAAGTAACTTTGTTACAGTTCATTTAAGCTCATTGCCAAGTTAAAACTGTTGATAAATATTTTTAAATAAAATAAAATACAGGTAACTTCTGTCAATACAATCCATAGGTACCGCACTACGCTTCTCCCAATGTGGGATTTAAAAGCCACAGTGGAACTCTTGATAAGGGATGTTATTCATGTTGCATTGTACATTACAAAACTAATCCTTGTATATTAATCGCACGGCAAAAGCAATGCGTGCGTAGTTTAATTTAATTTATTGATTAAATTCCATGTTGCAAAGCTAATTTATTTATGTAATATTTGGCTAAGGTTTTGAGAAGTCAGTTGATCTCCAACAGGGATGTTATTTAGCTGCGCGACGGTAACCGAAAGTAGCGGATAGGCGAAATAAAAGTATATCCGAAACCATAATGGATTCCGATAAAAAAGTTTTAAATAATTTCGGACAGGTGCAGGCAGAGACTAAATGAAATATGTTATGACAGGTTTTCGCCGTTTAAGCCGATACACTTATTATTTTATGTTTTTTCTATGATTATTATACTAAATAATACCTAGAAAGGAAATCCACGTAAATACATGATATATTATTAAAGGTCTTAAATAATCTAATAAACGTAATCCATACCACCCGCACATAGGGAATCCTAGTGTCGGGGTGTGAGTGTGTATGATCCTATTATTAATAATATCACATGTAGGGTAAATAAAACAAAGATTGTCACGCTCTGTCACAGCGAGGTCACATTCAGCCATCATTATCTAAGATTGGCGCAATTTATATAATTATATAAGATGTACCTACATCCTGTACACTGATGGTTATTCAAGGACACTTGCGGCTGGTAATAAAAACATTGAGTTGTTTCAAGTAATGAGCAGAGGTAGCCTAGTGGTGACATGATGGAGAAGTTTCATGTGTTCAGGTTTCCTAACGATGTTTCCTTCACAGAAGCAAGTCATTATTAATCTGTAATACACATATAATTAGAAAAATTCCGTAGTCACATATTATTTTAAAAATTCCAACTCCGCAGTCACATATTATTTTAAAAATTCCAACTCCCTCGTTCAAAACTACAATACTCCAAGTGGTTTAAGCGACTGTGTTATATTTACAACACATTTTTTATATTTCTATCCTTCCTACAAAATAATCGCCGTATTTCTGCTGTAGGAAGTAGCGGCATAAGATGTCATGGCAACTTTTATCACATCCTTAATTTCCTTAATTTAAAATGGTGTGTTAAATTTCTAGGCCTCCAACACTAACATGGCGGAGGCAACGCAGTTCCTCCGGGAGTACGACAGAGAAGCATCGGGCATGTGTTATAGGTGAGTTATGGTTTTCATTTGTCATGAATCCACGACTACCTTCTAAATGATGTGGGCTATATGGACTTCAAACGCTGTCCAAACTGGGAATGTAATGACACTATCTCTTTATAATATTATTAGTATAGAAAATTCAATCTTTTTAAATGTCAGTTTTTATAATTTTTTTAAATAATAAAAAGTTATCATCGTGTATTCAATCCAACATTTTTCTAGCAAACGGATTGATAGTGACCATGGAATTACAAATTCCGATGAAAGACGTTGACCCCTGACCATCAGGGGGTCTATTTGCTGATCGACAGAATATTAGGACTCAATCATGATAAATTCCCCAATCCCCCACCACCAGGGTAACGATGTCACAATGGAAGTTCGTGACAAACATCACGGAGTACAACCGCCGTCGGATGCTGGACGAGCTGACCCTCAGCTCCAAGTTCGAGAGGCTCTCCTGGAGGAAGGCGGCGGCATACGACGGGTCCAGGATGTCAGACCCCCAGAACAGGAGGCAGTTGGGGAGAATAGTTCAGTCTAGTCGTGCTGCACTGTCCGAGGATAAGTTTGCTGAGGTTTGTCCTATTTTATTAGTGGAAAAATATATTTAGCGAGGATACCTTCCCAATTCTGCTATAGATATAAAATCCGATTTATTATGTATACCCGAACCGCCTATGTTGGAATATTGAAAAATAAATTGTCACTGAATTTCTCTTGAACGGCTTGACCGATTTTAATGTTTTTTTTTATGTATTTAAGTGAGTTTATGGATGACATCAAATTAACGTACCCGGAAGTAGATGAAGCCACGATCCGATTCTGGGAAAATAGTTTTTTTAACGCAGGACGACGTCTCCCGGAACTGCTATTAGCTGTACGCACTCATATATGACTTGACGTTTAGACCACTTTCCAACTCCAGTAAAGTCGGGAGTTAGATGAATGATCGTCACGATTCGATTAAGATCGGCAACGCGTCCATAACGACCTTGGTATTAAGGACATCTGTCCTTTTGTCGCTTCATGACATAAAAAAATTATGTAAATTCCACTTTTATAATCCAGATTCAACAACTCATCAATGAAATGAAGGAAGTGTACAACTCTGCGAAAATCTGCCCCTTTGGCCAAAAACCTTACGATCCCCACGTGCCACGCGTCCCCTACCCGGCCGAGTACCAAGACAGGCAGTACCAACCTTACCAGCTTACCAATCAGCCGTATCAGCATTACCAACCTTACCAGGAGAACGCCGACTACACAAATTACTGCGACATGCAACTAGATCCGGAGATTTCCAGGATTCTAGCGCATTCCAGGATTGAGAGTGAGCTGTTGTACGTCTGGAGAAGCTTCCGAGATCAGACCGGACCTAAGTTGAAGAATCGGTTCATGAGATACGTGCAGCTCGCGAATCAGGCGGCTGTTGAAACAGGTAATGTATCAATAACAATTATTTGGACCATATTTAATAAACTTTATCAATCTGATATTTTTGGAAAAAATGTTTCCTAATCAATAAATTGTAATCATGACGATGAAAGTTATTTAAAGTTACAGTTTATTAAAGTTACTGTTTAATGAAAGTTACAAATATATGTATAAGAAAAGTGTGAGCTTTTGTCGTTTTCAATAACAATATTGTATTTACAAATGTGTTTCAAGCGATACACAAAATGAGATTTTCAAAATTGTAGATATAATAATAATGTACAAAATTTATGTAAATTTGTTCTTCTTCTCAGTCGATACGTTCTTGTCAGAACGGTCGTGGCCATCATGCAGATACTTTTGGGGCTGATGTCAATCGGCTCACAATGTGTATTTGCTCTCGGATGCGCTTCGCTTTAATAAATCCTGCCTGTTCTGGTGCAATTTCTTTAGACAAATAAGATTTTAAACGTTAATTTAGTATATATGCAACAAAAGGCGGTAGTTACGCAATTTTTTGTAGAATCTTTTTTATGCAAGGGTACGAAGATAGTATGTGTCCATGGTCCATGTACACACACAATGTTTAAACTTGTTATTACAATGAAATTTTCAATGAAACCATTTTGTCCGTGACATACATAAATTGTCACCTGTCAACATAAAATCTTTATCAAAGAATAGTAATTAATATTGACAAAATTTTGTCAATTTTATAAATTGTACACCATTGCAAATAAAAAATGAACTATCACATTTGTAGAATATATTTTACAATTTGTAATTTTCATCGAATCGAATATTTCAGAAGACATACACTTTCAGACTTTGGGTCGTATTGCGGCGGCCTAGAATACACTCCCAATCCCATGCTGGCAGAACAGGGTGTTGTAAGAGGCGACAGAAGAACATAAAAAAAAGAAGATTCACAGGGATTCGGTGGCCTATAAGTGTGTCAGTGGTGGTTATTTCACCCGAAAGAAAACCATAAACCAAAACAACAACGACTGATGACATAATGCTCTGTGCCCTCTAAAGCAAAGACGTCTTAGTCCAAGCACGAAACCCCTCAAGATTTTTCACCACGAGCTGTCACTGATCCAACACTCGACAGCATCAGAAGTTTGTCAATAGTGAACCAAACGGTTCTAAATTTAAACTTGTCTTTTTGTTATTCTTCTGTCTACTTCTTGCAGGGTACAGAGACGCCGGTGAACAAATGCGGGCAGCCTACGACGACCCCTCGTTCAGAGCGAGCGTTGAGGAGATCTACAACCAGGTGGCGCCACTGTACAAGCAGCTGTTCACGTACGTTAGGCGGCGCCTGGTGCAGAGATACGGAGAGTCCAACGTCCGATCTGACGGTCCCATACCTGCGCATCTGTTGGGTAAGGCGGCACTTATTTATCCAGGTGTAACTTTTTTGGATTTTGCACAGGTTTTCGCTGTTTGAGCCGATACTCTTATTACTTTAATATTAAATTTTTAAGGGATTTTCCATGATTATAATACTTAATAATACCTAGAAAGAAAATCAAATTATTGCCTTGTACATATATTTTTAAAGATCCTAAATCATCTTATATCAGTATCTGTAATTATATTACATCGATAACCGTAACCGAAACCGGTAAAGTATTATTCTTAAATTCGTATCCCTATCCAGATCCGAAATTTCATATGCGTAACATCCCTTAAATAATAAACTTATAGTTTATTAATTTATTTACCCTTTATTGTGTATACAATGGGTCCCTTAATGCCTAGAGGCATTCTCTGCCAGTGACGCGTGGTGGTGAGTGGGGTAGTTCTGTTCTATGAAAGATTCGATTGCATAGATCTATTCTCGATGGACTAACTTACAACACACAACCCCTGGAGATACGAACAAACATACTTAATATTGTTTGCGTCATTAGTAATTGTAGGAGTGTTTTAGTGCCAGTGAAGTGAATTAAATTAATTATTTATAAAACTTCAATTTACCTCATCCTTTGCTCTGTATATTGCAACCGTATTACTCCGTAACATATGCCTCTTTAGCTCAGTGGTAGAGCACTGGTCTCGTAAACCAGGGGTCGTGAGTTCAAACCTCACAGGAGGCAAAACGGTATTGTTGAAAATACTATTTTGGTACCCGCGTGAAAATTAAAAAATTTAGGCTAATTCGAATAGTTTTCAGTTTCAGTTCCATTTTCAAAATTCAAATTTTCTAAACTGTCAAAACAGATTCTAAACTGCCCCGAACTAATCTTACAGAAGTTACTATGATTTTAATACGGATGTTAAAAGCATAAAACGCCTAACGCCTGACAGTTTGTGTTGATCGTTAACGATCGATCCAGTTAAGCAGCCGTGGGAGGTTATAATGGGTGACCACACACAGTGAAAGTTTTGAGCGTTTCCATGCTCCGGAGGACAAAATAAGCTACCAGATTCGGTCATTATCTTTAGCCACTGTCGTTGAGTTATGTCGGACGCCATTAGGCTGCGTAAAGACTTTCAAAGATGACAGCAGAAGCAATAAATGACGCGCATAGGTGCATATTTACAAAATATCTGAGTTATTAAATGATTCTAAATTTGATCCCTTATTCGTGTATTTTTATTGTATTGTATTGTGTTGTGTTGTGTCGTGTCGTGTCGTCCTAAGTTCCCTGATAGATGGCAGCACTGACAGGGGAATCATTTTCGTTTCCAGGCAACATGTGGGCGCAGAATTGGAAATCCATCATGGATCTGGTGATGCCATTCCCACAGTCTCCCAACGTTGACGTCACTTCAGAAATGTTAAGGCAAGGGTTCACGCCGCTCAGGTAAACATACCTTACAGTATCCGATAGATATATTTTATATTTAGTGCCCCGTTAGTGTCAAAATGACTATTTTCCACAATATTACCTTTCTATCTTCAATATTCATGACCAATTATTGAAATGAAAAAAAAATGTCATTATAAACTAGACAGTTTATTTGGGTAGTTCAAAAATACAAATTCGTATGATTTTTCAAATGGAAACAATAAAATCTCTTTACCGTACCCAAGGGACCGTAATTACATCAGGTGGAATTTGCACTCATTTCCACATTTAAAAAAAAACCCTATCACATTTTTTTTACAAGTTTGTTTTTTTTTTGCCACAAAATTCATTTAATTCAAAAATACTTCAATGTTTAACCAGTTCTGTAGGCAAGATAACATTAAACTGAGTACGTCAAGCTAAGGGCAATTGATAAAACAATAAAACCCAAAATAAAATCTTCGACTACCACCTTTGACGTAGCATACCTCTGTGCCAAAATCCTACTTTTTGCACACCTCCATAATAATTCAACAATAACAAAATTCGATACGTTCCAGGATGTTCCAAATGGCGGAAGAGTTCTACACGTCCATGGGGCTGAAGCCCGTGCCGCCGGAGTTCTGGCGAGGGTCCATGCTCATCAGGCCGGCCGAGCGGAGCGTGCAATGTACCGCCAGCGCTTGGGACTTCTGCAACAGGATCGATTATAGGTAAATAAATAAACCCTCACACACCCATCCACGTGACGTATTTCTAAGTCCCTCGCAGCAAACAATCTTGGATATGAGAGTCTTTTTTTCTTACATTTTGCTCATTCCCTGGCCGACAACGCATCAGTTAAACCCTTGGTCTTGCTGATCTCCGTGGGCAACGGTGACCACTTACAGCCAGGTGGCTCGTCAGCTCGTTTGTCGGCTACAAATCATTCTTTCCAAAAAATTGAACCTAACTTGGAATTTGGTTCCAGATGTCCAAGGCTGCAGTAGTCACATCAAATGGAGTTTAAATTATAAAACTAATTTCCAAGAGGAAAGAGAGAATGAATGAACTAATGAATTGCAAAGAAATGCAAATTGATAATTCCGATATTGTAGATGATATTTTAAGGTAAAATTTGCCGACCTTTCTCAATTCCAAGCCAAACTGTAACTGGTGTGACTGGACTTCTTTTTCGATGACCATAATAATTTTCCACCCCGATCAGTCTTGCGCTTCTCGCATGGTTTTAGTCCAGATTTTCCTTTCTTCATTTGGTGTAGCACAGCGAATCACCAGCCCCATTCCATATCTCCTTTCATAGCGTTGATCATTTTCAAAATTGAAGTTTCTTGCTAAGGCGTCGACAAAATGCTGTAATATTGACGTAGTACTGCGTCTACTGTCCAGCGATTCCAGTTGGTCACTGTGCCAACACATCTGTAAAAGTAAATAACACTTTTTTACAGGATAAAACAGTGCACAGAAGTAACGATGCAGGATCTGATCTCTACTCACCATGAGATGGCCCATATTCAATACTATCTTCAATATGCTGACCAGCCCCAGCTATTCAGGGATGGAGCTAATCCTGGTGAGTAACCCCAGCTGCGGATCAAGCGTAAACGATGCGATATCTCGCTGTACAGACCATAACCTACTGCACTGGTTAAGTGCGAGTTGACAAATTACGCACAACTTTGAAAACAATTTGGGTAACTGCAACTTGCAGCAGCAAAAGGACAGCTTGCCGCTAAATAATTGCCGTCGTCACTAAACATCAGCAACGCCAGGGGTATCACAGACGCGTTGCCGCTTAACAAGAAACATAAGCACCTGCCTTTGAGAAACTCATGGAAAATTACTCTTCGCTGAGTTTCCTCATTACGTTCCCGTAACCTATAAAATGTTAAGTTTGGATACACATTATGTCGTCCATAATCCGTTATTGCGCTTATTTTATCGGTCTATCTGCAGGCCTTTTAAAATCCACAGCTGGACTGGCGTCACTCCACCCGATCCTGGGTCCCCGGATCCATACTGATCCCATCCAGGGCTATCGTAGAACGATTATTTTTAATAAGATCCTCGATACAGCATTCGCTTTGCACTCTAGAAGTAGTCTGGAATCTAGCCTCATAAAGAACCCTACCTATCGGTCAATACCGTCAGAAGCTGGATGGTACTAAACACAACGACTTCCAATATGAGAAACCGGGTGCTACACAATCATCCACTGTTCAGAAACTATGAGAAAAAGATGTCTTGACAGGGATGGCTATATCCTCTCACATCCCAAATTATGCAATTCAAAGCCTTGATGGACCAGTAATTGAATTGTAATTGTAATGTTGTAATTGAATTGAATATTTTTCCAGCATTCCACGAAGCAGTCGCCAACGCAGCCACCCTCTCTGTCTACAACCTGCAGCATTTGCAAAGAGTTGGGTTATATCAAAACAAGTAAGTTTGGTTGCACAGAATATCAATGTATTGAGTGTGCAAAAGAGATATAGAGGCGATAGAGAGAGAGAGAGAAAGCAATATCAGATCAATCACATTAGAGGGCGTGAGCACCAATTCCATCAGGGTGGTGCGGTGTCTTCTGCAACTGTATCTTCCAAATATTAATCTTATATGTGTATTTCAATAATTTATAGCGGAATATAATATTACGTGCTGTAAGTACCGTTTTGTTTTAAGGGATTTTTTAGTGCTTTGTAAATAATGCTATTGTTAATAATCTTTTACAAAGGTACGTTAGTTCCAAGCTACTGGAATACAGTTGATAGTGACTGAATGCTACTGGTCCCGGGTTCGATTCTCGGGTATACAATTGCGTGAAGCATGAATGTTTGTTTTTGATCGAGAGTGTTTGTGACGTCTGATGTATGCTCAGAAAAAGAAATGTTAAAATATTGCACGCATCGGAGTTTGGCCATACAATAATAATGAAATTTTGATTGATTTAAATTGAAAAAAAAAAAACTTTAGTCAAGTGCGCTTATGTCTCACACGTATCAAGTTAAGCTATTAGATATTTTTCATAATTTTTAAAATGGTTTATAAGGTAAGACAATGTACTAAAACTACCTGGTTTTCTTTTGTCTTAACTACAAAACTACTTCGCCTAATACTTTGAAAACAAAAAAACTATAAAATATTTGTCTATGCCCACAGTTGTCAAAGACACGTACAGAATGTTCCGAGTTCTACGTTAAATTTCTTGTACTTATACATATATTATATTACAGAACTCACGACCCTTACGAGGTGAGCATGAACTTCCTCATGTCTATGGCGCTGGAGAAGGTGGCGTACCTCCCCTTCGCGTTCATGGTGGATCAGGTAACCGGAGTATTGGTATAATTCACGTTATAGATGATGGAATAAAATATTTTGAATTTTGAACGTATTAGCGCGTACGAACGTTTCCCAGTACCGGACGAAAGATTGTGTGAGCAATCTACCGCGAGATATGGATTTACACATTACATTTTAATTTACATACCCATGTTTAAGGAATATTTGACAAATATACACCTTAATTAAATTAAATAAATATAAAATACTGCATCGCCCACTATCAGTACTGACTAACGGACGAGGCAAAACCCCCAGTCCTTCTGTTGGAGGTCGGTACGTTTTATATCATCCACATTAATATCACGGTGCTCGTGGTGGGAGGGTTCCTCGTGGCTGGCTCGTAACTCCTTTAGTATCAACTTCAAACGGCAACAGTTTGGGTTAGTGTAACTAGATGGCGCTACTTACTGTTACACTGAAAACCTACGACTACACCTGTTTACAGTTTCATTATTTTTATATGTAAAATTTTTCTAGACGTATTATTTGAACTCCTAATCGGCTGGACCGATTGTGATGAAATTTTTCTCTTGTCAAATTCTTCCCAATTGTGGCTCCCTGGATGGCTTACAATTTTTTTGTCAAATCATTCGTCAGGGTAATGTCCAGGTCCGCTAGTCTATATATAAATAAGCAAAGAGACCAATACCTTTTTCCCTCTGTTTTTCAACCGAGTTCATTTTTTTGTTACACTATTTACGAGCTTTAGTGTGGCCGTTAGAAAAATATAATTTTAAACTTATGTTATCGCAGACATTATACATTTTAACTGTAACGGGTACTCACGATTTTTGTGTTTAAACTGATATTTCTATAATTACATGAATCGTGTTCTTGACCTACATGAACATCATGGACCATTGGCAATCTGGCTGTGACCACAGTAAAAATTAAAAAAATTGTGAATACGACAAAAAAAACTAGACGGAACGTTTTTTAACGAACGTGGTAGAATTTCGACCGCCGCGCGAACACTAATCAGTACAGATAACCGCACAATATTCATAATTTACACTCTGAACGCTCCCACACACTCTGTGAGACTAATTGACGGTGAAAGGAATATTAAAATGGCACTTTCATTCGGCATCACAATTGCCATTATGTAATATATGATGAGCAGCCCGGCCCGCGTTCGTTCGAGTTGGATTCATTATACAATATATGTACATATTTAAAAAAAATATGTTTTTTGCCCAGATTAGACATTAGGTTTACTGATATTTTCTATGTATGGCTTATCATGTGCACAATCACGTGTTCTCACTACATACCGATTATCATTGAGATCGCTCACGCCGTTGTTGAGTTATAACGGAACATACAGAAAGACAGACAGACAAATTCAAAAAATTCAAAAAATTAATGTCAGTGAGTCGTGAAACGAATATTTATCTTGAAATTTGACTAAAAATATATAGTAGTATTAGATTACGTACGAATAATCTATACTAATCTCCAAATAGTATCGAACAGTTAATATCAACATGTTTCTAGCTAATTTATATGTCTATAACATATTTTGGTATAGATGAATATATTAACGACAAGGACGTCTGGAGATGACAGTGTCGGAACCGGTTCCGCGCGGGTTTAAACTTACTTTGCAATTGCCATGCAACGTGTTGCGGAGTTTCTTTCACCGTTTCTTCTCCTCAATGTTAAAGAACCTTTTCGAAGCGGTGATAGAAGCAAAAAAATTACATGCACGAGTGTATTTACAGAATACCTATATGATTAGATGATTTTGAATTTGAATTTACCTTTCAAATGCTAAAAGATCTTTTCAAACACGTGCGCGGTTCTGAAGATTACCCTCGACATACGTACACGCAAACTCACAACAATCGCACTCTCTTTACGAGTGTTACAATCATGATATAGATTTAATAAAAAACGATTGCAAATTTTTCGTTGCCGCCAGTTCATGAAGATATTTGAGGGTTAAAATTGCTAACGTTTCAAGGTCAGCGATTCCCAACCTGTGGCACGCGGGGTCCCGTTGCGAGCACGTGAAAATTACATTGGTAATAGCGGAAATACTGAGAAGCTATAACAGTTAACTTATATAAACATTATTATAATATACTATCTGTAGTATGTAATTTAAAATGAACCATATAACTAACTAACTTACTAAGGTGTTAGACTATAAGAGAAACGAGACATTTATAGGAGTATATATAGAGTTATCAGGAGAGGGGGTACTTATAAATGAAAAGGTTTATTAAGGGGTACGGGAATGAAAAAAGTTCGGAAAGCACTGATATAGGTTCGTAGGGATGCAAACGAGTGTATATTCAATTCAAAAAATATGCATAGCCGCACGCTCCCGAATATCCAGTGACATGTGAATAAAATATATGCGTAGAACACATCTTTCATTTAATCATTAACTCATTAATACTATTACTGGTATTAGTATTATCTTTCCGTGAAGCCTGCCTGGCTAGCTCCCACCCTCCTGCTCGAGTCAGCCGCCAAACGAATCGTCGTGTGCTGGAGGCTTGAGAGCCAGTACTTTCTCTCTTACCTTCTTCTCATTTCTTGGCCGAAGACGCATTAGTGATACCTTGGGTGTTACTGATGTCCACGGGCGACGGTGACCACTTACCATCAGGTTGCTCGTCTGCTCGTTTGTCGGCTATTAACATAAAAAAGCCCTTATAACCTGCAAGGAGACAACTCCAAAAGGACTTAGGAACGCGAAAATTGGAGTCCGTGTTCAATCAATTTCATAGTGGTCTCTACTAACAATAAAATTGTTCCGGATTCAAATCTGTGTGATAATTTTTTTTTTGAAATTTTAATGTTTGTACCATGATATCGATATATGTATAGATTAAAATACATCTTTTGGGATATATTTCTGTCTGACTGTCTGACCACGTATCACAATCAAACCGCCGATTAAATATCGACAATTCTAAATATTTTAGTAGCTTACACTATGGATCATAACATAGGATACTTTTATTCCCGTGAAACGGATCTGTTCCCGCGGGATAGGAAATAAAAGTTAATATGGAAAGAAAATTATATCTGTCCGGCTGCAGCTACAGTATTACAACAAACGAATATGTTACTATTTCAAAAAACTTAAAAAACCGTAAAACAAGTCGTTGTTAAATGATACTTTAAAACGTCAGGCGCAGAAGTAGGTCGGTTTTAAATAATGTCAAAGGAAATCATTTTCTCAATAATATTTCTTTTTTTTGCGTCCAGACAAAGGAGATAGGGCTACCCTCCGGAGGTGGGTGGTGAATGCTCATAGCATACCAGCGCAGCCGGCTACGCTGGTTATGTGGAACTCCCGAAAAACCTAGCGGCCTACCCACTAAACACCACCCGAGGCTGGCTTTGGCCTGAAGGCCTTTAAGCCGTCATCTGATGCGACCCCCTTTAGGAAAAGAGGGCACTAAGCTAATATTTCTTCTACTCAACATCCTATTTATCTTACAGTCGGAAAAACAACCCGACACTAAGTGATCTCCATCGGCCGTTAATGTCTATAACACGCATGGCCTTCCATAAATCGCTTATACTTCCTCTGCAATGAAAGCGAACTTGCTAAACATACCGCAGTTCGTTCTAGAATTAGCGTGGTAGAAGGGAGGCTAGCCAGGCGGTTAAAGAACTATGTCAAAACAAACCTTATGTCGTCGCATGTGAATGGTAACGCCATCTAGTTACCAGGAAGCGAAGCGTTCGTGAAAGAAGCCAATGCAGGACGCCGTTACTACTCTGCGTTCGTCCGGCACTTCACAATATTCGTTCAACACATACTTCTTTATATACGATTTTGTAACATTGTTTATAGTAAACGAAGTATATATATACAATAAAATTTTGATTTCGAATAACGAAAACCCGTTGCTGAACCACATTCAGGACAATTTTAGTTGATCTCAAGTGTTGTCTCTGAATTTATTATATAAATCATCTCCTCCTTTAATTACAGCTTTGTTATGTATGTTATATTTTATCTATAAAGAGATTGCGGTTTTTGTGAGTTTAGTGTGTATGTCGATGGTAATCTCCAGAACCGCGGCGTCTATTTGAAAAATTATTTTACCATTTCAAAAGTACATTATTCCGGGTGGACATAGGCTGTAGAGTATAAAACTAAATCTTCGTCTCTCTGTCTCAATGCGGCAATTGCAAAAACTGCAGCACGCGTTTTCATACGGTTTTTACCAAAAGATAGACTGACTCACGGGAAAGGTTTAGGCAAATGGATGTAAAAATCATGTTTACCGAATCAAAGCCAGGGCATGTTACTTGTATATTATCTTTTTTATTACCTTAAGTTTATCAATTTTTGTTACAGAGTATCATTGATAGTTTTATTACTCATTGCCTGAAATTAACTGACAGATAATTGTAGCATCAGCCCTTGTTAGCATATAGTTCAGAAGTGTTCAAAAAACAAACCTTGATACAAATGTTATCTTATAATTCGAAGGTATACGAAGCTAATCTACGAAGATATATTTTTTATTACAATTACCTTTCCCAATTTATTTGATGCATGACGTACTTCCAGTGGCGGTGGTCGGTTTTCGAAGACGGCGTCCAGAACATGAACTCCAGGTGGTGGCAGATGAAACTGCGGTACCAGGTGACTTATCTCGTTATACACTGTTTAAAACAATTAATATTTCTCTTCTCACAACAATAAACTGACATCATATCAGTAAGTAAAATAAATTATTTTATGGTAGAGTTAGTTAAATCATTCTTATGCATAGTAAACAAAAGAGGACTGCCTTGGGGCACTCCATTTTTTTAATATTGATATTCAAAATTACGTAACGTAGTTTTTTTTTTAAATGTATTTAATATTAATAGATATATTTTGTTACATTGTTCTTTCGAGGTAAGTAACGGACTGGAATAACATTTCCATAGAATTACATTTCAAAGTTATCGACCGTCAATTATTTTTACAAAAGTATTATTATTATATTACTAACTAATTGTCTGATTGTTTTTCAGGGCGTGACTCCTCCCATAATTCGGACAGAATCTGACTTCGACCCTGGCTCTAAATACCACATCATTTCCGATCAGGTAATAAATAAGCATAAACTTTGTGGTTTAATGCCATCGGTCTTTTTTCGAAAGTTGAGGTATAATCTAACATTACTACACTACTACTATTATTACAACTATTAACAATTAAATGTGCAGATATTATAATTATATTCAATATTTATACTTGAATCTAATTTGTTTAGTTGAACGGAAATATAGTGAGGAAAATGCATATCAATAACTTATCCATAATATTCTCGTAGAGCGAAGCCTTCACTTCACCTCTTCTGTCGTGATGCAGATTAATCCCTAACATTTTAGGACAACACGACTGTTGCGGGCTAGGTTAATAATAGGTTGAATCCTCTCTAAATCCTTTTAAATCCTAGAGGTCGTCGTCTGTCCAAATCATATTCAGAGGGAGTTCCCCTTAATAGTCATGCTTATCCAACTGCAACATTGAAGCCTAGTAAACAAACCGGCCAACAGCTGGCCGTATTGTGGCGGACTAGAATACTCCCCCCGATCACATACTGGCAGAACAAGGTGTCGTAAGAGGCGACAGAAGCCAGACTGCTAGATTATTATCTTTCCATGAAGCCCGCCTGGCTAGCTACCACCCTCCTGCTCGAGTCAGCCGCCAAACGACTCGTCGTGTTCCGGCTGGGGGCTTGAGAGCCAGTACTTTCTCTCTTACCTCCTTCTGATTTTCTGGCCGACAACGCATCAGTGATACCTTTGGTCTTGATGTCCATGGGCGGCTGTGACTACTTACCATCAGGTGGCTCGTCTGCTCGTTTGTCCGTTATTAGCATAAAAAAAACTATTTCATAACTGTATTATATATAATAGTACTTGTTGTTCATAGGCTGTTAGTATCTGTGGACCATTTGTGGCTTGCAGGACGTAAAACGCACTATGTCCTTTCCGAAAATGTTCTTGTAAGTTCTGTTCGTTTATATCACTACACTCATTGTTTTAGTTCGATTGTCCTTACTCCAGGTGAATTGCAACTTTTTATCAATACCTTCGCAAAAGACAAAACGCATCACCAAACATTCTATTTCCAGGAATACATAAAATACTTCCTGGCGACGATACTCGAGTTCCAGATCTACGAGCAGCTGTGTGTGGCTGCGGGCCACGTGGGACACCTGCACGAGTGTGATGTGTACCGGAGCCGGGATGCTGGGAGGATCTTCAGGTAAGATAAAGAACGAACCGAACAAAGTCTTCAAAGCAGTCTTCGTGAAGTAGATGAAATTAAAAAAAAAAGAGTTATAAAGAGAAAAATATACATTGTAATATGATCGACCTCGATACATGTAATGATGAATAATATTTATAATAATTTTCAGTGAAATAATGCAGCCGGGAGCATCAAAGTCAGCCTCTGACATCATCAGGAGTATAACTCGAGGAAGGACTAACAGAATTTCACCAGAATCTATTGTCAAGTAAGATTTGTATTAAAATTTATATATACATGGTTGTTCGCGCCTATTGGACAAACGAGGCCGAAGACAGCCGATATCACCCGAGCAGCCAGCGCCTTTTTGACATCTACTTTTACTACTATCTACTTCGAAGCAAACCGAGGGCGAGTCACTAATAATTAATAAGTTGACAGCAACAATTAGTAATTACATAATAATGACATTAGTCAATAAACACCCCCCAGGTACTTCAGACCGCTGGAGTTGTGGCTCCGCGTGCAAAACCGCGACGAGCAGATCATCGGGTGGAACTCGAACTTCCACGACGTGTCGCTGTTCGCGCCGCAGCGCGCGGCCGGCGACGCGCCGCGGGCCGCGCTCGTTCCGGCGCTGCTCGCCGTCAGGCTACTGTCACTCTTGTAATAATATAAATACTGTTTAATAAAGATACGGATCGTTTGTTGATTTTTGTTTTATTAGTTTTTGAATACAAACGATTTTTTTTTAATGAGTAATTTCAATGTTAAAAAGAAAAAAGCATTTGAAATGTATCATAATGACTTCAATTGTCGTCTTCTCTATATCTCGCTTAAAACATATTAACTCTATGCTTAAAACCGATCTCGTTCTTTCATATTTAGAATGTCATAAAACCATTTAAGAAAAATTTTACGAGACCTTAATAATTTATTAATAAACGATTTAATAAAGACTACGTAGGGTTCGAAAGCTGACATCATAAAATTGTTTTATTGTAGATATTAACAAAAAGACAGTCGAATGATTCATAAAATCGTTCGTTTAAAATAGAGCAGTGTAATTTACTCTTTGGTTAAAAACATAGACAGGAAACTGTAAGTTATCAAACATTCAAATTGTCGTGGTTAATTAAGTCGTAACTTAATTTTGAATTATAAATATTAATTTTAAAATGTGTCAATGACAGTTAATTAAGTAAAGACTAAAATCTAACCAGAAATACCTATAATAATAACTTGTTATCTGTGTGAGACGAAATAAAGACATTATTATTAACATAGTCATGTGGGCGATACTTAAAAGGCGTGTTTGTCATTGAATTTATGCTATTAATGATATTTATTTATATTTGATAACGGCATAATAGTCACTTTTGATACCTATTTTTTTAACCCTCTTTTGTTTGTGAATGCGCGACGGGCGCGAGAACGCCTACTAAACTACAAAGTTAATTAGTGATCAATAATTCCTACACTGTCATTTGCTGATAACATTGTCTATGGACGAAGGATAATATATTATAGGATATTTCATTATTTCTAAACAGATAACTACAAAAAAGGAATTTTGTAAATGGGTTAAAAAATTAAAGAGTAACAAACAAAAATTTACAAACGATTTAATAATCTCCTTTTTTGATATCGTTTGAAAATACTTAAATTGTGCTCTCACGAGCGTAAAATAATTACATCGCAACGAATAATTGGATACGTGATAAATCTCGGTACGGTCGGTGTAGCCTAAATGTCTATATAATTACAGCGCCATTGTGTTTTTGCTACAAAACTTGACAATATCTAGTTAAGCTAATAAAATACGTTGATGGTATAATTATGTATGTACTAGGAGAGTGTCATTCCCCAATCCAAAAATATTTTAAACTAGCGCCATCTATAAGTGGATATCTTGTTTACCTTTTCATTCACTAGATGGCAGTGCTTAAAAAGGTTTTTTCGTGAATTACTATCATTAGAAAGTAAAATAAATGTTATAAAATAAAGGAATCTTTGACATACTAAAATGTTATTATTATTAACTTTTTTCTTATTTTTATTTTGCAATGTAGAATACATTTACTAATTTAACTAATTATTTTGCAAATAATATTTGTTTTGAGCTTGTTCTACACAATATCATTATGTAATTTGCGTCATGTTTTTTTAATATTCTCTATTAATATTATTATCTTTTCATTTTTACGACTTAATGATGTTATTTATTGGTTGGCGCCTTCTAAGGAGGTGACAATTATTTTGTAATAGTATTTTTTTTACAATAATGAAACAGTAAAAAAAGAAACTAAAAGAATTGTTTTGTGTTTAAAACAACATCTTTTAAAATGTCTACAAAACATTGTTAATGTTTCATATTAAGTATAGTCTTCTCATTTGCTAATACACTTTTGTTTACGGCTAAAGAACAATCGTGGTGGTGTTTTAGACCTGGCTATTCTGGCCAGCTGTCTCTAGCAAACAATCGGGTTACGATGTTTTAACGTGCCCTCCGAATCACCCACTTAATAATTGACCTTTACTTAACGTAAGTCGATCAGATAAACTCTGTTTGACACCAACACGTCCCTACTTATTAGTTCTGTATTTTAAAAGGAATATTAAATATATTTTTTATGTTAATATTTTTAACATTGTGGATTTAAAAACGATATTTCAGCTTCCTTCACTGGTCAAATAAACTTATCTCCTGTTATGACGATAGGTTACTTTTAAAGAGGTTGTAGACATTGATATGTATTATACCGTGTGTATTATATTATATTGTAGACTAGTTGTGCCCGCGACTTCGTTCACGTGAAATTTAACAAAAAAGTTATTAATAGAAATAAAAGTAGCCTAAGTTACTCCTTATGCTACCTATGCGTCCTCTACCGTCTCTACTATGGTGAATGTTCCGAAGAACTTTTCAACCCGGTGCCCCTATCCACCGTCCTTCATCGTACCACCCACAAATGGCTGCGGTTCCATCCCCATTACGTCGACTCATGGCAATCGTCTACCACTCGTTTGTCGCTTCTTCCTGCCACGAACTTGCGAGCTTTGGAACAAGCTTCCATCAGAGGCATTCCCTTTGTGTTATGATATGGAGTTCTTTAAAAAGAGTGTCTATCGACTTCTTCAAGGCCGGCAACGCATTTGCAGCTCTTTGGATGCACGTGTCCATAGGGGACGGTGACCACTTACCCCCAGGTGGGCCGTATGCGGCTGTTTGCCCGCCTTTTACATAAAAAAACAACTTAGTAGTAACAATGAAATTTACTAATTACGTAAGCACATATATATATATACGTACTAGTATATACTGTGATAATTGTAAAAAATAGTTGATTTGAATTTACCTCGCAAAATTTCGATGTTCAAACCAGGCTAATAACAACTTGTTAGTAGCCTGTAAAATTTTCTGTGCGGACATAAATTATAATAATTATCTGTGGACCACAATTTTGAAGACAGATTGGTTTACTAACGAGCATTAGTTCAGACATTAAAACAGTCTCGTTTTTGCTGCACGCTCTGATTTCACTTCTTTGTTTATTATTTCATGAATAAGATCAAATTGATGATCTTTGCGGGATATCTCTAGCATGCCAGTAGTATTTATTACGTATTAAAGTAATAAGATACTTAATAATACATTTTTTTTTATTTATATTGATTTTTTCCTGTAAGTCCGTGGGCTTTTGAACTTTTGTTAGTGGTCTATAAATTTAAATAGGTTAAATCCTATCCAGTTTTTGCGAAACAATCTAATCAATACATTAATATTCCTCTTTTTTACTAATGATTATGAAAAACACGCTTAAATACTTACAAAATTACACACAAAATATCTAATAAATTGATTGGGACAGATTGGACATTTTTTTTATTTCGAAATACGTCAACGCTTCTAAAACATTATTTAGACACGTTGTAGCCCCCCATTAAAAATGAAATGGAATTTTATGTGCGCATAAATAATGGAGTAATTGAAATGTGAAGCGGCTATAAGCCGACTTCACCGCAAGCAATTCAGTCAAACTATGAAAGTGACTGGCTGCAACGCGATGTGGTTCCACTCGCCGTAGATTTCTAATGACATTAGATGTGTTTCAAAAAACGTTTGAACAGCTGACCCATTTTTTGTTTACAGTAATTACGGGGTAATTTGAAAGAATTTCATTAAAGGCGGGACGAAATTAATCTACTGTCTTTAAATGTAATTTAAAACACCGTATAATACATACGTATATATTATATCTGTTTACATCGATAATCGATATCGATCGAAAGGTTAAATCGATACACCTCAATACAATTTTCGCCTGTGTTTGTCAATCGATTGTTTTTCTTTTGTTTTTTTCGCTATTTATTGATAGCTGTAGTGATCATTAAGCGAACATAGTCGAATTCAAATATTAGACACACGAATAAATCTTTGAATTCATTTTGACGTTCATTAATTATCAAATCATTAATTTACTCTGTCGATAGAGAGAGCGTTCTTTAGTTTTTGTCTTTTACAGTAAATAAATCTTTTTCCGTTGAGTTTTGTTTGATATCATTATTTTTTATTAGATGTGACTGATTAGATTAAATTGAATTATAAGTATAAATGTTATAGCTTGACCGGGCGCATTTATTTATTAGGACTTATTTGCGCTAGAAAAAGTGTTCTCCGACAATTTCTGACCAAGGTGAAATATTTGAACGAGCCCAGCGTAGGGATCTACCGGAGCACAATCTCTCAATCCTGGGCATACCGCTCTCAAAAAAACAAGAAAAAAGTGATGTCGGATGAAATTAGAAGAAGATTGGCAGTCAGTTGCATAGTTATAGATAACTTAATGTGTGAGCGTTTCCATCGAGGGTAAAAGTGACCTCCAGCTCCATCCTCTTGGAGGTCGCTGGACAATCCAGTCTTGAAAAATTGAAACTGAACTTGTTCAATGAACAACGAGTTGATGACTTTCCCGATTTTAAGAATATCCATGTCAATGGATTTGATGGTAGGTGCATCAAATGTCTCTGGCAGGTTTTACTGGTCAATATTCAGTAACATCAAATAGTTTTTATTGAGTTTCGGAACTCAATAACAGTATATTATATTTCAAATGTCATTTTAGGTATCAAAACACCCATTGCGTCACGCGCTGATTCTTCAACTTTGTTAAAAGAAACTCGATTTGGGAACATGAATCCGATCCGAATAAAACTATCTTCGGTTCAGTAATATTTATTTATTGAACGCCAATATAATATAAAATGGTGTCATTATAATTATAGGCAAAGACTGCTATCTATGTACTCGTTATGCTATAAACTATATTCGCCAGTATTTTATGTGTCCTGCTGTGCAAAAGGGATGCTAACCTATGGTTTTGCCTAGGGCTGAACTTAGTTACGTCAACGCCATATTGAGAAAGATAAAAAACCTCTGGATTTCTGATTTATGTGTTTCCGTGAAGCCTGCCCGGCTAGCTACCACCCTCCTGCCTGAGTCAGCCGCCAAACGACTCGTCGTGTTCCGGCTGGGGGCTCGAGAGCCAGTACTTTCTTTCTTACCTTCTCCTCATTTCCTGGCCGACAGCGCACAGTGGTACATTTAGGTTTGCTGATGTCCATGGGCGACGGTGACCACTTACCATCAGGTGACTCGTCTGCTCGTTTGCAGTTATTAACATAAAAGAAAAAAAAAATTACCCTCGACACACAAACTCACAAAATTCATACTTACTGTTTATAATATTAATATAGATTTCCAAAATCATTACATTAACTCTTACAGAAATTTTGTAACGAGACAGCCCTATAGGTTATATTGGTAAAACTGACAACCCTACCGACATTAAGAACCAAACAGGGCGTTTACAGGTATTTACCCATGTACGAAATCCTGACCAAAAAAATGGGTAAATTTTGAATCCGGATAATGTGGTTAATAATAAATAAATAAATAAGAGCCCTGTAGAACCCCAACCACTAGCGGACGTGGGAAAGAGAGGACTCCTTCGTGTTTGAAACGAAAGGAGCGATCCTGGAGATAGGAAGCCAATATGCGGACTATACGATCTGGAAGGCCTAGTTGACGGAGTTTGTAGACTCCAAGCCAGACTTTGTCGTCGGCTCCTGGGGCTTTGCGAGGCTTCAATCCATGGATGATGGTTTGAACTTCGTCAACGGAAACTACGATGGGATCAGTGGTGATAGGAAGTGAGTTCTTTTGGCGGGTCTCATCCTCCACCGATTCTATATGTGAGAGGTCGCACGGTTGTGCACTGGGTGAACATTGGGAGGTAATTCTATTGGCAAAGCATTCAGGTTTATCAGCGTCTTTGAAGGCCATACTGCTATCGGGACGAGATAGAGGTGTGGTGTGGGATTTGGCGCTTAACCGGAAGGCTCTCGCCACCTTGTAGAACGCTTGATGAGTGGGAGTGATTCCCTCCATGAGAGAGTCCCAATTAGAGTCCCTCACTTCAGCAAGACGTGTTCAAACTCGACGCTGGAGGGCGTTAGCTCGCTTTCTATATGTTGGGACGGGGTAGAGTGCAGCCCTTCTAAGGGCTGCATTCTTGATTTTGATGAGATTCCTGACATCGAGTGGTAGCTTTCGGTTAGGCACCTCGACTACACACTCGTTGTCGTGGAGAGATGACCGGACTAGATGAGTCAGGGAGTTGACCACTGCGTCTATCTTTTCCGTGCTAACGAAGCAGTCGGAGCAGATAGCCAGAGGTGAATCGGGGGCATCAAGGCTTATGATAAACGATTTTCTATAGCCTTCCCAGTTGGTGAAGGTTTTAGACGAGGTGGACGGGGCAGTGGCATAAGGCCGGAGTTTAAGGGAGACCGGACGATGGTCCAAACTTCAGTCGTCGAGAGTATCGATCGCCCTTAGGTTAAGGGCGACTACTTTGACTAAGGCGAAAGCGAAAATGTCGGGGGAGTGATCCATTTGATCCGGATAGTAAGTAGGGGAAGGAGGACAGAGGACATCGACGTCCCGTGTCTCTATGTATTTATGGAGCTTGATGCCATTGCTATTGGTCGATAGGCACTTCCATTTGGTGTGTTTGGAGTTGAAATCTCCAAATAGGATAACAGAGTCTCCAAGCGAGAGGAGGGCCGCTAAGTCGGAGTTCAAAAGAGAAACTTTCAGCGGGTTGTATACTGAGGCTATGATCAGGGCCGGACGTCCTGTCATGCCCAGCTTACAAACTGTGGCTTCCATGTTGGTGAGTGCAGGAGTCTCAATAGGGGAACAGTGGAGCGACCTCTTATAGTAAATTGCAGTGCCGCCGCCGGAACGGCCGTCGACCCTGGCGTTACGTATAAGACAGTACGAGGGGATTAATATGCCCCTAGAGAAAGTGGGCTTTAAAAAGGTTTCTTGAACCAGCAATAAGTCAATAACAGTATTGCGACCAAGTTCCTTTAACTCGGAGATGTTGGTACAAAGACCGTGAGTATTGAACGAGACGAGCGAGACGCCCGTGGGTTTGGTACGACCGGTGCTACGGGAAGGCTCACTGGGTGCTAGGGCCATTATAACGAAGTTAATAGATGCCTGTGCTCAGCGAGCGCCAGGAGGCGCTGCTGAGGGGTGGTGGCGGCCCGGATCTTACGAGCCAGGATGGAGATTTCGTTGAGGTCGACGTTTTGGATGACGTCGTCCACGGTTTTCATGTCCTCGGCCAGGGAGGACTTGTCTTCTGGTTGCGAGGTGCGGGGAGTGTGAGATTCCGCCTGCTTCCGGTCACTTGGGGTCACCGAGGCAGAGCAGGGAGCGGCTACGGGAGCCCTAGAAGGGGCGGAACATCTTCAAGAGTTGAAGTGTATTGGGTTATGAGGATTTCAACACTGATTACGTGCAAGAAGACCAGTTAAAACAATATAAGTTAGCACAACAACTTTGTTACACACCAACACACATATAAAAGGAAACAGACGCTAACTGGTGGCAAAAAAAAAATTATTATAAGTGTGACAAGTTAAATTTTTCTGTTTATTACAATTCTCCCCCTAAAATTTAACACTGGTAAAAAAAATTAACTACACAAAATCTGATCTCTAATAAAGATAAAAGTTTGAGTGGGCAATGGTTTAGTCATAATATCTGCTAATCGACATTTACTTGGAATATAATTAATTTTATTTAAGCCCAACTCAACCTTTTCTCTCATGAAATTATACTTAATATCTATGTGTTTTGTTCTCTTATGATAAACAGGGTTATTAATTAAATTTATTGTACTCTGATTTTCAACAAATAGTGTAATACATTTAAAACTTTGACCTAATTCTAATGTAAATTTTTGCAACTATAAAATCTCTTTTGCAGTTTCACAAGTAGCTACAAATTCAGCCTCAGTTGTGGAGAGAGCAATAGTTTTTTGTTTTTGACTTGACCATTCATTTTAATAATATAACCCGTTGTAGATTTGCGCGTATCGATATCACTTGCAAAATCAGAATCTGAATAACCAACTAGATCATTACTTTCTCCATACTTTATATACAACTCTTTTGAATTAATTAAGTATATTATTATACGTTTTACAGCATTTACATGTAGCTGATTTGGATTATTTATACATATATCTGCTCAATACATTCACAGCAAATGAGATGTCAGGCTTAGAGACAGAAGACAAAAATAGTAAGGAGCCTATATCTGCTCTGTGAGGAAAATTAACAGTGTTTTCATCTAAATTTTTTCAAATAATAACATTGACATCTGCTGGGGTATTAGCTGGATTTGCATTATTAATACAAAACTTCTTGATAATTTACTCAATATAATCTCTTTGATAAATACAGATACAATTATTTATTCTTTGTATTTCCATGCCCACAAAATACTTTAAACTTAATTCTTTAATTTTAAATTCTTGTTTCAAATATTCTATTATTGCTTGAATAAGCTGTTTACTTGAAGATATTACAAGGGCATCATGAACATAAATTATTAAAAATACTCTTATTTCATCAAAAATTCCTATGTCTACACAATTGTCAGCCTGAGATTGTACAAAACCATACTATATTAGAAACTTGGTGAACCTTTTGTTCCAGCAACGAGAAGCCTGCTTTAAACCATATAGAGATTTATTTAATTTCAATACATAGTTTTTGTTTAATGTCACACCCTCAGGTACTTCTATAAATATATTTTCATCAATATACCCATTTAGAAAAGCAGTTTTCACATCAAATTGTTGGATTTCTAACTTGTACTTTGCTGCATTAGAAATAATTATTCTTATGGAATCATACCTAGTTGTAAGAGAGCAAATTTCTTGATAATCAACATCTTTAACCTGATTGAACCCGCGTGCATTAGGCGAGCCTTATATCTTACTTGATTATTCTCATTCTGCTTGATTGCATAAACCCACTTTGTAGTAAGAGTTCGCTGACCAGATCTTTTAACTGCATTCCAAGTATTGTTTTCTTTATGTGCTGACAATTATTCTTTAATGGCTTTAACCCACTCATTTTTATGTGCACTCTTTAATAGTTCAGTGTATGTTTGAGGCAATGAAAGCTCTACAAGATTTACTTCAAAACGTCTATTATTTCGAGGCCTCGAGTTTATATTCTGGTGTGGTTTGTCATCAATTTCTTGAAATGGTTCATATGATGGATCATCACTATTACAATTTACCAAGCTATCTTCTGATTCTGTTGTTGAACTTCCCAGTAGTGTATCATCTATTTCACTTACTTCTGTTTGACCATTCTGCCTTATTGTCTCATCCTCATCATCTATACATATTTGTGCAATATTCTTTCTTACTTCTGGAACTTGATATTCATCAAAAATTATGTTTCTTGATATTTTTATTGTCTTATTATTTATATTGTACAATCTGTAATTGTTGTTATCATAATCAACTAATATCATTTTCTCGCTTTTTTTCATCCAATTTTGTTCTTAATTGATGAGGAATATGAACATATCCAATACTACCAAATACCTTCACATGGCCTAACTGAGGTTTGGTGCCATTCCATAATTCAAATGGTGTTTTATTTGGAGTCTGGCTAGAGGAAGTTCTGCTTAATATGTAAACTGCACAGTTCATAGCTTCTGCCCACAGTCCTAGTAGCACGTCTCTGGGATTCGATATTGAGCGAGCACTCTCGCTCTGCACGTCCATTTTATTCTGGTGTATAAGGAGCCTTAAGTTCATGGACTCTACCCTTCTTGTCCAGATATTCTTTGAAGACTTTGTTCACATATTCTCTTCCATTGTCTTTATGTAATATTCTAACACTAGGCATGTACTATTTTTAATAATATTTCTTGAACATTTCCATAACGTCACTTGTTTTTAATAAAATATATATGCTTGTAACTTGTAGCTACATCTCTGAATAACACAAAGTATTTCATTCCTTGAACTGATATATGACTCATTGGTCCACAACCATCTCTATACAACAAGTAATCTGGCTGTAATTCTCCTTGTATGGACTTGAAATGAGGACCAGCACTGTTTCCCATGTGCACATGCTTCACAGATGAAGTTTTTTTGAAGCTTGATGAAGTTTTTTTCAAGCCTTTAATGTTTTTAATTTTTTTTTATATTAATGTGTCCCCGGCTTTCATGCCAAATTTTAATATCATTTATGTCATTTTGAACCAAGTTACAAATCTCTGGTACCATTGTTTTTATTTTTAATTCATACAAGTTATTTTCTGTGATTTTTGCTCTCATTACTACTTTATTGTTTTTGTAAATTAAAGCACTTGTATCCATTTTTACAATTTCATAACATTTTCATATTATAATACCTTCTGAAAATAAATTTCTTCGCAAACTTGGAACATACAATACACCATGCTGCAAACTAGTCTCCCACTGTCCGTTGACATATCTCCTTAGTAATACTTTGCCAATGCCAGATACCTCTACAGTTTGCTTGTTTCTAAGTGATAATGATTTTTGATTGCATTCAGGTTATTCATAAAATAAATCTTTTCTAAATGTCATATGTGCGGAGGCACCACTATCTATAATCCAACTGTTTTCTTTGGCATTACAAGAAGTGTCTTGTACATTAAATGGCAACATATCTGTACTTTCTTGTTGAGGTTTTTTAGGTTTTGATTTTTTTGGAAGGCGGCATTCTTTACAAAAATGCCCTCGCTTTCCACAATTGTAACATTCAACTCTATGTTTAGTGGTTTTATTTTGATTTATACCACTCCCACATGCCCTTGGCTCATTTTGCTTTGGATCACTCTGAGGTTTAAGAATCTTTATTTTCCATAAAAATAACATAATTCACTTACATGAGAAATATTTACAATTTCTAGATAGGAGGGAATTACGTACAAATATGACAAAAGTTGAGGGTAATTACAAAAATAAAAATAGTTCAATTCTATCGTACTAACACTTAAAGTATGCGAGACTGGAAGTGCCTTTAAGCGTGTTATGCAGGAATGGTATGTGCAGAAATGACTTTGGAGTTTTACTTATTTAAGATATAAAATTTTAGAAGTTTTTTAAAAGTAATAATTGTTTTATATCTGCAGGTAATTTATTATACAGCTGAGCACCTTCATACATGATATTTCGTTTGCCGTAGTTTGTTCCTGGTGTGTGCAATATTATATTATTAGCATTTCTAAGTCCAGTTTTTATGATTTGCATTTTCTTTATAAAAGTGATTTATGTATGTATGTATGTCTCTATTCAATACTTTCCTGATTAAAATGCATGTATTATTATTATATTATAGCCACTAACCTTCACCCAGGGAAAGCTCAGTGCTGCGGGATCGGGTCTGCCGGTTTCTCTCAGTCCGAGAGGATGGAGAAGCGCACCGGGTCAACGCTAACTAGCTTCGTTGGCACCGTGAGGTATCCACTAGCTCAAATCGCGATAACTCGGATCCCTAGTTATTGCCAACACAATAAAAGAACTAAAAAGGCAACAATTAAGTCTCATTCGAAAACGAGTATCGACGACATAGAAATATCAATCGAACAATGGAGGTGACTTACTCGAAAGTATGTCGGGGTGTTCCGAGTCAGACTTACAACGGACAGAGGGTGTCTGTCCGCTGCGAGAGCACAATCGGAACTGTTGCTATTAATAATTTGTTTACAACTTATATACATTTGTGATATTTAAGATGCATCGGCCGATGGAATGGAAGAGAGATAGATGCGTCACAAGCCAAACGCCTAGGCAGATCGTGTCTCTCTATCGCTTGTTCCGCGTTCTCGCTTGCACACTCGGCTCAGCTGGAACGTGACCATGAGTCATGGTTTTTCGTGCAGCCGGCGTTCATCGATTTAGAAGACGGTCAAATAAAACATGGACCTGAACTAAGGTAACTAATTCCTTGTTAAACCAAATTTGAACTCTTAATAATTAGTTTACAATACATAAAAAAAGCACATCAACAAAGATATAAAAAAACTCAATTATAGTAGCTACGGTGAAAGAAAAACTTGCGAACTGAGTTAAATTCGGGCGAACACGAATTAGGTTTTTAAAAAATACTTTATTTAATATTACAATTAATAAAACATGTATTTACGGTTTTGAACGCTGGTCAAGACTGCTCGAATGAAATATGATAATATCTATTGTTTGATGTTGCGAAATGTACAATCAGCGGAGTGAATCTGCATTGTCGGCAGAAATCCTCTGGTTACGCCGTGGTAACTCCTCCCTCCTTAAGATGGAAGTGCATCTTGCAGCTTCCAGTAGCGTCCTCGCTACTAATAGTTTTCTTGAGGTTTCTTCCTAAGTTCCATTTGTAGATTTTCCATATTAATATCGAAGTGAAAATTAAATAGAAGATTA
>PDGT01000100.1:143605-219262 GCA_003671415.1 Megathymus violae | reverse complement strand
CCTAGCAACATACCTTCATACAGCACCTCGAGCCCCTGCTCCTTGATCTTTCTAACGAGCTCAGGGTCGAAGCTGGTGAGCATGTTCTTCCTGACGTCCAACAGCCGCAGACGGCTGGCCCTCACGATCGTGTCCACGGGCAACACCTCCAACGAGTTGTTGTACAGGTGCAGATGAGTTATGTTATCCGGCAGGTAGAACTTTGATTCCGCTGTGAAATCATTCGTTTTTTTTTTATTTCAAATAAATAATAGTTCTCACACTCGCACACCTGCAGTAGGATTCCCTGTGTTGCGGGTTGCGTGGATGGATCTATGACATCACAATTACCAATGACCAGAAACCAAATATTAATCTGCTTACAGTGCCTATTGTTGATATTGAAAAATATTGTTGTCTTTATACTTTGAAACGTGAGAAACTTAACGTGTCGATAAAATCACTCACATGTCCTTGAAACAAGATCCTTCAGCATGTTGTGCGACAAGTCCAACACTTCAAGAGATGTGAGGTTGCCGAGGACATCTGAAACAAACATGGTTCCATAGTTATAAAAATTAGCAATGGTGCACGCGTTTAACCCAGTGTGAAACGGCCAGTGCTGTAGACAGATCAATTCTAGAAGAACTACTTTCCTATATAAGGCCAGTTGCAGACGCATTGCGGCTCAAGAAAATTTTATTATTTAATGTACCAAGAAATGCCTTATAAATCTCTGACTAAGCTCCTACAATAATTTTTATTCACAGAAATGAATATGATGCCACTGAATACGAGATAATACTTAATATGGATGATATTAAGAGAATAATAATTGAGTGATGCTTTGAGTGTAGGTACTATTCTGCAAATGTAAGTGAATGAAAGAATGAATGAATGACAGGGAAGGGAGAGTTATTGAGTGAGTGAGAGACAGAGTTAGCGGATGAGAGAGCGTGAAATAGCGTGGTGTAGAAATGAAAAGAATAAATATACTCACAACTCCTGATATCATTAATATAGTTCCCGGCGAGGTTCAGTTTCCTCACGGTCTTGGCACCCTGGGTGATGTCGTAGGTGAGCACCGGGATCTCGTTGTAGCCGAGGTCCACCTCTCGCAGCCGGTACGGAATCCAGGGCGAAGAGGGGAACATCTTGCGCGTGAGGAAGCCGAACTGATTGTGACTCAGGTTTACCTGACGGACGTGGAATTTGTACTGTTTATAGCTAAGCCATAGCTCATAAGTTAGTTTCAACAAGGATTGTTTTTCACGGAAACCTAAACACGGCACTGGAAACCGAAGGACGCAGAAAAATATGGGTGAATACTACAAAATAACCATTTCTCATTTGACAATAACGATAATCACCGAAAAATTTAATAAAGTTTTGTTAAAAACATCCGGTCATTTAATGATATTGTCAAACGATTTGATCGTATGGTAAAATGGTTCCGTTGTCTAACGCTAGAGGCGCTGACGGCGCAATCCATGATGGCCGCGGTAAACAGAAATGGATGATTTGTGTGACAGACATGCAGCTCGAGTCTTGGTTGTTCGTGATGTTTTGTTTGTGAATGTTTGGCAGTGGAAGCATAGTGGCTTAGTAAGTCTCCCGTCCAGGAGACTCTAGTTCGAACCCTGCACACGCCACTTATTTTTCAAATTATTATTACAAATTTATTGGCATTTGCTTCAATGTAGGAAAACGTTGTAAGAAAGCCTGCATACCTGTAGGTTCTCTGATATTATTATCAAAGGTGTTTTCAAACAAACCCAGCATTGGCCAGCGTAACGAACAGTAGCCTAACCATCTCATTATGAGAGGACATGAGAGCCCAGCAGGGAAATAATAATGGGTTATAATTGTGACGGTGGTGACTGTGTGTGTGTGACTCACCATTTCTAACGATAGACAGTCGTCTAGCAGCCCGTTGGTTTTATTGTCAATTTTCTGTAGATAATTATGCGAGAGGTCCAACTTTCTGTCAACGAAATATAAAATCCACTTTGAAGGTTTCGTGCCTTAAAATATATACTTCAACAAACACGCAGAACAAAGACATTAGTTTGGTCGCGACGCGTGCTCACGTACGCACACAAATGCAAGAACGTGTACAAATGTACGCAAGCAAGAATGTGCGCACGCAAACGCGTGCACGTAAATGTATATGTTTACGCAAGCACGCACGAGTACCTCATCATATGTAATATTTTTGAATGCATTTGACTGCGCCAATTGATATTTTATTCTCTCAAGATCTAGATATGATACATATCTCTCTTAGAGACCTACAGATGGCGTTGTAGTCAAGTTAATAAATAAAGCATATTTTTTATTAAAATATTTACATTTACATGTCATATAACAACGTGTACCAACTAGTTTTACTTGAATCTATTTATTTTAAGAAATAAAACTTTTAGCTAACAAAACTTTAACCTACATACCGCAAAGCAACCAGCCCCTTGAACACTTCATTGGGTATATGTTTCAACTGGTTGCCACGTAACGACAGGTCCAAGAGCTGCTGAAGACCCTCGAACGAGCGCGGAGTGACAGTTGTCAGCTGGTTGTAGGACAGGTCCACTTGGAATGTCGTGGGGAGATTCCCGAACGCTGACTTCGAAAGTGTAGTTAGGTTGTTGTACTGAAAAAATGTTTTCTAATTATTAACATTGCAGTTTATCTGATAGTCGATCTTTGTCTTACCTTACATACCAACTTATCCAAAATAGAAAGAAAAGTTGTTAAAGATTGCTCAGAGTCTTTAACGACGTAGACCAGTGTTACACATTTACCTAACATAAAACGCACAAAGGTACGTATTCACCTACACACGTGGCTCAGAAACGCTAAATAAATAAATTTTATAATTTATACTTATTTCTACAAAAAAACATGAATATCACAAACCTGCATATACAGATACTGAAGGCTGCTAAGTGTATTGAGCGCTTGCCACGGTGGTGACGTCAGTCCGTTCGCTGATAGATCGAGGGCCTGCAGAGTCAGGAGAGGGGTGAAAGAATCCCCCGCCAGGTTGTCCCCCAGTTGGTTGTGGGAAAGGTTGAGACGCAGCAGCGCGTTCATCGACGGCCACGTGTTGGAACGTATCTCTGATAAGTTGTTGTACGCGAAGTTGAGCTCGCTGCGGAGAGTGAGAGGTTTGATTAGTGTAAGAAGTTCCGACAGAAATACTAAGTGAATGTAATTGTTACAACGGCTCAGTTGTAACTTTTTATGAAAGGGTGAACTTCATTTAAGAACTTTTCTTCCCGTCAGTTATTGATCCTTCGAGCCATGTTTTGCAATTGCCGGCGAACTCTACGAGCTACGTCAGTAACGTTGGGTCTTCTACGAAGTTCATCATCGCGAATCTTGAATAGTAATTAAATACTCAATGTAATCATCTCTCTCTCTCTCTCTCTATTGAGCATACAGTTTTACAGACATTCTTAAAACGAGCTCTGCGTTACACATTAGTTGTAAATAACATCAAACGGTGACGTCACCACCCACCCTAAGCTGATGGGTATCTGCGGGATCCTCTCGAGCTGGTTGTGGCTGAGGTCTATGAGCCGGCAACTGGCCAGCTTGGCCAGTGCACCCCGCGAGGCCTCTCGGAGCCGGTTGTGGGACAGGTCCAGCTCCAGAACGGTCGGTATGGTCCCGAAGGAAGACGGCTTCAGCTGCTCCAGGGAATTGTGACTGAGGTAGAGATATCTATGCGGGGAAAGTTATTAGTGTTTAGTAAACGCTTACACACTCGTGGCGATGGACATACACTATTAAGAAATATTCAGGGCAAAATTAATTATTTGACTAAAATGTTTGCATCGGTATCCAACATGACACAGCGTGACCTTTAGCGAAAGGTCGGCAGGCAGGGTTTGAGTAATATATTTTAAGGATGTATTTTATTATAACACGGGAATCGAACCCCATGATAAGGGAGACGAAAACACAAGTAAGAGCGAGAAGAACAAAGTAAAATAGACAAAAACGAATAAACAATGTGTAGTGTTTTGCAACTTGATGTAAAATGTGTTTTACAAATGTATGTTCATACGTTTTATTGCACTAAACAATCGACCGAACTTCAACTGTAATTAGTTGCTCACATACACAGTACACACGCTCCCACACATGCACAAACGCAGCCATACACCCACATACATAAACACTAATGCACTCAAACACGCGCACTATCTAATAAACATATACATATACACACATAACCGTGAATGCACGCGTACGCAGACGCACCCATAGACGCAATCACGTGCACACAGACGCACGCCTGGACGCACTCACACACGCACGTGTCAGAAATTAGTTCGAACACCAGAATAAGATGCGGTTCGGGTCCAATTCATTTAAGAAATCAGTAAATACTTTGTACTTTTTTGTATTTTTCTGAATAATCGACAGAACAGTTGAGCATCAATTCCAATAACTTAAATATCAGAGAGCCGTTTACGCTTCGAGAGCCAAACGAAACGGGCCTCGTTCACGTGTTTCTATAGTTATCCACTTAGTTCATTCGTCATTTCACTAATATTTTTCTTCAACTCCTAACACACACACAGTGAATATACAACACCCACACAAAGAGATCCCAATCGAAATCAGTTCTACGTTGCACAAAATAGTGTCACCACTCACCCTAAGTTGTTGAGTGTCTGCGGGATCCCCTCGAGCTGGTCGTGGCCGAGGTGACCAACCTGCGGCTGGCCCCTCGAAGTCGGTTGCGGGACAGCCCCGGCTCCGGAACGATCAGTATCGTCACGATGGAAGAATTGCAAAACACTAAACCACACCTGAGCGAGAACAGGTTCTGGAACACGGCGCCCGCTATCTCCTTCAGGTCGTTGTGCGACACGTCCACCGTGTGCAGCTCGTACAGCTTCGGGAACGCGAGTTTCGGGATCACCTCGATGAGGTTGTGGG
The DNA here is from genome assembly GCA_003671415.1 of Megathymus violae. Classification (NCBI taxonomy): domain Eukaryota; kingdom Metazoa; phylum Arthropoda; class Insecta; order Lepidoptera; family Hesperiidae; genus Megathymus; species Megathymus violae. The sequence goes on along the minus strand of PDGT01000100.1, from coordinate 214,330 downwards.
ACGCGTTCAACACCCTTATGCCGGTCATGTTCTGTATGGGGATCTGTCGCGAACATGAAAGTTTAATTGAACAGGGTAACCCTGCGTTATATCACGGTTAGTTACGAATACTCAATTAACATTTTGTAGTGGGGGTAGGTTGTTAATTTCTACCGATTTCTATTACCATTCTATTATTTTTACCATTGCCTTTCATGCATCGTGGTAACGTCGGATTAGGCGAAATTCCATCGTTTTAAGATGGCACGTATTTGGCATTACAGTCTGATCAAATCAAATCCACGTTCCTCACGATTTTTTTCTTCATCAAAGCAAATGACAGTTCATTTCTAATACGCACAAAATTTTAACAATTAGAAGCAAGATTCGAACTCGGGTCTACGTGCAGAAGAGCTATGTTCAAATTGTTAGGCAACACACTGTAATAAGACGGTTAACCAAATTTTTTTTTTCCTTTTTAAGAGAATCGATATTGTTCGACAATCTTCTCTAACTTAACCAACATTCTTTTTTTTCTTCACCAACTTAACCAACATTCGTTTTTTTCTTCATTAACCAACATTGCTCTCGCTCCTCATGTCGACACTCACGGCACCAAGATCGGTGAACTGATTATAGGACAGTTGCAACTCGGACGCGTAGCTGTTCTCATCGAAGGCGCCCCTGTCGAAGCCGCCGAGCGCGTTGTGGCTCAGGTCGAGCAGCGTCATGTTGTTGCAGTTGACGAACGCGCCCGCCTCGACCGTCGCCAGCGCGTTGTGCGACACGTTCACCACCGCGAGGTACAGGTCCGTGAACGCCTGCTTCTCTATCACCGTGATTTTGTTCTCCGCCAGGTTGATTATCTGCGGAAGTTGGGTTACTTAGTCGTACGGATCGATATGAAACTTTGAGCTCGTAGTTCCCAAAGTGGTCCAGGTAGACTCCTAAAGGAGACTCGACGGGGGTGTACGTTCTACAAAAAATAGGGGTTCACAATTCGGAAGCGGGGTTCACGAAAATTTATCTGCTTTTGATAATGAAGAACTAAAATGTTGGCTTGACTGTACCTATCAATGTAAGCAGATAATATTTTAAGAAGCTCAGCGGCTGTTACTTGTAAAAACTTTAGCGAGTTTTGAGAATATGTTAGAAACGTAGCTGCAAGGTGTCTATGAGAAAAAAGTTTGGAAACCTCTGCCTAAGCCTTTTCGAGGAGGGTACTGTAGACCAGATATAATAAGCAACGACCTCCAACAAAAGAGACCTGGTGCTGGTGCCTCTTCCGTTATTCATCGAATTGTACCATGAGCACGAGGGACTGACTTAGTCTCCAGGATAGATGACCCTTACAGCAATCACCCATCCATTTTGCCATAAGAACCACTGTCACTCCCACACTATTCAATATGGTAATATAACCAGCTCACCTCCGCATATCTGACTTGTTGGAACATCTGGTAATCGACCTTGGTGATGAGATTCCTCGCCAGATCCACAGTACCTATGCGCGTGACTGCGGAGAAGGTACCGCGACCCACGTCGGAAATCTGATTGTCTTGGAGGTACAGGCGCCTGGAAGTAACAGCCAAGTGGTTTGTAATGGGACCCAGGTTCCAATCCCGAACGTATAATTTGTCAACGTTAATTAATAATTTAAAAACAATAAATTGCTCGCATTGTAAGGGGCTTCATTCATCCTTCAACGATGGTGCATCCTGCTGAACAACATACGAGACCCATGCAAATGGTCCCTCCTGTTTGCGGCCGCTGGCTGTACCGTCCTGTTGAGTCCCGATGGTACTCATGCATGAAGGTCAACTTTTTCACCATCCTTTTTCTAGTAACAACTGTCCAAAATGTTTAATATAATTCGCTTGTGACAAGAAGGCAGTTTTCCCCGGCGGCTGTTACTCAAGCTCAGGGATCTCAAATTATCATGCCATTGCTGCATCCCTACCTCAAGAATCTCATTCCCCTGAAGCTGTTGGTGTCCAATTTCTTTATCCTGTTATTGTCCAAATGTACCACTTTTATTATTGTGTTCCTCGCGAACATACCTCTGAAATCAAACGTAATGATTAGTAAATGGATGAAATGTAAATATACATGTGAAAAGATAAATACTAGTGAATCAACCTGTACATATGCAGTTCCTTGTCTTGTTAGGAAATGCTGGGGGTACTTTGTTACTGGCCAGCGCGCAGCGTCTAACAATTGATAAGCGAGTTAATCTACCCTCCCTTTAAAAAAAAAATTTGTTTACGAAATTAACAATTTGTAATATTTAACAAATAAGTAGGTACTTGTGTAGGTACACGAGTGCTTGTACCCATGACTTCCTAATTACGGTTTTTATGGGTACTATTTATTTTAACTGTGGGCTTATGTGTGTTTTAATGTATTTGTCATATGATTTAACGAATAAACAAAAAATTATGATCATTGGAAATTTTAAACAACTTATAATATTATCATAATAATTCTTAGTGTTAACACTATATATTTTTTATAGTCCTCTGTACTTCACTCCACTCTATTACGCACTATTGAATTGTAATCATACATTATACAAATAACAAACTTACCTGGGTATATCAGCGATTTGATTGTGGCTCGCATTACACCATCCAAGCTTCGTCAGGTCTCCTATGTGGCTCCCGTCCAACTTGGTGATATTGTTGTAACTGAAATGTTGATGCAGTTTTTCAAATATGGTAGAGTGTATGTAGGGTCAGACATCCCATTCTTATGTACCAGTCAATCTTTATTGCCCGTTGCAAAGCCCGCTCAACAACTAACATTGTGATGACTTCGAGTCCCTTTCACTGATTTTTTTTTTATTTATGACGCAAGTTGATGGATCACGTTAATGGTGAGTGTTCACCACCGTCCATGGACATCCTTAATACCATCAGCAACTCAATCACGCATTGCAGCCGAGGAAGCGATGTACCCGCTAATTGAAAGATCCCATGCATTGTGAGATCACCTATGAGGGTAGTTTGACAAACAGTATTATGAAAGTTGAGCGTGTTTCGTACTGCAGTTCGTAGAAGATTGTGCGGATTTTTATACATCGCGTGTAATTCCAACAGGCCCCATCCACTTGTTAAGCAGTTGTTAACAGAAAAAAAAATAGTTATAAAACAAACCTAAAGCACCATGCAATTGGTATATAAATTCATTCATATGTAACATATTTATGAAAGATAAATACCTCAAATCTAACACCTCAGCGTCACGTAGACCCTTAAACTGATTCCTTTTCAGTGTTGCCAACCTGTTGCCGTGGAGATCGAGAGTCTTCAACTTCTTCAGGTACTGGTAGAGAACAGAGTAAATTACTGGATGTTTACAATTATTAGTCGTTCGTCAACATTCGTTTTTCATATTTCGACTGATTATGTTGACGTACAGGGACGATGGTCGAGAGACAAACAAAATCGCACTGTAAATACAGCTAATTAGCGACTAACATGCATGTGTGTGAATGCGTGCGTGCGTGCGTGCATGCGTGCGTGCGTGCGCGCGTGCGTACGAAAGTGAATATCACGCAGGCGTACGTGCTTCTGTAAAATTATATTTTTTTTAACCAAACAGCAGGAATATAGTGTTACATACGTAAATAATTGTGTAAATGTTTATGAATATATCGCAATTATAAAATATTAATGTTTACAATAATAATGAACTCCCAACGAGAATATTATGCCACCAACAGTTACAGGTGACACTTACTTACTAGTTTTTTCCACTTGTGATGACCAAATTTCACACTCATATCCAAGCACTTTTGCCGTCAAAATCACTGAGCTCATTGTAACCTCCCATCACCAGACTTTGTTTATAGACGTCGCCTGCTCTACTAGGTCAAGGTGCGTAGCGTATGAACTGGTTGGATGCTAGGATGGACGGAGCCTTACGACAGTAAGACATACTAAATACAGCACATACCTGAAAAGCTTCGACAGCCACGTCGGAAATCATTCCATTAACGAGATGCAATCTCTCCAGCTTCCCCGCCGCTTCACTCCCGATGAATATGTCCTTCCCTAGGGCCTTCATTTGGTGTCCGTCGATCGACAGTATTGATAAGTTGCCGAGGATCTGGAAAGAGTAATAATACCCAAACGGGGAGACCATGTTTTCCTTTTCGCCTTCTAGTTTCCATTTGTAATTCCAACAAATTTTTAAAAGACATTCGGCCGTATTGGGGCACCCTAGAATACTCCGCACAATCCCACGCTGACAACAGGGTGTCGTAAGAGGCGACAGAAGCCAGCCCGATTGGTGGTACGGTTTCGCGTAAGGATAATATTATCAGTATTATTATTAAGACATATTATTACTGGTACTATTATCTTTCCGTGAAGCCTGCCTGGCTAGCTACCACCTACTCGAGTCAGCCCCCAATTGACTCCTCGTGTTCCGACTGGGGGCTCGAGAGCCAGTACTTTTTCATTCTCTTATTTTTTGGCCGACAACGCATCAGTGATATCTTTGGTATTACTAATGTCCATGAGCGACGGTGACCACTTACCATCGGGTGTCTCATCTATTCGCTTGGCGACTACTTATTAAAAAAAATACAAGTTCTAACCTTGAAAGCTTCCTTGGGAAACTCTGCGATCTTTGTGTTGACCATGTGTATCTCTTGCAGGGACCTGTTGACGCCGGCTAAGGCGTATTCGTCTATGGTCTTGATCGGTGAGTCTATGATGTGGAGCACTCGGACCGTTGAGCGATGGAGCAGTGGGCCGAATAAATGGGCTGGAGTCGGACAAGAAACAATCGGCAACGTATAGCTGATCACGTGCGCAATCACATGTTCTTTCTATATACTAATTATCATTAAGTCAACACGTTATTGAGTTATTGACATACATACAGACAAACAAACAGACGTACATACAGACAGTCATGCATACATACAGACAGTCACAAAAAAATTAAAAATGGTAGAAATTGGGTCAGTGAGTCATAAAACGAATAATTATTATCAAATATGACAATAAAATTGTACAGACAGAAGCTACAGACTTATATAGTAGGATAGATATAGATTACAACTTTAAAGTTGAAAGTGGCTTCTTGCCAGTTGTTCTCAAAGTTTCATCCTTCCGAATTGGCAGAAAGTAAAATAATAACAATTCTTAAGTAATGTTTGTCTATTTGAATAGTGATTTAAATTTAATTTATGCACTCGTACTAGCTATGATACATATACAATTTACATATGTCCATCGGGAATAACATACCTCTCAAATGGTAAAAGATTTTTTCAAACAGGTGCCGTATTTCTGGAGATTACTTTCCGCATATATACAAACTCACAAAATTCGCACTCTCTCTTTATAATATTAAGTATAGTTTAGTGTGAGTATAGATAATGTGGTAAACATTGGTGTGTTAATAGGAACTCAAGTACTTACCGATTTTAGCTTCTTTCAATACAAGCCTCTCGATTGGCAACCCTAACCCAGCTATATTCCCCAACCCTACGCTCATTACCGCCAACCCTGTGTTCTCGCAGCGAATGAACAGCCCTGAATCGGTGCCTTTCTCGCACACGCACGGATATAGCAAGTGGGACTCTGTCGTCTTTGGGCACGGGTACAACGGGCCAGGGGGAATGTATTCCGAGTGTAAAATGGGAATCAGGGTTGCCAATGCGAAGAAAATTTGAACGGAAGCCATAATGATATAGCATTGATGTTTTGACATGTGGTTGTTGATCTGAAACAATATCAAATGTTATAATAAATAAAAATATATTATGTCCCATAACTCACCCTATAGTAAAATAAAGGTCAAATTGCTAGTTACAATTCTTGTTACGTCCCAGACTTCTATACCACCGTTCTAGAATCAACCATAAATGTTTTATGTGTTCCGGTTGAGCCATCAGAGAAACAATTGGTAAACAGTTAACCCACTTCCTTGATGGCCATCAATGTGTATGCTCTATCAGTGTCCATGGGCAATGGGACCACTTAGCACCAGGTCTCCTTACTTGTCGGATAATGACATAATAAGAGTAAATAGACTAAAAGATACAACACAGTTCAGGTTTTAAGGAAAACTAATTTATTATTCATCTACCTTCAAGTACATTTATATTAATCTGACAATTCAATTTTTTTATTTCAATACATAACATAGACGAAAAGCCTTATTTGTCTATCCAAGGTGAATCAAAATGAAATCCAATTGGAAATCATTGAAGACTTCCACTGATCTTAAAATAATTTCACAACTTATTACCACAGCGCAGCCTAACAAACTGTAACAGTGTCAGTATAAAGCTAGACCAACGGAGCTGTTCACACAGTTTAGTTATGAAACTAAAACCCATTCCTGAATCTCCTAGTGTTCGACGAAGTGTGTTGAGTGCAAACTTATTTTAAATTTATACACATGTTCCTCACTATATTCATTTATTTGGCTTTTTTGTGTATGTAATTAATATAATTTACTATTTATAAAAAAAAAATTAAATACGTATAAGCAGAAAAGTGATACACACAATCATCAAACAAGAAATAGGCATAATTTGGTTACATCTGCATATTGTCTTCAAAAGGTTTAGTGTTCCTTTATGGGGCTTGGAGTTCGTTTTTACAATAACATTCCTAAGTTGATATGCGAGTTGCCCATTGGAACTTTTAAGCGTCGCATTAAAACACAACTTATAGGTAAAAGATATTATAGTATAGACGAGTACATGAATGACAAGGATGCCTGTACAAAATTAGTGTCGAAACCAGTTCTGCACAGGTTTAAACTTTTGTAATTACCATATGATGTTTAAAAGATGTGCTGAAGAGTTCCTTACGCCGTTTCTTCTCCTCATTGTTAAAGCACCTTTTCGAAACGGTGGTAGAAGCAAAAAATGACGTTCATAAATGTATTTACTGAATACCTATATGATTAAATGATTTTGAATTTGAATTATGTGAGAACCATGCTGAAATGACGCAATATCTACATCGGCATACTATATCGGCTTATTGTACCAACGTTTTGATCGCGTTTGGACAATGGCTATTCAAAGTGTTTGGACAGTAATAACAATAACAAACTTAATTCAAATGACAAACGGTACATACTGCTGATTACTTAAGAAAAAACATATTCAAACGAAGTGGTCAAGGTTGTTGTCCAAGGAAGTACTGTTAGACAAAAGTACCTCGCTATGTTTATGGCCTTGTAACGAACCAGTTTTAATAGTCAATGCTTATTAAATCCAATCTACTGATCTTTAACTATTACAGATTTGATAATCACTGCAGTAAGTAATAATTACAACACGGTTTCATAAAGTTTTGCTTACAAACTTACAGTTGTTTGACTTAGTAAGTCATGCAACTTTCACTTCGAATGCAACAATCAAAAACGTTTACCTGCAGTCAATTCTTGATTCGTTAGTAATTACAGCAAATCCTTTAGCGCCTACGTAATTTTAGACAGTCGTAACATAATAATTGCGCGATTTATACGTAATTTTACTCAAAACATCGTCGTATAAACCCACCCCACCATCGTCAACTTTAAACTGGGTACGAGTTGCTAGATTAACAAAAATATTTACAATTCTTTTGACAATTCGTTTTATCCTTGCCATGAAAAAAAACTAATATGGCACCTGTTTTGTTTTCAACTTTAAGACATTAAGAAACAGCAAAAATTACCTAAACAAGATATAAATTAATATTTAATTTGTTTTACTTACTATCGTTTAGATAAATTAATTTGAAGATATATCCATTGTTGATATAAATACTTAACGTCATTTCAATTTACTGTCATGTCATATAACAATTAGATCTATTGTATTTTTATAAATTATATTCATATATATATGATATAACAATATACATGTAGAAAATTTAATTTGGCAATAACTGTAATCCTATCAAGTTAGAATGGCCCCGAAAAGACAAAAAATGCGACGAGAAAGATTTCGGTGTGATGCAGTGGAAGGAGAACGATTTCATGCTCAAGTCGATGATGTATTTCGATATAATTGGTGGGAAATATTTTGTTTTCCATACATTCTCTGTGGAAGACTATGGGATTGCTGCGTTTCACTGTGCGCAGGCACCAATCAATGCCTCGTCTACTGGATGATGATACAGTGGCTAGTGTGCAAAATTACGCGACTTACAACACCGGATGCTATAATATTCCCTTACTATTTCTACATGTTCTGCCAAGTTATTTTGTTAACTCTGTTATTTGTCCTACTCTGGATATGGTTTGGTAGAAGCTTAATTATACCATATTTTGAATCCTTCTATAATGAACTCAGCGGAAAAGCGACTCAGTCAGTGGAGAATACTACGAGAATATCATTCCGAAGATATTGTTTTAGAAAAAGCGACATTTTCAAAAGTTCATTAGATAACGATGCAGCGACATTATACTCAAGCTATCCAATGTATATTATACCTACAATAATCGAAGTATTCATGCACGAAATATAACTTGTCTGCTTCAGAATAATTTTATCATTATAATTATATTGAATCCAACTTATCCTTCTCATTAACGAACAAAGCAATCGCCAGCTTCTATCTGATGGAGGGTATTTGGCTTTATAATGCTCTACTGCCCAGATTAATATGGCACCAATGCATATTTGAAAGATTTTAAGGTATACAATTATAGCTAAATCAGACAGCGCCGTGACTTAAGATCAACTTTGAATCCAGCACCGCCTCTGGGGCAGAACGAAAGGTGCAGTCATATTCATTTATAGTCAAGTCATATTGCGTAAAATTAATAGCGAAAAATAAATTTGGTACATAATTATTATTTATTTAACATTCAGCTGAAATACGATTTACGTGAATTGAAACCATCTTATCTCTTTTCTCATAGCCAAATTTGTTCTGTTTAGATACCAACTTCTGTTGATGTATTTGTAAATTATTTAATTATTTATTAACAATTTAGAAACAACAGAAAATAATAAACATAAGAAGTAAAACATAAGAAAGTACAGAGTTTGGGTTTTAGATATTTTTTAAAGCTTTCGGAGTCAGAAGTTTCGCCCGTAGGGCCTCAACGCTCATTATCTTTTAGAGAAATACCAAAAAAGCTGAAACACATGCGACCCGAAAAGCTTTCTCGCTCAGTGTTGCTATACAGCAGTACTTTTCAACCTTTTTTCGTTCGCGTACCCTCTAATAAAAATTTTCATTAATGAGAACCCCTCGCCTGCTAACTCCATATCTAATCCTTTAAAATGATTCTCGTTTATCTTAAGGTCTACCACCTTAGTAAGTTATTAGTTATAAGGTTCATTGTAAACTATACATTGTGAACATTGTATAAAATATTTTAACTTCTCAGTATTTCTGCCATTATCAATATAATTTTCACATATCCCGAGGGATACGCGTACCAGAGATTGGAAATTGCTGTCATACAGCGTGGAAATGCTGACAACATTTTGGAAACTGCATAATAGGGGCCTAGTTGTATTATGCTCTTATTTTACTTATTTATTTTATTTAAATTTAACTTTATTTTTGACACTTGTATATTTTAATTTTAAGTAAGTACCGTATTAGTAAAAAAAAAAATATTATAATAAGTAATATACGTTAAAAAAGGTAATAAATTAAAACAGTAATTTTAACAGCCTGTGGTGCAGTACCCAGTATAATACACGTATGATCTCCACGACATATATGAACACTAGAGATAAATTGGACTGGATTAGTTTAATTTGATACTTGGAGAACTTCTTTACAAAAAATACTTGATTGAAATACGTAGTCCACCTATTCTCGATTACTCATTGAGTACTACACGAGTAAACATATTTTATTGCTTATGATACTTAGTATGAAGACTTAATAACAATAATAATAATAAGACGGGAAGTTAAAAATTTTAGATTTTTCATTGGAATTTTTTAATTATTGTAAGATAAGAGTTATCAACCGAATATTAATTCATGTTTTTGAATTAAAGTCATTGTAAACTTTACTTATATTTTACTACGTTGTCTATGAATCTTACTATTATTAATTGACACCGTAAGTATTATTAGTTCCCGTGTAAATGTTTTCTTCGGTTATATGTCATACATATGTACTACGTTCCATTTGTCTGTTCTGTAACGCACGTGTAAGACGGGAAACACCGCGAACTTTGACAAAATGAGACAGCAGCGTAAACGTATGCGACGTACCGAAACAAGTATGTATACAAATGTACTCTGTGACGTACTTCTAGGTAATGTAGCAACACATTCGTCATTTATTTAGATCATTTTCTACTTCATTTAGTTATTGCATATCTAACATGAGAATATTTGAATTTTTTGGTCTTGAAAACTATACCTAGTGTCGTCTAGTCTCGTAACATATTTAGTCTACGATTCTGTTCCAATTAGTACGAGTCACCTATAATATTTTTATGTCCATTAGCAATTGGCTATTGTGAAAAAACAATGCCCGTGGCAGTATTTCAAATTTTTATGCAGTAATGTAATTATGGCACTTATCGTAAATAATATAATGTAAACGATGATAACGGTTATTGGCAACGCAAGTATAAAATATTATTACTATCACGTAGTATTTTATGGTAAGTGACAATTTATATGCTGTATATATTTAACATGTTGACTTTGCTAGCAGTTCTCATTGAAATCAAGTTTTTCTTGCGTTTTTTTGAAATACTATATTTTAATAAAATAATATTTATTGGAAAAAAAAAGAAGAAGTCAATGACTTAGTAATTTTCGTTCACTAGCAGATTGATTGGTTTGGGTCAGTAACCAGCACAGAGTAGATACATGTACAATATTGTAACCAGTTAACCCCTCCCTATTCTTGATTCAGTTCAATTGCCATTCAGTTCATTTCTGTGGATCATTCACGTTATGCATGTCGAAAAATGTCGGAAAGTGTGTCAAAATAAATTCATTTGAAAATTGACGAATCCTGAGCATCCGTTTGCTCAAGAAAACGTACGCTCGCGTTGTGAGATTATACAAATACGTGATTGGAGATAACATTTAATTCAATCTACTGGTAAGTACATTTTATTCATAAAAATTTCTTTTTATACACGACAAGAAGTGAAATTTTCACGTAACGCACTAGGTGTTCGATATTCAAATCGTTTGTCTTTCGATTCTAGTTTTCTAGAAAGTTATCCCATAGTGTCCAGCATAACTAAATGCGTTTTTTTTATCAAATCCTCAAATTACTACGATCGGATAACACCATTGCATTTAAATAATTTTACTGTAATGAGCATCCAAATATGATTTAATGCGGAAATATAAAGAGCATTATTTATAAGCTACTTGATTAATAACTTGTGTGGGTGATATTAAAAAGTGAAATTTTCTTTGAGGTCATAAACAGTATCCAAGTCACTCTCTCTTACAACGTTGACCTTGTTAGGATGGAACTCACTTGTCGGGATTTCGCTTTTATTATCTGAATAAACATTTGTTAGAATTTTTTTTTTAATTTCGTGCTATGTGTAATTTATTTAAGTGAATATTACAACTGTTAAATTACTAAATTAACAGTTCTTTAACCATATACCTATATGAAGGTCTAAGAAGCATCAATAAGTGACCATCAAACAATTTAAACAAAGGTTTTATTATTGCAAGTGTAGCTAGAGGCAGAAATTCTATTACATTTACTATTAAATAGCATTCTGTTTTCCAAATGTTTATATTGAGCAATAGCTGCCAAACAAAATATAAAAAAGGAAATTTGTCAAACAGTGGAGAAAATGGTCCTGAAAATGACTATTTTGTCTTTGCTTCTAGAAAATGTTTTTCAATACAAGTGCCACTTGAAGACATTTTTGAAATCTAAAGAGTCTTAAAAGTTATTATTTTTAGCTATAGTAGCTTAGAGAATAAATAGCAATGAACTGTAGGTAATATTCATTATAGGGAACAGATATAGCCTTACAATTGACAAGTCCTAGGTCCCTCCACCATAAAGAAGTTTGTGGATTGATAAACCCATAATGTGGATAGGTTGTCAATTTTTTTTTTTGAACTTGATGTCACTATTGATTTGTTTGATTTGAATCAATGTTCTTGAAATCCAATAGATAAATTTGAATAAAAACATGGTTTTTATACTGTTTAACTGTAAATTTATGAAAATTTATCAATGTTATTGTATAAGAACATAATTAATATCCACTGATATTTTCTACCTATATCAGCAAGAAGAGTATGTGGGATTTTGTGATAAATGGCAATAATATTAATTGGATCTTTAATAATGATGAAACATAAAATATTAAGTATAATCTCATATTGAATAGAATGCTTAGAAAGACAGGGGTGACCACTCAACTTTGCTTATAACTTTATAATTTGTATGATTTTGTTGGGAACTTCTAATTTTTTAAAGTGCATATATGAAGTTTCTCACAAAATACAGAAAAAAAAAATTCTTACATGGTATTTTTGTCAAATGAAGTTACTATTCTTCTCAACCCTTAATGGAAACGGGGAACAGATTGACTAAGAAAAATGTTTGATTGTGCTAACTAAACCAACATTTTAATATTGTGAATTGTATTACTGGAGGTTAGATTCTGTGACCTTTCATACTTCATTTACTGACTGATACTTCCATGAATTAATCCTTTGAAATTTAGAAAGAAATCAAAACTCATCAAGCCACAGAAAGCACTGGGTTGTGAGTATCTGTAGTATTGTTATGCTAGCTATAACATTATATGTGTGTTAGACAGTTGAACAATTTTATTTTCTATAAAATCCTGTTGACCTTAATGTCCCATTCTCATTAGTAAACAAACAGCCAGTTATGTCTATAATTCTAGAGAAAGTTGTCTATATGGTCAGACATTAGCTTATAAAAGTATTCATATTTTTTACTGAAATCAGTCTGGCAATAAACAAGTTCAAGTACCGATTTGAAGAACACAAATGGTAACCACCTCACAGTAGAACGTCATGAGAATGAACCATTACTGACTTTCTAGACGAAATCAAAGTAATTGAGTGTCTTTCTAAGTTAATGTAACATGACCTCAATGCAGCAGCGTTGGAGTGATTGAAGTAATTTGTATTTGAGTAAAATAGTGAGTTTAGTAAATCAATAAAAATAATATCTGAGGGTATTTTTCGGCTCATGTTATTAATTTTGTATGATGGAAGTGTTCTTTAGGGTTTGTGTTTGTAAATTAAAAGGGGTTAATGTAGATCAAGTACTTAGGCAATTGCATTTTGGTAGAATTCAGATACATTTGAAAACATTATGGATAAACTGCAACTTTAATTGCAATCGTTTTCTTTATATCCATACATCTATAAATGCTTTAAATTCCGCTAACATTAGCCTCCTTAAAAATGCACCAATCCTGAGCCTTTAAAATCCATAGGTTTAGCCTTTAAAATCTTTAAATCTGCTGTTCTCTTATTCATATTCGGTGGAGTTTTACCAATAATATAATATGTAAGACCTTTTGTAAATAATTTAAATCGAGCAATAAATTATTTGAATGACGCTTAAATGATGACGTTTTAACGGCTTAATATTTTACGTAACTTATATGAACTAATAGTAATATTTCGAAATGCACGATTATGCTATTAATATCGTTCAAAATATAATGCGCCAGGTCAAGGTTTTATACAGACTTGGAGAATACATGGCCATGGACTTTTGTTTTCGTAGTCAGCAAAAATTAATTATACGTGGAAACTACGTAGTTGTCCCGGTGTAAACCTGATATGTACGGGGGAAGTTTTTTTTTTTGTTAATAGCCGACAAACGAGCAGACAAGCCACCTGATGGTAAGTGGTCACCGTCGCCCATGGACATCAGCAAAACCAATGCTATCACTGATGCGTTGTCGGCCAGTAAATTAGAAGAAGGTAAGAAAGAAAGAACTGGTCCCAAGCCCCCAGCCGGAACACGACGAGTCGTTTGGCGGCTGACTCAAGCAGGAGGGTGGTAGCTAGCCAGGCAGACTTCACGGAAAGATAATAATACCAGTAATAATATTTATGACTTAATAATAATACAGATAATATAATCTTTACGCGAAGCCCTACCACCAAGCAGGCTGACCTCTGTCGCCTCTTACGACACCCTGTTTTGTCAGCATGGGATTGGGGGGAGTATTCTAGGCCGACCCAATACGACTAAAAGTGTATATGAGTGAAAAAAAAGCTGGTGATACTTCACCAGCGCTCATGGTAAGGATGTACTGACCGTAGCCCGATGCTTATGGGAACCTGAAGTAATAAGTGGAAGTTAACGTCGGCTCCGGGGTTGGTCTCGAATGATATGGTTAAGTTGTCATATCAAAAACTTTCGGGTGGGGTACCAGCGTCTAACATTAGGCTACGCAGTAATCCGCTCCATCAATCCGCACTGGAGCAGCGTGGGGAAAATGCTTCATGTCTCCATAGTTTACATAAAATACCAATGCCATACAATGCGCCAGTCACGGTTAGAGCTGCCAATATTTTTTTGTCTGAATATAGTTTTTTTTTTTTTTTAAAGCTATAAATTATAGTATGCTTCAAAAAATATAGTATTTTAGTAGGGAGGAATAAGAAATTGACTAAGTTATATTTTTTAATCATTTATTCTTTTATGAAAACGATATTTTTTGCACTTCTTGCATTCTTTAACAATTTTTTGTCTTCAATAAAACTGGCATAAGCTTTATGACAGTCAATTTTTAAATTAATACAAATCAAAAGCTAATTTTTTATTAAAGACATACTTGCTCTTTTTCTGTTTTTTTTTTTCATTTTATTAGTTATAGTGTTGCAAAATATAAACATTGATCTATTGTACTGAAATATACTATTTTCGCGTACCATATATTTCTTCAACAGTATATGGTACGGAGTCCCGAAATACAGTACAATATAGTACAGTATGGTTGGCAACCCTAGTAGTCATCTACAGCGTTAATACCAGGGGTGTCACCGATCGCTGTTTTTGTTTGTTAAGTTAAAAAACTTCAAGATTTTTTTATAGTTATACAAAAATCCTTACTTTACAAGACATTGAAAAATACACAAAGAATTTTCTCGTCATGTATAAATTTTACGCTATTGACCTCGGTGGCCGAAAATTTGCGTTCAAGGTTTTTTGTAGAAAACAAACATGAATATTTATATTTTATTATGCATCTGAAATTACGTGAAAATATTAAAGAAAATTATTTGTTATTTTATTTTTATTGAAGAAATAACCTTTGTTTGAGTTGACAGGCCTCTGCTGTTTGTTGTTGACAGTGAACGATGATGGTATATGGTTAGGGCCCTCTTGTCGGAGTCCGCTGTACACTACCACCGAGCTTCACTCTGACGGTGTTTGCGCATTGTAAATTTCACCAGTCGACCTAGCTTTCACTCTATAGAAAAGTGGTGAAATGGTTACGTCACGGTTGCAATGTTAGAGTTAGTTAACGACGTCCGCGGTTGCCTCCTTGGCCGATGGACGCATCGTCGACATCCCTGATGATAGGGCTGTGCATTTATCTCCTTGTGTACACTCTTCGTAATTTTCAATTCTTTTTATCTTATTAATTTTCTAACTAAAACACTGTGGTTGCTTAATCTTTAACCGGTTATAGCACCGAAACACGATGTTTGCATTGACTTGGTTCGTCAAGGTTACATAAAAATGGTGCGTAATTTTATAATTTTAAGTAAAATTTGCAAACACATGTAAGCAAGTATTCGCACACAGACGCGCGCACAAAATGTTGCACGGTATCGAATATAATTATGACCATTATGTGATGTTTCTGTATTTCTGTATTCTGTAAATATGACTTGTGAAACAATATGTTAATTAAAGCTAAAATTTTTATCCAGTCGAGAGGAGAACCATTACGCGTATTATCATCGAATAAATAACCTTGTATATAATTAATTAGATACTATAAAAAATCGGTAAACATTTTTTTTTATATCTGCATAAATCATTTTAATACCATACTTGAAGTAAGAAAAAATACCTTAAAAAAAATTGGCGACTGTAATCCATTATGAAAAATTTTCAGGGAACAAAACACATTCGACATACAGACGCCATTCCTCTATCGATGCAAGAATACGATGAGAGCGTATTCTCCACGAATACATAAAATGAAGAAGTTGCTGTAAATAAATAAATGTATATTGATTTACGTTTGAAATTAATCAGAATTCAATTAAAATAAAATAAAATCATGACTGTCAATCGTATTCGACATCGTAATTATTATCGGTGATTAATATGACTACGTTTCATTCCTACTTCGGGTCATTCAAAATAAATTAATCGTTTAGGTATTCCGTAAATACACTTATGCACGTATTTTTTGCTTCTACAGCCGTTTCGAAGAGGTTCCATAATGTCGAGGAGGTGAAACGGTGTAGGTTCATCTCAACATTTTTTTTAAATCAACATAGTGACAATTACGAAGTAAGTTTCAACGTGCGCGGAATCGTTGAGGTAACATTATTTTCATGAATTTATATTATTATTCATCTATACCAACGATCCCCAAAACGGTGGTACGCGGTGTCCCGTTGCGGGTACGTGAAAATTAAATTGGTAATGGCGGAAATACTGAGAAGCTATAACACTTAACTTATATAAACATTATTGTAATGTATTGTGTACAATATGTAGTTTAAAATGAACCTTATAACGAATAGAATACTAAGGCGCTAGACCAGGGATGGCGAACCAATGGCACGCTACGCAATAGTTTGGGCACGTCACCAGTCACAATTTTTTTTGCATTAAGACAAAAGGGGAAAGTAGGTAGGTATTTATTTTGTGACGAGCGAACGCAAGTAGGTAGTGATCCTACACTACGGAGTGCTCGGGTATCATCTAATCTGCAACAACAGAAGTCACACTAATTTTACTTTAACTGAAAGTACGAATTCAATTGAAACATTAGTAAATGTGCCTTTTTTGTAGTAAATAAAGAGTTGATAATATTTATTAATATTATTTTCCCAATAATCACTAAGTCAAAATTATTAGATGGCACGTGTATGACCTCGTCGAACATTTCTTTAAAAAAATGGCACGTTGATGCATAAAGGTTCGCCGACCCTGTGCTAGACTATAAGAGAAACGAGACACATTTTTAGGAATAGGTATAAAGTTATCAGGGGCGGGGTACTCATAAATGAAAAGTTGTATTAAGGGGTACGGGAACGAAAAAAGGTTTATAAGCACTAATATATACCATAATATCCTTTAAATGTTAACTGTGCATTAACACGTTTCTGATAGTTAACTGTCATTGTCAATTGTCATTTTTGAAAAGCCAGTCGAGTTCAAGTCAGACCCGCTGTGATAGTTTCGTTAAACGAATCCGGTAGTATTAACACAGTGGAATACTTTCAACGACCGTACGAGACAAAACGATGTTCCATGTTTGGCAGAATGTATTTGTTTTGGTTGTAGTAAAAAAAAAACTACGTTGTTATGGTTTATTAATATATAGTCTACGCTATTTTACAATGACACGTCAATTGACATGAAACACTTACTGAGCCGCTGTGTAAAACTTTTCGCACCAAAACGAATCGACACTGGATTATTATCGCGATTAATCAATACGCTAAATGTGTATTAGGTTATGTTGTTTTGTCCCTGTAGCTCGGGACCAGAATAGGACTACGATATGTCCTGCCTGTCGTAAGAGGCGACTAAAGGGGGCTTCCAGGGTTATGGGGTGGGAGCTCAAACCGTCCAGTCAGCGACCCCGGGAAGGACGACGGTACACGTGGACTCCGGTTGCGCATAGATAGCGCTGGGGAAGGCCACGGGGGGGGGATTTTAGTGCAAAATATCCCACATAATCCGGTGTCGCTCCTATGGCACCGGGTACCTTTCGAAGGTTTCCCACTCGAACAAAAAAGGTTATGTTGTTTACTGCTTTGAATTCGGTGATCATAACTCGTGTTGCAATATATTTTTACCATGTCAGTCTGGATTATTACTGAACACATTTGTTGAGTAATGTTCCAGTTCGAACACAATTTTATTGATGGTCCCGTATCTTGTACATAATTAAATAAGATGATAGAGGTCTACGGTTGTGCGCGTCTCACGCAATAACTACTGGATGGTTGCAATTAACATTTATGTCTTAGATACAAGGTCCATATCAAAAAGAATTGCGATAATTTCATTAAATATAAAGTTATTTAAGTATCAAGAAACATCTATCTTAGTAAGCATTCACTGATGTGTTTTTTTTTTACTCTTCACGTAAATTGCATTGTTAATATAATAAACATGCGGAGGAAAATGGTACCCCCATTTTAATTATAAATGAATTTCACCAACGTTTGGCAATGTAACATAATATAATGGACAAAACTTTTTTGCAAATCTGTTGCGCAGACTCCATTCTACCGTAACATATGACGTCATTAACATGAGAAGTAACGTTGTGTATTTTACAATTGCGAGCTTGTTATTCACTTCTGTAGTAGGTATGTATTTATTTGCATCCATCATAATGACATGTTTACTAATGAGTTTTGTCACATGACGTGTTCAAAAAAAGTTCGGTTTTGAACTTTGTATACCGATTGATCTGTTGCTACATGCGATAGATGTTGTAGGTAATCCAGTGTGGTGATAGACAGACAAATCGACACACGTGGAAAACCCTGTAGAGATTCCGTTTTCCATCGTATATACGGAATCCCAGAAATGAAAACGATCTTTGACATGATTACTGCAACGTGATGTCACATTTATTTATAATTACAATAATTAATTATGTAATTCAATTATTATTATCTCTTTGTTTGACTATTTTAAGTCACATCTTATGTGTCTAAATATAATTGAGGTCTAAAGCCATACCAGGGGATTTGAGTCCGGATTAGGAAAGAGATTGGTTAGTGATCAGCTCAAGATTCAGAACTATGTCGCTAGAAGGCCTCCAACATGGCTAAATGACCGATAACGAATAAAGTATTCAGCTTTACCCTAGTGAATATGAGATTTTCCAGGAAAACACCTTTGCGCGTTAAAACTTACTTTGTAATTGCCATGTATTGTATTAAAAGATGTGCTGAGAAGCTTCTTTCGCCGTTTCTTCTCCTTATTGCTAAAGCACCTTTTCGAAACGGTAGTAGAAGCAAAAGAAATTATGTGCATAACGCATTTAAATGTCAAATTAACAAAAATCGTCAGTCGAATGACGTCGTCTTACGGGAACCAATGTTATCTGTGCCGGTAGCCATATTATTGTTTATCTGTGACTATATTGACGATATAACTTTGTTTATGCCAGCCGTACTTGTGATGAAGTTAGCAACTCAACCAGGTAATAAATAAGTGTTAGACATTATGTGGGTGTCCTGAAAAGGAGGGTGAATTGGCTTTTATAAGTTAAGTTAATGCGCTAAACATCTAACACTTCATCGCCATTCACCACCAAGTGGGATTGTTATAGAAAATGTTGTAGTGGGAAGTTTATAGAAAATATTCAGCAGTTGCTTTCAGGAGTTACTAGGGTTTTGTTACCTTATGTGACAGTAAAGGACACAACTAGAAATTCAACACCGACGAGCTATTATGAATATTACATATGTTACGCGAGTGCGGTCTCGTTTTACAAGTTGAAGGAATCAATCGAGCGAGCGTTGTGAAACAACGAATGCGTACTGAGGTTAAGTGTACACGATACCGAAGAGCTCGTAGCGCGACGCCCTGTGGCGATAAGTGATAGAACGATACGATTCAAGCAACCGCGGACGCGGTCAGGGTTTTCATAAATGACCGGTAGAAGCGAAGTTCCTTGAAACCGTTCTGTGCTTCGGGGGGACGTTAAGCCGGACTGGTTTGGGTTGTTGTCGTTGTCGTCCGCTATGATATTTTACACAAAAATGCTCCAAAATAATGAATTTTGCAGAGGACGTGAAATTCGCAACAAATTACCAAATTGTAAGTTAATGCCTCCGGTTGAACGATCTTTGTACAGTATGAAGTTTGGTAGTCGATCTTTTGAAACTAATTTTTTTGACACTATCAAGGCCCAGACATTATATTTCAAGTTGAGTCATGTTGCTACTTTTTTTTGTCGAAAGGACTGTACCGCAATTGGCATTAGATTGTGGCAGAGAATACAAAGCTCGGCATGCTGTGCGATCGGAGAGAGAAGGACATCTGGTACATATTTTATTAAGTTTTTTTTTTAATATAGAGCAATAATAATATTTTCGTTGTCTATTTATTTAATTGAGAAAGTTAATATCACCAGGTTTACTGAGTAACTGGCGATGATCTAAGCTACTGGTAAATAATCCGCTTAGAAACTTGACCTGGCTGAAGTATAAGTAAGTACTCTCCTTGCTTCTCGACTCGACCTGCGGCGTTAAAACGTTGATCGACCACGCCCTGATCCAAAGTTAACATCTAGTCACTCATGTACACACTTTAAAATAAAAATTTAAGCCAAAACATTCGTCGGTCAACTTCAAATCGTTGAAGATCCAAAATGGTTATTCAGAAGGAAAATTATTGATGGTGTATTCAGTAATACACCACTTCACTTTATTCATTGGAGCAATTTTTCTCTCTGTCACAATATGGAATCACTTCACATAGTCGGTACATTGGAATCATTTTTCCCTATACCACAATGTGGAGGTGAGTATTAGCCACGTTGACTTTTGATTACACATCTTTACACATCTTTAGCGACACTCAGAAGATTAAAATTCGGTACATTGTGGTGAATGCCACCAAAATCGAACCACCAAATCGTCTTTAGAGTGCCGACACTATATACTCTTATATATAGTCTATATAAAACACATAACCCTGATCATTGTTGCGCAGTCCTGTAGAAAAAATGTCCACACACACACTGTAGTGCGGGTGACATGAACATACAAAATTAAGTCATCGCAAACAAGTACAACCCAAGACATTGATCTGTCTCATAAATAATTTGGTCCAGTCAGAAATAGAAGTCGGATTCACCACCAAAGGGGGTGCGTGGTCATCGCGATAAGATTGTATTTCACATTTATTATCATTCAGCAGTTTCAAGAACTGCCGCAACATTGACTTCTAATCTGTCCCTGATGGACAGATCTGAAGAGCTGAAGCTGTGTCATGAACGACGTTGCAGATATCAATTCCAACGCTAGATCCGTGTCCTGCAGGGCCGCAAGTAGGTTGAAGCCACAGAATATTAAACTTAACAAGCATTCCCTGTCTACGTGTAGATATGCCTGATAAAATCGACATTTGTATGTGTCGTGCGCGCGAGCACGCTTGGAATGACAATAGCTTTGCGTCATTGTCTTCTCACTGCGGGGCTGGTTGAATTAAATACTGATTCATAATGGAAATCGTTTCGTCGTACGAAAATAGAGCGACGCTTCAGTTATGTTCAGGGTTTTCCTTATCTAGTTTATGGTTATACTTGTCTTATTGTCGTCACTAAACACCTTGGGTACCACCATACGCACCAAATCGTCAGTGCCGTATAAGTTTCGTCGTGGATACAATCTGACGTCTCCATATCGCCTTCAATAGGGTCAGTGATGTTTTCTGGGGCTCGGTGTTAATTGGTACAATAAAGTTCCAGAATTAAGACTTAAAAAACAAAATTAAGATCAATACATAAATGACAAGGACCGATTCCGTGCTGGTTAGAAATGTTATGACTGTCATGTGAAAAGACGTGCTGAGGAGTTGCTTTCGCCGTTTACAAATCACCTAAATAATTAAATCATTTTTTATTCTCGTTACGATATTATGTAACTTTTAAACATGGAATCGTTAACTTTTAAACATGGAATCGTTAACCTTAACGTTTATATTGACATCCTCATTATTAAAACCAAATCGGGGACATCGAGTCCAGTTGATTCTACCATTAAAAAGACTTTATGATTCAACTCGATTAAAAAATATTACATCACATTGTGCATGAAAGAAATGCCCCACTACCCTAAGTACAAACCTTTGAAGAAACTCCAGTAAAATAGGAATAACATTAATATTCACTTTGTCCGGAGACTGTCCGTGAACAGTGTTATTTTATCTCGCTCTATCATTAAAGTTCTCTTTCTCTTTTATATTTTTATAGTGTCATTGACGTCGCACTCAAAGGCCACAATTCCAATTAAAATAAATTTTCCTTGGCCTTTCTCGTGACATTTAGCATAATACTTCTCTTTATTATTTAACTCTTGATTATAAACCGTTTACAGATTATAATTATCTGTGACGCGTGTAAGTTATATTTCGTTGCTTTAAGACCTCGGATGCGATTCACGCATAAGCCCGTAACGTAGACTGCGCGATTCTACAAATAAATAAAAAAATAAGCACAAAACATTACTTTGTTATCAAACATATTCTTATTCAAAATCATATATAATCATTTACACTTACGCACTTTATAAATACACTTGCGTAGGGTATTTTTTGCTTCTCCAACCGTTTCGGAAAAAGGCAACGAGCAGGAAGAAACGGCGAAAGAAACTCCTCAGCGCATCTTTTAAATCAAAGACATGATGATTACAAAGTAAATTTTAACCTGCGCGGAACCGGTTTCAACGCTGTTATTCGTGTGTGTATACGAATATGTGTGTGTGTGTGTGTGTGTGTGTGCACCATTTAAATATTCATCTATACCATTTTTATTTTAAGTACAGCTGTGCTTAAACACGTCGCTTGAAAGCTTCATTAGATACATCACATATAAACTTTGGAACCTTACACCAAGACCCATAAATGGACGCCGATCCTGTTAAATAAATATATTGATAGGCTGTGGTGAGTACACCGAATTATTTAATTTTTTTTCGATTCACGCGACTTTAATCTATATATAGCTTTAATTAATCTTCTCTGCAATATAAATATTAAATCAATGTCAGCTGATTTACCTCCCATAAGGATACAATAAGACTGAAAATACGCAAAATAGACAAGTCAGCTGTCTCTGTTTCCGTAAACTACGAAATCTTGCTAGTAGCTTGTACAGATCTACAAGTAGGTACTTTAATTTTAATCTGTGAGAACCGATATGATGTGTGTGTCATTTCTACTCTGTAACGTTTTCCCGCCCATTTGCTGTTCCAACTATTCGGCATTTTACCATTAAAAAGTTTCTAATTCAGCGTTTAAAATTACAACTGAATTTAATTTAGAACAATTTATAATCCCAACAGTCTCCACTGCCCAAACTTTTACATTTTATCATAAAATTGACAAAAGTTTATTTACATTACATCAGTAATGATAAATCAACCCCTAAAATCTGAATTACGTTTCAAACTCTATATAATGTAATAAATTATTATTATTTCCGTGTAGTTGTTTCGGGGAAAATAGCTTGTTACCCAACCAGGGATACGTGAGTGACTATAAAATAGGTTTAAAAGAGCAGTGCTAGAATTTTTAATATTGCTATACCTATGTACTGTTAATAAATCTAGCTCATCTGTAATTTTATTTAACATGTTAATTTTTACTATTTACTCGTTGTTACCATCTTTGTTGGCCCCGTGGAATAGCTGT
This sequence comes from Megathymus violae, assembly GCA_003671415.1. Lineage (NCBI taxonomy): Eukaryota > Metazoa > Arthropoda > Insecta > Lepidoptera > Hesperiidae > Megathymus > Megathymus violae. Next base: position 190,787 of record PDGT01000100.1, on the reverse strand, counting down.
TTTACCACTGCGCGGGTCTTTATCACCAGGATCGAAAACCTGCCAATATATGTGCAGAAACCTAATAATATGTACAGTAAAAAATCTATGTACATATATATAAGCACCATGGTTAAATTGTAATGTCGCGTTCACGCGAAGTATGTCAATGTCGACCGCCGTGGACATCATTGTACGAGGAATGGAAATATATTTCATTCGGTATATGAAAATACTGAATGAGTATTTTTTTGTATTTTTACAGTTTGTAGTTATTGTAAAGTTTTTTTATGTTTAAAGAAGACCAACGAACAGACAAGCCACCTGATGGTAAGTGGTCACCGTTGCCCTTGGACATTAACAAGACCAAAGCTATAATTGATGCGTTGTCGGCCAGGAAATGAGAAGAAGGTAAGAAAGAATAATGTAAAGTGACTGGTGTGGGATATACGGTTTTCAAGATCGAGGGTCATCCTGTTAACCTGCCATAATTCGGAGGTACATCTCCTCCATGATCTGACGCTTCCAGCAACCTCCAGCAGCCCGTGTCGAAAATTGTATTGTAGTGTGGGTATTAATGCTTTTTAGCAAGACATCAGGCCGATATTATCTAGTGTTTTAGCATAAGCGTGAAGGCCGAGTTGCGGTAAGATCACAAAAAACGATTTCATTGCCTTTTATACGCGAAGATATTAGTACGTCTTCAATATTATAATGGTCTCAACGTAGAATCAAGTTTGATTTGTGAGAATCCAGAATCAACATGCTGGTCGATTTCGGGAATAGTCAATGAATCAAATCTATGTACCTCATACAACATACCTCGTCATTATGTAGTAGGTAGTGATTTGAGAATACAGACTCCCACGTAGCTTTGAAAGCGTACTGATCATTATCTCCTCTTAGAATAAAAACAATATTATACGCATATAATCGTAAGTCGAAAACTAGTGTAAACTTCTTTTGTCGGTTTCAGGTGTATATATTTTTTGTACTAATTTAATGTAATCTAAGCGTAAGATGTTCCCTAAAATAATTGGTTCTCTTTTTTCTTTTACAATTACCATAAAATAAGGTAACTGGATTAATATTCATTGTCTCCGTTTGTGTGTGAATAGTATAAATATAATATTCAGCTGGACAGCGTGATGAACGATGACCCCCAACTCTCTTATTTTTTCAAATTTAAATTCAAATTCATTTAATCATATAGGTATTCTGTAAATACACTTATGAACGTCATTTTCTTGCTTCTACCACATTCATTTTGAGAGGAGACACGAGCTTAGCTGAGAAACAGTTACCGTTTAAGGTAATAATATGGGTCATAAAATTTCAAACGTATACCGCGTTGAATTTTGCACCTTGTACGATCCCAAGTTTAAGAGTAGGTACGTCGGTTTAAGCCAAACATAGCTAAAACAAACAATAGCGTCCACGTGACGATTGAGCCAACAAACGGAAACCGGTTCGGACATTGGTTCGGTACTATTAACGCATACCGAGACCGATAGGCTCCGAGAAGGTCACAGTGCAAAACTATTGGGCAATGGGTCAGTTGGGAAATGTATGGTGACAGCGTTTCGTCGGGCAACATCATGTGATTAATTGTATTTAAAGGTTATATCTGGTAGAACGGCGGTTGTAAATAAATTGGATCACTCTCTGTTGATCATCCTTCAAATTTCAGTTCCATATGTGTGACGATACATCTGACATTTTATGAAATTTCCTTCAATGTGGTTGGCAAACTTATTTTTTCGGGGACGTAGTAATTATCAGGCTGGTGAATAAAATAAAAACTTTTACAGTTGCGGTTACTTAAAATCGATTTTTTCAGCAACGTTCTTGTAGCCATGTTGCTGTCGCTCCTTGTGATATAATAGTCTCCTCTGAGACCAGGGTGCCTCTGCACCGAACATTTCCATCACATTTTGCATAATTTACCAGTGAACTGCAATGTGGTCAAAGTTGCTATTATATCTGTTTAGATCTCCACCGGTGTACCATGAGCTACACAATTTTTTGAAACGGAATTACAAGCAAAACGCTACTTTTAAAAGTTAAGTTATCTCTATTATTAGTTTTTTAATTTGAATTTGAATAGTACTTATTATACTACTTAGTATCTTTTAGTTTTATGCCATCGTCTCTATGGTGAGAGAAATTATATTTATTTGCAAGAAAGGTCAGATTGAGAGGTTTTTTCAAATACGTCTCCACGCATCGTTTGGTTATGCGAATTTAGTTCATTCATTGTCTATTGAAAGTCGTCAATTATCTAATTACTTAAGACAAAACTGATCTATTGGGTTATGATGATTTCAACACTGATTACGTGCAAGAAGACCAGTTAAAACAATATAAGTTAGCACAACAACTTTATTACACGCCAACACACATATAAAAGGAAACAAACGCCATCTGGTGGCAAAAAAAAATATAAGTGTGACCAATTAAATTTTTCTATTTATTACAATATGATCTATAATTACAAATGGTTTTTATTCCCAAAAAAATATACAAAATCACCATTAATATTTGAATGTCACAGCGGTGAAATTATTTCTCCGCTAAAACACCAATCCGGTTATGCAATTTTTAAACCTATGTGGAAACAAAATGGAATGCACTAAAAGCTGCATTTGTCGTTCTCGGCATTTCCTTAGCACGGGCTGTGTTTTTCATATGTTTTACCGCCAAATTTTTTTTTTTCAATAGATTGAATTGCTTACCTCTCGATTGAGGTATTATTGTTTTTTTACCTTTACACAATTTACCATCAACAATCTTTCCTTTGTTACTACTGTACCAACTATCCATTATCTTGCTGTGGTGTATACAATAATTGGTATAATTATTACTAATGGTTACTTAGTGGTCAGAATTATGGCGTGATTAATTAAATTGCAAATTAAACAAACTATGTTTCAATTATACGTAAAACAAACTGAAGAAAAACAAACGCATTTTTGCCTTAACTCCACAGACGGTTGAAAGAGGAACATTTGAAATTTAATTCACACATCGACAGTTTTATTCAATCTGACATTTTGACATTCCTTGACAATATTAACTCTGTGCCATTGTTGGCACCATAGACTATTATTTACGTAAACAGAATGAACGTGAATATTGAATGTTTTATTTTATTTCAATTAGTATTAAAAATCATCGATGCTATGGAGTCCCGTATCTGTTACCGAAACAATCGGATATCCGAATTAAAAATATATCCGAAACCGTAACCGAATCCCATAAAAAAAGCTTCGAATTATTTAGGGGCAGAATCTAAATGACACGTTGTGATAGATTTTCGCTGTGTGAGCCAATACACTGGCCGCGCTGCTTTATCTTTAGACATTTATATTATTAAATTTTTGAGGTTTTTATTCCATTATTATAATCAGGGATATTATAGAGCTCCGTAACCGTAACCGAAATTATCGGATATACGAAATAAAAAATATCAGAAACCGTAACATAATAAATAAAACAAATAAATAAATAAACGTTCACACACTCACACCCCGGCACTAGGATTCCCTGTGTTGCGGGTGGCATGGACATACACAATTATCACATCACAAACATCCACGACCCGAGAACAAACATTTATCTGTCACATAAATATCTGCCCCGGCCGGGAATCGAACCCGGGATCCCACGCTCGACAGGCAGGGTCACTACCAACTAGGCTACGGGGTTGTCAAATACATACTGCAACCTTGTATATATATATATATTTGACAACAAAGAAAAACCTTTAAACCTAACCGGTGTTGCAATACCCATCAATGGACGAAAGGGACGCGCTCATCTGAGGTCGCTGTTTCTCAGTGCGACCGTACGGGCAGCGCGCGCAAGTGGCGTGCGCGGTGCTGACAGGGAGAATTTGTAAAAGAAATAAACATAAACATATTTTCGACTTAGTAATCTTCCTTTGCCTATTTTCGTACACTGCTACTCCATTGTATGAACTCTATTTTAGTCCTCTACAGAAAGGCTGCCTGCAAGAGATCGCTAACGTTAGCGATAAGGTCGCCCTTTTTAAACTTAATGTGAGTTTCATTTTGTGTACACGTGTACAAATTTCATTACTCTTCATTGTATAAACTTTAAACTATACCACATCTCACACTTTAGTGTGCGCAATATGCTTAAAAATGGGCTGTAAGTCTCTTCACTTATTAATACACTAGCATGCCGCCCTCGCTTCACATCACTACCTTACGCTTAGAAATGGCATCTGCATTTTTTTAGCTCTGGGTTTTGCTCGTTCTGTAAGTGAGAAATTAAAATTAATATTTATAACTTTTATATTTATGTACGGATTACAACGAAACAAACTAAGTGTTAAGTGACGCTTACTGCAATACATTACTGCAGTAAAAACCGTAACGAAATCGGTTAAGCCGTTTCTGTGATTGGCGCAAACAAATTCACAGACAGCCAGACAAAAATTTTAACAGTAATTTTTTTTGTGTTCTATTGCGTTAATAAAGGCATCTAATATTATTTTTGCTCATATATCGTTCATGTACAGAAAACGACCATTTAGAATTTTATTATATGTATAGACGTAGAATGCCGCTGGATGCGAGAGGGGAGTAGCCGTTCTAAATGGCGTTCTATGGGGGAGGCCTATGTCCAGCAGTGAACGTCTTCCGGCTGATGATGTGATGTAGAATACCGCTGTGATGCGATACACCACGCGGCCCGCTCTATTTCAAATCAGGTTTAATACGATTATCGCAATAGATAGGGGTAACGATAGGACACTGGTTGCACGGGGCAGAACAATATGACACCCTGTGTTTGGACGAATAGATAGATACACGCCGTTGGGTAATTCTATGTATGACACGGTAGTCAATTGAATCGTATCGATTCTGTTACATAACAATTTCATTATAAACTACGCTCACTGTTTTCTGCTACTTTGTTCAATGCAATTGGTATTACATATTTATAAAATTTCGTATCAGATAAGCAGATAATCATATTGAATGTACATTACTCACTATGCTCAATGTTTTCTGCTTCTTATCAATATAATTTGTCTTATGTTCAATCGATCGAATTATAAGGGTCGTGTTGGAACGGCGTAAAATACTCTCCCCAATCCCATGCTGCCAGAACAGGGTGTCGTAAGAGGTGGCAGAAGCCGGCCTGCTTGGTGGTAGGGCTTCGAGTCAGGATTATATTATCAGTATTATTATTAAGTCATTAATATTATTACTGGTATTATTATCTTTCCGTATAGCCCGCCCGGCTAGCTACCACCCTCCTGCTTCAGTCAGCCGCCAAACGACTCGTCGTTTTCCGACCCGGGGGCTTGAGAGCCAGTGTTTTCTTTCTTACCTTCTTCTCACTTCCTGACCGACAAACGCATCAGTGATACATTTGGTCTAGCTGGAGTCCACGGGCGACGTGACCACTTAAAATCGGGTGGCTCGTCTGCTCGTTTGTCGGTTGTTAACATTAAAAAAAAACTTTTGAATCTAATTATCTCTAATTCGATTATAACTATTAAACCGACAGAAGTTAATAGATACGTTAATTCATTTACAATTTAAGTGCTCTGAACTCCGCTCACAATGAGACGGATTAAGACTATAATCCGTCACGCAAGACAAGTTTAAATTAGCAGGCTTCACATACCGTTGACAAAATTACGGAGAACCGTCAGGTGTGCAGGTTTCCTCACCGGCTCATGTTCTCCTTCGTCGAAGCGAGTGACAGTCGTAAGTAATACGCACATAATTTTGAAAATGCAGGTGCATGAAGCATTCCAACGTGAGCCACCCGTGCGAAAGACCGACGTTCAAACCAGTAGTTTACTACTGTTTAAACAACCGAGCTAACACTGATGTTCAAGAAGATGATCACTAAACTTGTTACACTGTGGTACTAATTTGACAGATGTAGATCAGAACCTGCTAGATGTCGACCAGAGAATCTGAATCCTGCAACCAATATAATACATTTTTGCCACAGCCCCCCGGTTGGGGACATTCGATGTGATGTGACGTTTGTCACGAATACTAATTAAACTTGCAGTGAAAGCTATTACACACGGCCCATATTGAGTTGGGTGACCCGAATGTTGTCACTGGCGCCTCGCGTTGCTAATTGCGGCGTGATTTTGCGTCACTAGCCCCACCTGGCGTTACTGGTTATCATCACAAATAATGGATGTGCGATAGTAATAAGAGCGTCATTAGACGTCGTCGGCCATAAAGGAAGCGGGAGAGCTGTTTTGACATGACACAACATGGGCTCGATTCTGCACACGGATTATTTTTTGGAAATTTTAATGTAGGCCGACTGTGCTGTCGATGTAGAGGCCTAAACTTTTTTTTTAATTTTTTGTCTCTGGTCATATATAGATTTTTTTTTAACTTCGATGCCAGTCTCAATTAAGAAACGTACTCCGCGCTTCCTTTTCGGCCTGTTGTTATCGACGCTCATTAACGACGTTGACCGATTACCATCGGATAATCTGTCAGCTCGTTTATGACAACTGTCGCGTCAACTACTTTAAATTTATTATCCGTTTTATTGAAATAGGTGACAATGGATTAATACTAGAACGTTGAATTATTCTCCTGTACACATGTGTTATCCAGTAAAGGGTTTACCCACACAGCGTGTCGGTAGCGTGGAGGTGGGTTCGTTCGAGTGAGAGGTTTGTACAATTTTTACACATATGTATTATTTATCAAAAAAAAGAATACAGGAATATTTGCAATATAAAAAAAAAAACTAAAAATAACACTAAGAATTTTAAATAAATGGTTACTAGAAATTAAATATTTCGTCAAGCGCGTCTGATCGAGGTAGGGTTCCCAGAATACTGGTAGCATTTCCTCGCTGTATAGCGAGACTTATTCGTTGAGCCAGGAAGCTGCCGGCACTGGAGTCTATTATTATTATTTATCTATTACATATATTTATGTAATTACAATTAACCTGCTTCTGTCTGTCTGCTGTCGCTTGTTTCTCAAGGAATATATCCGTTATAATTATGTATGTACATTAGTACCCGCCCGAAACAATGTTATTCGTTATTGGCAGGCGCTGCATGGTTATATAATTTTATTATTCCAGTCAGGTATCGATTTTCATTACAATATAAACATATTTAATTATTTTCATTACATTAAAAAACAACACACTCGCGCACCCTCATACTAGGATTCCCTGTGTTGCGGGTGGTGTGGACGTACACAAATGTAACATCACAAACACCCATGACCCGAGAACAAAAATTTATCTGTCACACAAACGTCTGGCCCGGCCGGGAATCTAACCCGCGACCGTTAACTCGGTAGGCAGGGTCACTACCAACTGGGCTATGGGATCGTCTTGTATTACCACAAAAAGTATCTAAAATATGATTTATTCAATTTAACTCTTATCCCGTCTTAAAACTTTGATCCATAAGGTACGTAAGGTACACATATATGTCGGGCAACAACAAAATTAGTTCTATGGTTTCCATGCATTGAAAATTTGTTATTATTCTATAGATTATATTATCGTTTCAACGAATAAATGAGTCCTTATAGAACCACTGCTGAGTCTGCGTTTGTTATACCCTGTAATTTCAGAATCTGATGGACGAACTACCCTCAATCCAAAACAACGAAGTAAATTTGTAGAGAAACATTTTTCTTTTTTCTTTTTAATTAATATAAATTAATTATATTGTTCGTTGTACAATAACAATTAAAAAACCCACGTCAACAGGTTAAGTGACGTCTGTAAATTTATAATAATCATTCTGTAATAACTAACCGTAGTAACTAGAAAACAGACAGTATAAAGACTGTCTTCGACATTCACACATTCAGTGTCACTTTCGGCTTGGCTTATGTTACTGCTAGGTCGTTCGCTATGACAGATTCTATGTATACCCTCCATCGCCTTGGAGGCGGTCAAGTTGGCAGACATTTAGTGAAGTTTTATAAAAAGTTCAGGTATGTATTATAGATTCCTCACCATATTTTGATTCATCAAATTCACTACTGAAGTAGTCAAAAGCAAAGAAAAGTTTTCAAAAGTTCAATTTGAATGATCATATTAAATTTTATAATTTCGAAACGTGACAAAATTGAAAAATAATGTTTGGAAAGGGCAGTCAAAAGCAAGGAAAAGTTTAAAAAGTTCAATTTGAAATGATCATATTGAATTTTGTAATTTCGAAACGTGACAATTTTTTCTAATAATACTTGAAAAGTACATGCTATACAATGTTTTTTTTGCATTTATATTTAAAATAAATTAGGAGATACATAAATTTCTTCTCTGTGTTGTACCGACTTTATAACGATGTTCGTTTACAGTTAATTTCAAAACTCTACTCGTCATAGTTTTTAAGCAATTCAATTTTTGTTACACGCGCGCACACGATTCGACTAGGAGTAGGAGTGCTATATGTAGTCAAAAATATATAATATTTACATTACTTTATATATTATTCACTGTATACCAAACTCTTTCCATGCCCTTGTCACAAGTTAATAATTTAAAATTGAATTAGACTCAAGTGTAGAAGTTAGAGGCAATACACAAAAGTCCGTAGTTTCAAAATCGACGTATGTAATTAAGGAACTCGAAAACTCCTCTTATTTCTATCCTCAATAAATGGTGCCTGCCTACTTTATTCTCATAAGAAACAACGATCAATATGGGATTGGAATTCCTGGATAAAACACTCCATGGGAGTTGCTTGTCGCTTCTACTTTTGGGATGGCGTCGTTTGACTTTCGAAAAATGTTAATAAAAACCGACTTCGAATAAATATAATTTCATTTATTTATTAATTACTGTGTACCACCCTATTGCATTTCCATGACATGTGCGACCACGCAATTTCTTAATGATTAATCTAAGTTTTCTTTTGTTCACAGAAATCAGCTGCGAGGCAGCTCTTCAGCAGTAGGAATGAAGGTATGGGGTGCACATGGCGAATTCTGCGCACGTCACCAATGGGAGGTGATAGTTGCTACCTTAGCTCTTTTAGCCTGCGCTGCTAGCGTTGAACGACATGCCACTGGGACAAGAGCTGAGAGATGTGCGGGCTGGGCACGAGCCTGCCCGGGCCTCGAAGCCGAGTATCAGGCCGCAGACGCCGTCATCATGACCTTTGTACGCTGCGCAGCACTACTGTACGCCTACTATCAAGTCTCCAATCTCCAAAAGATTGCATCAAAATACCTCCTGATAATTGCCGGAGTTTTCTCTACATTCGCGAGTTTCATTTTCACATCAGCGCTCGCGAGCTTGTTTTGGAATGAGTTAGCAAGCATTAAAGATGCTCCTTTCTTTTTTCTGCTAGTGACTGATGTTGCCAGAGGTGCCAGGATGGCGAAGGCTGGCTGGAGCGCCGGAGAAGACCAGGGAAAGAGAGTGGGCAAGGCTCTTTCACTGCTAGGACCAACAGCAACGCTTGATACTTTACTGGCAGTTCTTCTCGTTGGCGTTGGAGGTGTTTCAGGTGTTCCACGACTAGAACACATGTGTACCTTCGCTTGCTTAGCGTTGTTGGTTGATTATTTAGTGTTTGTAACCTTTTACCCTGCTTGCTTGTCTCTGATAGCTGATTTCGCAGCTGGAAGGAAGGAAATTACATCAGACAGTCCATTTTCTGAAGCGGATTTGAAACCTAATCCAGTTGTCCAGAGAGTAAAGATGATTATGGCCGCAGGTTTGCTATGCGTTCATTTAACTAGTAGGCTGCCTTTAACTAGGGATAGTAGAATTATTGAGGGTGCTTTCAGCGATGATCTTAAGTCCACATCGCAGGATAATGTTCTGTTTCAGTCGTATATTAAATGGTTTTCAGTAAGCGCTGACTATATTGTAATTGCAACGTTGTTGTGCGCTTTGATAATTAAATTTGTTTTCTTTGAAGAGCCACGTAACTGGATTATTGATATGAATGATTTGACTGTAAAGGAGGTACTTCAGCATCAAAAAACAAAATTTTCTGTTGGTGAAAATACTAAATCTGAAGCTGAAGTTAGCACCCAAACGGATGACATAATAAATTGTGAAGATGCTGAATGGCCTACGTTGTCCCCGAGTTCTTCAGTAGCTAGAATGAATGCTAAAAAACGTCCCATGGCTGAATGTTTAGAAATATATCGCGCAGAAGGCTTATGTACATCTCTAACTGACGATGAGGTTGTTATGCTTGTAAATCAATCTCATATTCCACTCCACGCACTTGAAAAAGTTCTATGCGATCCTTTGCGAGGTGTCAAACTGCGTAGACGAATAGTGTCAAAAAAATTCCACACGGAAAGTGCCGTACAACAACTTCCTTACATTAATTACGATTACAGCAAAGTACTTAATGCTTGCTGCGAAAATGTGATCGGTTATGTTGGTATTCCCGTTGGTTACGCCGGTCCATTAGTCGTCGACGGTAAAGAATACATGATTCCGATGGCAACTACTGAGGGAGCATTGGTTGCTTCGACAAATAGAGGTGCTAAAGCGATTGGAGCTAGAGGTGTTACAAGCGTAGTTGAGGATGTTGGGATGACTAGAGCACCTGCTGTAAAGCTTCCAAATGTAGTACGTGCCCATGAATGCCGCCAGTGGCTCGATAATAAAGAAAATTTTGCTCTGATAAAAGAAGCTTTTGATTGTACATCCAGATTCGCCCGACTTCAAGAAGTTCATGTCGGTGTCGATGGAGCAACACTGTACTTAAGATTCCGAGCAACAACTGGTGACGCTATGGGGATGAACATGGTATCCAAAGGTGCTGAGAACGCACTCAGACTACTGAAGACCTACTTCCCAGACATGGAAGTTATCAGTATTTCTGGAAACTACTGTTCGGACAAGAAAGCGGCTTCGATTAATTGGGTCAAGGGGAGAGGAAAGAGAGTCGTATGCGAAACAATTATCTCTAGCGAGACATTGAAGAGCGTTTTTAGAACTGATGCAAACACTTTGGCTCGTTGCAATAAGATCAAAAATCTTACTGGATCAGCGTTGGCCGGTTCTATCGGAGGGAATAATGCTCACGCAGCGAATATGGTTACCGCTGTTTTTCTTGCTACAGGCCAAGATCCCGCACAAAATGTAACAAGCAGCAATTGCTCTACGAGTATGGAGGTGTGTGGGGAAAATAAAGATGATTTGTACGTGACATGTACAATGCCTTGCTTAGAAGTGGGTACAGTCGGTGGGGGCACAGTATTGCCAGCGCAAAGCGCCTGCTTACAAATATTAGGAGTGAAAGGGGCAGGTGAAAGACCGGCTGAAAATTCAGCAAGATTAGCGTCTCTAATATGTGCGACAGTTTTGGCAGGTGAACTCAGCTTAATGGCTGCTTTAGTTAATTCCGATCTTGTTAAATCACATATGAGACACAACAGGTCCGCGATCAACGTTGACAAAACAACAAACCACGTATCCGTAGGTTTAAACGTGCCCAAATCGTAACAATTTTAAGCTATTGTTATTTGCGATGATGAAAAATGAATAGTTTTCCATTTAACGCTTATATTAAACGTTCAATGTTAAACCGTTTCTTGTTTTCTTGGTGTAACAACGGTTATATTATAATAATTCTTGGGCATAGCTTCAGGACTTAAGGTTAGTATTTCATAAAGTGACAAGAATTTAATTATTTATATTAATTTTAAGTAGACTGTCGATCAGATATTGAATACCGACAAATTAAATATTTTATAAGGCGCCTTTCCATTTAATAATTTAGCGGCCTCAGAGTTATCCCATGAGGAACCCTTTATTTCGTACTTATGTTTACTTAGTTTTTGTCAACAAAAAATACATTGATTTGGTATTGTTATTAATTAAAATATATATTACTTGTTTAATTAATAACATTAAGTGTGTTATAAGATTAATGATTTTCAAAAATCAACATTAGTATATTGAAAATTTTATATTATAATACAGCAAAAATCCGAAAATAAATTATTATATGAATAGTTCCTCTGGATTTTTTTCATACCACTCACCTAATCTGGGGTTGAATCATGAAACTTATGAAAAGACCTGCATCCAAAAGTTCTACATGGTGTTGTCAAAATTCGTTTAAAGTCGCAAAATCTGTCCTTAGATAGATTTATAGACTCTGCAGTGCGACAGGGAGTATGTTTGCAGTGTTATAACTTTATAATTTCATGGATATCTTAAAATTTACCTCTAAATTTTACATCCTTAAAAGGGTAATATTACCTCTGTATGTACTACATCTGCATGTACTTTTAAAGAAAGCGAACGCAATCAAACATCTTTTATAAATCTATAGTACAATTGTTTTACTGCCAGTAATAATGGATGAATGAAAACATTCATCGATTTATGGTTGAAATCAATTAATGTTTATATCTGAACCGGATGTTAGCACTCTGTTGTAATGTGAGATTACAAGATTTTTTTAAAAACTTGACTTCATTTGCGTCATAACAATTCATGTTTGTAATAATTGAATAAGACTCGATCTGTTTCTGCTTCAACTTGTTTTATGCAATATATTTTGATGAGATATTTTGTGATTTAAAAGGAAAGACGGGATGTGGCACTTGGATTTTTTTAACTCTACAATATCTGGAATAGTTTAGCCCATAATGTTTCATGACAAGTTGCAGCATTATATTGTATTAAAAGATAGTTTTAAAGTAAGAAAAAGGGCAAGATCACATTTTCTTAATTATTTGAATAAGCACCTTAATGGACGATTAATTAAGAATAACATAAAAAATATAATTTAAATAACAGTAGCAGATTTTAATATTATTAATTAACAGTAACCTTCAAAATTTAATTTTGTTTTGTTTTCAAAGCGAAAACAAAAGTCAGAATGATTATGAATACAACAAAACAAGAAATCGAAGGAGATATCCTCACTCACGGAAACTTTCAACTCACCAAACTAACCTAAAAATAACTTTGTTTATTTCCCAGCATGGCTATTATTGCCAGTAATGATGCCTACAACCCTATTGCAGCCAAAATATGTACCTATTTAAGATATTATTGTTATAATTTAGATATTTTTCTACAAATTTCAATACTGTTATTATGCCGAGATGTACCTCAATATTCACATATGAGTAATGTCTGTTTATAAACCGCCTGTTGAGTACTAACGCGGCCAGGGAACTATGTGTGAATCATAAGCATTTGGTAATAAAATGGTATATAACTAAACCGCAGGTTACGAAACATGGTAACATACATTACGGTAACATTTGACATAATTAATAAGGACAATACATTAATACTGCACTCGTCAAGAAATTCTAAGCAACGCATCATTTTACAAATTATATTAATCAATTATTATATTGCGACGGAGGTTCTCAAAGGGTCGGCTTAAAAGAGGGCGCTGTGTTACGATAGTTCTCGAGAGGTCGGCCGAAAACAATAATGGCCATAAAAAGAAACTTAGGTAGTAATAACATATGCCTCGGGCACATCCGGCGACTGTCGTGTACATGGCCCTCTTTACTTGAGTCTCTATTGTTCTATCGATTTCCGGGTGTTATTATTGACTTGACACCAAGCGTAGAAAATTCTAAAAGGTCCGGAGTGAGTACGATTGCGTCTGTGGAAGTGCAATAAAATCTCTACGGAATTAACTTGGCATTTTTCCGGAACCCCATATCCTGATACGTAACAATATTATTTTTACCAAAGGTTTTTTGTGCCAGAAAACATACTGGCTGGTTGTAAAATAACTTTTTGATTATGTTTTTTTTTTCACAAAATTAAAAGTGAATGCATTTGTTCGAATTTACATGTTTCTTTTGCTATTTGAATTTTGGTATTTAGTCTTGATTGTATAACTTTAACAATAATTTGAAGAGTTTTCGACAATATTGAATTATGAGACATTCTTTACGTCATGGAGCGACGTCATTTGACCGCAGATGAAATGCAAAGAGCTGTACGGATGTTGCACCCGGGAAGACATCAATCTCGGGTATCTCGGTATTTTGGTACCAACAGAAGCGTTATTAGCTTTCTTTGGCAGCGTTACACTGGCACAAGAGTGCAGCACCCAGGCCACGGAAGGAGTATAAAACCACTCCGCAAGACCGATGCACACAACTGACCGCACACTTCAGCCGATGTCAACAGCCCAAAAGATAGGATTAAGGCTTCAAAACTTAAGTGGTGTTGTTGTTAGCCCTCAAAACTTGCAAACACAAACACAACACCGCATCAGGAGCCCAACTCCACGTTACGAGATTTACGCTTCAAATTCGAATTCATAATCATTTAATCGTGTAGGTATTCTGTAAATACAATTATGCAACTCATTTTTTGCTTCTACCACAGTTTCGAAAAGGTACTTTAACATCGAGAAGAAACGGCGAAAGTAATTTCTCAGCACATCGTTTAAAACAACAGATGGCTATTACAAAAGTATAAACCTGTGCGGAACTAGATTCGAAACTTTTATATCCAGTGTTGAAATGAAAATTAAAAAAAAAAAACTTATCATTAACCCTGAAGTATACAACAGATACAACATATTGACTAAATAATAGTATTTATATATCTATATTGCTATAAAATGACACCTCCAATAATACATATATTATATTAAAAAGTTGTATAACGTGCAATATTACTTAATGAAAAAGCTAGACGCGTCCGTGACTTCTCATCAAGAAAGTATGGAGAGCTGAGTTTTTAATTAGATTTTTCTTTCTTTCTGCGGAATTAATGCATCTTTTACATCGTACTTTTGCATACAGCCACAACCCAGTTGGTAGTGACCCTGCCTGCCGAGCGTGGGGTCCCAGGTTTGATTCCCGGCAAGGGTAGACATTTATGTAACAGATAAATGTTTGTTCTCGGGTCATAGCTGTTTGTAATGTCATATTTGTGTTTGTCCACGCCACACGCAACAGGGAATCCTAGTGCGGAGATGTGAGCGTGTAAACATTTATTTATTATTTCATGTTTTTCTCCAGACTTTTAAATGGCATGAAACTGATAAAATATTATCTCGCACTAAATATAATCAGAACATTCTAAACTACTCGCAGATACTGACGTCAACACGAAGCGCGTCATAATGGCAGCGTTTAAAAAACCCAAACAACATCGCAATTTAAAAATTAAATAGAAAATTAATTTAGATTTTTCTATAATGAAAATATTCACTAACGATATTATACATATTAATACAATTAATTGGTGAAAACATAACAATCAGTTACATCCATATTCCGTATTGTTTCTCGTACGAGTACCATGTTAAACTTTCAACTCAACAAAAATTGTAATATCATTTTTGAGAAGTCAAGATTACAGAGAAAATGGATGACGTCAGACCTGTGTAGATCTAGTTCTCTGAATCTGCGTCACTGTTGGCAACAAATAGAGTAAGGAAATTTCAGTGATTAATTTAGCTGTACGCAATCTGGTGCTGAAGTGACCTTGGCGTCGCCTATGGGTCGTAAGTGTTCCTAATTTTTACAATGTCAGAAATTAAACATTTTGGCTACACTATGGTGAAATAAAGTCTCTGTTATACAAGTAACAGTAATTTTTACTTTCCGACTACATTGTCGTATTGTAGAAAGCGCTGCTATACAACAAAGAGTGGTTTGTAGTTTCTGACTACATTGTCGTGTTGTAGAAACCGCTGTTATACAACAAAGAGTGGTTTGTAGTTTTCGGCTACATTGTCGTGTTGTAGAAAGCGCTGTTATACAAAAAAGAGTGGTTTGTACTTTCCGACTACATTGTCGTATTGTAGAAAGCGCTGCTATACAACAAAGAGTGGTTTGTACTTTCCGACTACATTGTCGTATTGTAGAAAGCGCTGCTATACAACAAAGAGTGGTTTGTAGTTTCTGACTACATTGTCGTGTTGTAGAAACCGCTGTTATACAACAAAGAGTGGTTTGCAGTTTTCGACTACATTGTCGTGTTGTAGAAAGCGCTGTTATACAACAAAGAGTGGCTATTTTGAAGAACCGTACCTCAAAGCGTCCATAGAACTGTTTACAAAAATAACCGCCACAAAGTACAAGCACAGCTTATTTTGTAACAGATAAAAAACTTGTTAAATTTGTTTGTTTCGATTGAAGTATGAGTATTTTGTGGTAATTAAATCACGTTCAAAAATAAAAAAATCTGAGGTGACGATCCCTCAGAGATAAGTTTCAAATGATCCTGCTCAGTAATTCTGTTATCTCACAAATCAAACCCACAGCTTAGGTGAGGGATGTCAAGTTTACGACATTTTATCTTTTAAAAAATCAGTTTTCCTTGTACCAATTCATGAACTAATAACTAAAATACCCACTGAACATTATTTACGAACTTCTTGGCATTTTTGTGAAAGTACTTCGATTTCAACTTTTATATTTTATTCCACGGAAACAGATCCAGTGGGACAAACAATATTTTAAGTAGTTAATCATTAGAAATTTTCATAAATAATCTTAAGCACAGTTTGTGCCCCTTACAGTTTTCTTGTTAGTTAGTATAGATATTTTAGTAGAATTTAGATTTATATATTTAAGATTTACTACTAAATTACTTCTTGCATAGACTTTCTAATTTATCGTCCACTAGTGACCAGCCATCGCTTCGCTTTAGAATATCTACGCCTTAAGTTTAAAATAGCACCAGCGTTGTTTCAAGACTGTGGTTTTCTAGGTCTGTGAAGGTAAGTAGGTAGGTTCACTGCGAAAGGGTGGATACCTGCCGTACGTCGAGTTGTTCGATGCAGAAACAGTGATGGGGGAATTAATCCGAACAATTCCTGCGCACACTCACCAAAATGTACCCTAAAGAATACTGAGAGGATGGCAATGTTGCGCCTGTGCTTTGCAGATTGGTTTCAACTAGATCTGGGTCACCAATCAGCCTCTTTGCACGCCTCTCCATCGAGTCAAACGCAGATATTTTGGCAGCACTAGCCCAAATGTCACAACAGTACTCCACACATGGTTGAACTTGAGCTTTACACAGGGTTAATAGCTGATTCGGTGTGAAGAACCGCCTCACCTATCGCCTCACGTCTGTGTTTTGGTTGCCTTGAATCTCATAAGATTGGCATCGTCCCATTCAGACACTGGCCGAAGTGTGAGACTCATTCGTTCCACCATGCCCACTCTTTCGGACTGTATTTCTTCTCTGCTGGTCCGGGGTTTCGGAAGGTATACTGTGCAGTCATCTGCATACCTATAGACACCGGGCTTGAGCAGATCATTGATGACGAGTGCCTCCCCGTTTTTGTCGAGGGCATCACCCCAGAAGTGAGTGGCACACGCTAAAAGGTCCCCTGTTAACAGGTTTCGGCGAAATATGTATTGTCGGTCGCTGAGGAGATCGTTTTGTTCTAGGTATGCCATGAGACGCGAATTCAATATACATTTCATAATCTTACAGAGTATTGAGATAATTGAAATCGGCCGACAGTTATTAGGATGGGCATGACTACAGTTTTTAGGTTCGGGTTGTACGTTGGCAAGCTTCTAAGATTTAGGCACTATCCTAGTATTGAGATAGAGGCGGAACAGACGTGTCAACACAGGAGACAACTCGGATACACATGGCTTTATTACAATCCCTGGAATTCAATCAGGACTTTTTTCACGTCTAGACACTGCAAGGTTTTGAGAACCTCCTTGTTCGTTATGCAGATCTCGGGCATAGAGATGCCGTAGTCAAGTAAATTGGGTAGCATATTATTGCAAGCATCTAGACGCAAGTTTTCGGCAAATAGAGAAGCGGACAAGTCCACCTTCTCTGTAGCCGTATGAGCCAGAGTGCCATCTGGTTTTCCCTAAAGGGGGTCGCATCAGATGTCGGCTTTAAGGCCTCCAGGCCAAAGCCAGCCTCGGGTGGTGTTTAGTGGGTAGGCCCCTAGGTTTCTCGGGAGTCCCACATAACCAGCGCAGCCGGCTGCACTGGTATGCTATGAGCATTCACCACCCCCCTCCCCCGCTTCCCGGAGGGTAGCCCTATTTCCAATTGTCTGGGCGCAAAAAAAAAAAACTGGTTTTACCAATGAAGGCAGTGTGGTTCGACAGGAGTTAGTCTCAAGCGCTTTGGCAAGAGACCAAAAAGCTCTACTGCCAGATGGTCGAATATTTTTGAAGATACTTTCTTCTCATGTTCGTCATTAGTAGTATCAGTCTGCTGTTACTCAGGATTAATGGCCTCGATCAAAATTTAAATCTATTAATTCTGTTGTCAAATCAAACACGCTAGCAGAATTCATTTTATCCGTTCAAAATGTAATGTGTCCCATACTGAATTTACCCTGATAATCGAGGAAAGTATTAAAAAGTCCATTACCTCCTTAACTTAGTTACCTCCTTAAAAGCCATTGGTAATGATAGCCTATCCTTACCCACATTTTCAATACTTCTACATCTTATTTTCCGTTAGCCTTGAAGGAACCATTAGGTACTTTATCTAAGAAAACATACCCATTTTCTGTGTCCCATTTCCACCCGATGTCTATTCTAACATTTCTCTCCTAACTTCTAGAACAAGTCATCCATCGAAAACTCTCCAGCTTCCTAATTTCTTCATCTTTAGTCTCCTCATCAATCAGGGATTCATTTAAACCATAGTACAATCGTTGTTGTGTCTGAAGACATGGCTTCACTTTCTAAACTAAAATATCACTAGCCCTTAACATCACTCCAACCTTCCTCATCTTTAGATGAGACTAATGCCTGTTTATTCGATGAATGAAGGAAGAATTAATATTTATTCGAAGTTGGATTTTACAAACACTTCTAAAGTCAAACTACGCCATCGCTTTAACAAATTCATACCGTGAGTAGTGTCGGAAGAAGAAGAAGAATGTCACTGAGGAGCTCCTAAATAAACTGGAGCGGAACTTACGTGCGGACGCAAAAAATTCAATCGAATATCTCGATTTCGCGAACATCTCAAGTGGCTGCCAACTTCTCTTCTGCTGTATAACATCGCAATCAATTCACCTTTGCACATCCTCCACGTGTATCATGCAAGTTTCCGTCTCATAAGTCCTGTTCCTTTTCAGTTAGGCGGTCAGGCCGTGGAACTCGCTACCGTCCACCGTAACGGACCCTGAAACATTTTCGGTATTTATAGAACGCGTCACAGATTTCTACTTAGCTAACGCTTGATGACAATGATGTATCTAATTAGAATATGTATTATATGTCTTTGTATTTGATATATATAATTATTGTGGCCCGCCCAATGTTTGCCTCACTGCCCTACTTTTTCACTTTTTGGGCGTACTAGAACAAGTTTCCTATTAACAATAAATAGTGCCCTTGTACAAACATTACACACATGTTTTGTATTATGTAATCCTATTGTGTATACAAAATAAATAAATAAATAAGTAAATAAATATACTAAAGGAAACCACTATGAAATGTGTGTGTGAGTGTGTGTGATAGTTTATATAACATACGTAACCGAATTAACTCATGAAATGATACACAGATAACAAATACCTCAAATAATAGAATTTGTCAATGAACGTCGTGTGGCGCCAGCGCGATGAGCCTGGATTGTACGATCGCAAATTACATTGGACATTACAATTACTTTGGAACAAACCTTGAATAACATTTGAATGTATTGCTCGTTTCGTTCGTGGTTCTACGTATTCTTGCAACAAGATATCGCATCAAGATTTTCGCGGTCTGATTTACACAACGCTAAGTGACCAACTGTCTAGAATTTTTAGGGATTGTCCTACAATTTTTATATAAAGGTGACATTGACCAAGTCATTAATAATTTGTGTTTAAAACGCCACCTAATAAGCTATGCGCTGTTCCCAAAACACAAATATATTTAATGTTCAATGAATCAATCAATCGATCAAGTGATTCAAAATTTATATATTATTATTATTACTCCGTTTCCTGTGTTTTCATTTGTAAGAGGTTGTAAGGATATAGTATTGTCTTGATTTGAAGACCCTATGAAGGAATCTCAACGGTCGCCCAGAACGTGGTCCTCGGCGTCCCCTGCCGGATCTTAGGTAAACCTTTGGGAAGAACCATAGACCCACAGATATATTTTGCCAATTTTTTATTTATTTATTTATTTATAAAAAGACAGTTTTCATGGTTACAAAATTCTGCCAAACTGCAGCACAGTTTGTCGGCAGTGTACGTAGATTAAGCAAAATTCATGGATGCATCTTTGTTATTATTATTAATAATGTATATTTCTTTATTTTACAAAAAAAAAACTACGTGCACGTACTTTTAAATATTAATATGATGTGCGTATTACTCGCTTTGGTGAAGGAAAACACCGTAAGGAAACCTACATGCCTGAGAGTTCTCCTCAATGTTCGCAAACGCGTGTAAAGTCTGCCAATCTGGATTTGGCCAGCTTGGCGGGCTGTGGCCCTTGCCCCTCTCGTTGCGAGAGAAGCCTTGAACTCAGGTGAAAGACAATGATGGGGTCTAATTATGAACAATATATAAAAAATAAAGAAGGTATAGTAATGTGAATCCTCCGCTTCGTTTTCGGTCTGCATTCATGATGCCTTCAGTGTTACTAGTCTCCACGGGCGACGATGGCCATTTACGATCAAGTGGCTCGTCTGCTCGTTTGTCGACTGGTTACATATAAAAAAAGGTTTTATAAAAAATATGTATAATATTGTTTAAATTGAGGTTAATAAATAATTTTTAGTGATGTGTATATTTAAATTACCCCTCATGTAAAGTGTATATTACGTAAAGCAAGCTGATAAATATATTTGTTTCTGTTCTGAAGAACATAAGTATTAGCAGACCAAAAGACAATTATTTGTTATTTATGACATTTAATTTGTTATTTCTGACATTTAATTCGACCATCAAACACACTTAAGGCATACGGAAGTGAGCGTAACAAATAGATATCATATTTATCATAGTCAATGTATGATTGGCGCAAAAGTATTGAGCCTATTTGGTATAGCCACATTTTTTTTTACAAAAAAAAAATATAATTAGTTTATTCCTACATTTACCATTGGATCATGAAATTTCGTCCCATTAAGATTTGAAGATGACAACTTCTTAAATGGTCTTCTGCAGATTTGATGCACATAGTTTTTTTTTCATTTCAAAGTATTAAAATGACCCTAAAGAAAAATGCTCCAGCTCCAACTCCTCCAAACTGGGTGTCAAAAACTCACGTAAAATGGATGCAGCGCTCGCAATTGGTAGTTACCGTTGTTCTGAAGAAATGAGGTTCGATCACTCTTTCCGAACGTAACAACTTTCTGGTTGTAAATGCGTTTTTCAATAACGCGCGCATTCTTATCGCTTAAGAAATATCATCTTCAAATCCAATACAGACGAAATTTCAACAATAGAATACAGAAAAGACTATAGCGTCATAGTTTTTTTGCTTCGAAAAACGTTTCTCTAAAAATGTTTATAGCATTATAATAATTTAGGATTTTAAAATAAATAAAACGGTTGTTAACCTTTATTATTATCAGCGGCTTAAGTGTCTGTTTGCCACCGATAGCTTATTGGTTATTTGCGTAACTGTACTAGCCAATGGGGTGAAGTTGCCGCGGCATTAAAATAGTCCATATACACTGTTACCATACATGCAGTTATCTTTGTTTTAATTAAATTATCATGGTATTTATGAACATTTAAATATTTTTAATTCATATAATCGTTGCTTATTATGCATTTAACTATATTTCCATATGAATTACCTAGAAACCTGCAAACGTTGAGAAATAGGAGACGAAACCAACTAACGAGTTGTGCGTTGTACTGCGTTGTTCTCATCAGGTAGGGTTTACCCAAACATGCACAAATCATTATAATTAAAATTTATAATATCTAGAACAGCGGTCATTTCGTATGACCGCCTGTTTTTCTACTTCCAGATATATTATCTATAGGAAAAAATAATGCTACAGAATCAAAAAATAGTGTCAATTTTCAAAATAAACATTCTCCAATATAAAAACAAAGCTGACCATATACCATGTGACTGAAGTTTTTGTAATATAACTAATCATTAAAATAGGTTCAGGTACATATCGCACCTTTAGAATTAAAGTGACTTAACTCAAAAATTGTAATTTATGGGATATGACGAAAAAAGTTTTCAAAAATGTATGGTCTTGAGTGAATTTAAAGAGATTAATGTATGAGGTTTTCCCTTTTGCCCTTTCTCACTCATAATTCGGGCTCTTTTTCACCATGGGGTTTTAGAGTAGGCTTTTTTAAGTAAATTTATAGTAAAATCTGGAATTTCAGGAATTTTGAGTTAAGTGACTTTAATTCTGAAGGTGCGATATATGTATGTATGTATGTATGAGGTATGTATATATATTATAACTTACCGATCACTGACAGTAAATGACCTTGTACACCACTACGCCCAGACATCTCAACAAACAGTTTTTTTGTGATAAATTGTTCGCGTTGTCAAACGTTGTAGGTTTGATTGATGTATACAAAAAAATATAGGAAATTAAGTTAAAATTATTTAGGCATACCGCGACGCCATCTCTTATTCTATGGAAAAAAGACATAACAATATAAAAATTAACTATTAAAAAATGTAATTTCCTTACATATTAAAATACATGGTTTTTTATTATTATTATTTTTTGTATGTTTTAAGTTCTTTTTTTAATGTTGATGTGTAATTGGTTCTTTGAATAAGGTGATGTATTTGTTTTAATTTATAGTCAATATCCATTTCACGCCAAAAATCGTTAGGTATAGTCTCAATGTAGCATCACAGACTAAATAACTTGTGTGAACATTTAACATAAGTGAGGTGAACGTGTTTTGCATGGTAATAAGCAGCTGGCTATAGTTAGGTACACCTTAACAAGAATATTTTCACTTACATTAGGCACATTGTAGTGTGATATGAATTTGTCGCGATTTGCACTAGAAACCTAGGTAATTTCTGATCAGGTAGGTTTCATTATTTCAGTAATGATTTAGTAATTGAATTTTTATGTACGTAAACTATGTGCAAATAGGTGATCAATTAACTTTTTTACAGTAAGTAAATAATTGTGCTGTCTTTTAAGTTTATCTACTGTATTCTAATTAAAATTAAAATTCGCAGAGTTATAACACAAGTAAGGCTAAATGACCGTGGAATAGCTGTAATAGAATTATTGTTAATAAATATTTTTTTCATCCCAGCTATTCGAAATGCGTGTGAGTTCCTCGACAAGTGCGAACAAAATTTGTCATTTCGGCGCACTTAGACAAAATGACTTTTGAATTTGGAACACTATTTCATTACAAAGTTTGAACGCAATTCGCTTCGGTAAAGCCCTGGCTAGTAGAAAAAAGCGCGCCTGCCGACGCAGCATTGGTTAAGCAAATAAAAAAAATACGCAATAACTTCTTCTTTGTTTATTTTATTACTTTTCATCAAAATATCACAGACAATTTTAATTTGTAATTTAGTTATGTAAACATAAATATTCGTCACTACTAAAAGCATTTCTTATTTCCTTTTGTCATAGAGGGAAATAAAAAGCAGAGTGTGCCACACGGTACCAAAATTATTTAACCCCGAGCGACGTACTTCGAATCCCACGCTACGTTTAGAATTCTAATCTAGAATCCTTTGCATAGCTCTGGATATAAGCAACCGCTGTCGCCTTAAATACATTATTTTGGTCCCTTATATTACTATTACACACAATAAATAATCACTCAATTCCGACAGGAGAATTCCTTGTGTCGCATGTGGTATGAGGGTACATAAATATCCACGTGTCGAGAATAAACATTTTTCCGGCACACCGTTCGCTTCAGTCGGAGACCGCACATAGGGCTCCTCGAGTGGCAGACGGTCACTACCAACTAGGCTACGAGGTCGTCTACAAGGGACCGTATGATATATTACGTTATAAACCTATCTGTATATTGAATACGCCCTAGTTATAACCGTGAGTATGTCATCCACCAAAATGGCTCGGGCAGCTTTTGGGAAGCCAAAGATTTTGAACTCCGGAGGGAGTATGGTTGTAAAGGTGAAACTTAAAGGTGTTACTATTGAAACATCTAACAACCACTAAAATTGTCTAAATACCAAGTCACGACTGGATTGTTATTGAATATGAGGCGCATATTTATTTCTTATATGAAGAGTTCATGAGATATTTCATTTCGGTCGCAAGTGGACGCGCTTGTATAACACAACGTTTTAAGGCGTAGTACACTGTAGGAGTGCGTATATTTTAGAATTGGAATAATTTGCCCGCGTCGATATTCCCGTCCCATTAGTTTAACTTCAATAAAAAAATTAATAGTGTAACGCGGCAACCCTAATACTCTTTGGCTGACAAAAAATGGTAGTCTGTGGTTCGGTGTCCCGGCGATCTATGAAAGAACGTTATCTATCGCAAAAACTGATTTGTAAAATTCTGTTAGTAATATTCAGAGTGTAGTCCAGTAACTCAATAAACTGTGTTATAATAGCCTTTTTTAAGTTAGTGCGCTTTACCATCTATGGTTCGCCATTTACCATCATGTGGGAGTGTAGTCAAGCATTGACTTTTACGTTAAAAAAATACACTTAATATATTTATATAGTATTGAAAACTAAGAAATGTATTTTCGATTACAATGCTGTTCCTACTATATATTTAGTTCGGACTTGCTTTTATACCAGCTCCAAGAGCTTCCACTTTTACCTTTTATTGAAATTCTTTCTTCTTGAGGTCATTTTAAGAGGAAAATAAATTACGTCAACGATACCTAGCAATTTGAAAGTTCATGCAATTTGCAGTCATAAATGACGGACACTTTTTAATTGAAATATGCGTTATCGTACGTACTTACCTAAAGAACTCTAAAATAAGCTGAGGTAAACTGTTGTATACGTCACATCGCTAGACCAAGGAGCATAATAATAAATAAGTATATATTGTCTCAAGTTATTTTTTATTGTTATTGTAAAAATTAAACTATTTGAACTAACGTGAATGATCTAGTTTCTCCACCTGTAAAACCCACAGGAACTCGCTGTTAAAGAAGAAAAAACGATATGCTAAACAGTGTGGCCATGATTGAAAAAACACTACAATATGTCACCTCAGTCATCTTTGCTTTTCATTTTGACATTTTAGTTAATATACTGTGATTATGTCCACAGAGTACATTGTATAATTATGTCACAATATGAATTGTGTTAAACATAAATAATGTAGTAAATATTAGATACAGAAATTGATATACTGCTAGTGCTACACATGGTTAAATAACAGGAAAATATTTAGCATTATATTTTAATATACATTCCCTGCATTTCAATAATGGGCACGGTGATAAATTGATCACAATACGAGAAAACGGGTAACAATAAGTCAGTATTTATTTTCCATCCTCACTTTGACGGAATAAAATAGTAACACACATTTATCTTAAATTATTTTTTGTAACCTCGTTTATGACTCACAGAGTACGTATCTAAATTCACAACAATTTAATAATTTAGTTTCATTGTAAATACATGTATGCAAGTTATTAATTTCTTCTACTACCCATGCGGGAATATTACTAAATTTGCATATTAAATATATGGGAGGGTAAGAATGACCGGTTTAAAGGCTCATTATCTGCTTAGCCAACCCTCCTCGTAACAAACAAGAAGTGTTTTTAATATGTTTAAAGATGCAGCTATGGTACGGATCAGTGATAATACTGGTATTTCAGATGGGCACATGTGAAAATGAGTACTGACCATTGCACGGCCATTCTGTTTGCAGAATAATAATATATATATATATATATATGTAGGTGGTGCTATAGAAATTTATGTACAATCAATTAAGTACTACATATTGCACCAATTACTTGTATAGAAGCAAACAGTTATATTTAAATACTTACGCATAGATATGACTATACTAGGTACATTATATTATACATTATACGTTATACTAGGTACATTCATATGTATAAAACAAAAGAAACCTTATAAGTAATTACAATAATTTTAGTGATCTTTGTAAGTATAGTCACTGATTATGAAACAATTGAAACAATGTTTTTTTTTAATGATTACCTCATACAATGTTTTTGATTTTTTGTATGTGTAAATTTCAATAACATTACAAAAAGTAAGCACATTTTTTTTTCAAATTACATGCATTTAACAAAT
The DNA here is from genome assembly GCA_003671415.1 of Megathymus violae. Classification (NCBI taxonomy): domain Eukaryota; kingdom Metazoa; phylum Arthropoda; class Insecta; order Lepidoptera; family Hesperiidae; genus Megathymus; species Megathymus violae. The sequence goes on along the minus strand of PDGT01000100.1, from coordinate 164,655 downwards.
TAATAATGACTTGCTTTGGTGAAGGAAAATATTGTGGGGAAACCTACATACCTGAGAGTTTGGAAAATGTTCTCGAAGGTATGTGAAGTCTGCCAATCCCCACTTGGCCAGATCAAAAACTAAACTAAAAATCTTAACCCCTCTCATTTTGATTGATGACCTGAGTCTAGTAGTGATATGATATGGGTTGTAAAGATGATGATATTCTGATGATGATATTAATACTAAATATAATATGTACCTTCTTTTATTAAAGGTTTGTCTAGAAGATCACAGAAGTTTCAATCATAAAAAATACAATATAATGAGTGGAAAAAGACATATGGCATTACTTTCTCTAGGAAATGCTAAAAGAAGGAAGAGTGGGGAACATTTGACATATTTTGAAAAAACTTTGCAAGAATGTGGTCTCATGTTAAAAAAACCTCCAGAAAAGTGTCAAGCTATTAAAGACACAGTTTATATCATCCGGGATCTTAACAAAAGACTTAAACAACATGATGACTACCCACATAATATAGAAACATTTCTCTCAGAGTTTATGAATGCATGCAATGACAAGAAAATCTTTGAACACTATCTATTTTTAAATATTGTCCGGACAACAAATGATAACACATATAATGTTAATGATAGTGTACTAAAAATACTTTTGAATGTAACAATTCTTCAAACCAAATTAGTAAGCTATGTTTTTGATAAAGTGATTGATATTTTGGATGGACCTGATTTTGTTCCATGGGTAAAAATGATATTGAAATCTTTTTCCAACTTGGACACAATTGAAAGCTCTGAAGAATTATCTACAAAACTAATTGATTTACTAGATATATCCTCAGACAAATTTGTGAGGCTTGAAATAATATCTGCAATACCAGACATAATAGGAGACTGTGAACATGACAATGTTGCATCGGAAATGAGCAGAATCTTGTCTAGTGATCGTTATTTAATACCTTCAATTTTAGATTGCCTCACATATCTCTGTCTATCTGATTTACAATTTGAACGATTGCAAAAAGAAACTTTAAACCTCATGCAGCCATCTAATGCGGCATATTTTTCAAACTTTGTTAAATTTTTATTAACACCAGGGCGATTAACTGACAGTGCTTACGAAGAGACGATTCAAGGAATACGGAGAGACCTAGGGTGGCCCTCTGTAGTTGGCTCAGAAGAGGACATCGCAACTAGTCAAATTTTGACGGCAAGGGAAATAAGAAACTCTATGCTGTCATCTAAAGCTGTAGACAAAGCATGGCTGAAAGTTATATCAAGCTGCATATCCCATACTGATCATAAACCAATTGATATAATATTATTTTTAATCATAGCCTCTTTATCTGACGAGAAACAAAAACTTGTAGAGCATGTAATGAGGAAACAAATTAAATTGCAAATATTAAAAGAACAATTACTCGATAAAGCATTCAAAACATTCAAACCTATTCTAAAGAAATATATAATGACATTGGTGGGCCTAGCAAATTCTTTATTGAAACCTGGACCTGAACCTTTAGTGGAAACCTTTGGTGCGCATATGCACATGGTAATGTTTTCTGAACTCACTGAATGTCGACCGATAATAATAAGTGAATTACTTCAGTTAGTACTGAATTGCAAGAAATCTGCTCTGAATACACTGAATATTTTGAATAACATTGCATCGGAAAACTTATCTATAATGAAGCTACAAAGCAGCCAAATGCTAATGTTACTGGATAGACTGGATGATATGACTTTAATGGAAATTAAAGCTGTCATGAACTTGGTGTGTGGTCTCGCTTACAGTTTCGAAACATCAGATATTAGAGACGAACTTCATATTATCATCAGGAAGGCGTTAGGAAGTTCTATTCCTTCGATTAAGAATCAAGGCATTCTTGCTGGGATTCATGCTGTAAAGTATCTAATGAAGAGTACTGCTAAAGATGTACAAATATCAGAGGACGTTAGTTTAAATATGACATCCTGTTTTACCGATGGTGATTTATGCGAAGCAGCGCAAATAATCGAGTTGATACACCACAGCACGGCGCAGTTCCCGGATTTAATAGCGTTTTTTTACGATGAACTGTACAAAGTAATTTACCATGCCGATGCAGTCAATGAAAGCTTTCTAGTTTGGTTAACTTATGCATTCACTAATTATTGGCAGGAGAATTTCCTCATTGATAAAATTGAAAAAGATATTATTGATGATATTAGACTATCGATGCAACTTGGTTTGAACGAAGATTCTGAAGTGGATGAAGTTTGGGCAGTCAATATTGCTGGATTAACATTGGAAGACAGTAAAGAAATTAAAATCGAAGTGTTGTCCTCACTATTCCAACTTGTTAGAATTTTGCATTACAAAAAAGATAATGGTAAATTATCCCAGATAGACGCATTGTTAGGATGTCCTGTTATAATGCCAATTGTAGATGTCGACTCGATAACCGATTTGAGTGAATCGTCAATTAAAAAAATTCTTGAATGTTATAGAATTTGTGTGAATTGGATTCGCGAATTACTTAATGCATTTGTGTCGCAAGAAGATGAGATACTAAAACCAAAAATTCTTAATAGGATTGCGCAACTAAGAGACTTAGAGAAGACTGTTGAAAATATAAGGGAAAAGGGTAAGAAACTTCAACACGATGAGACAACCTTAGCAGGAACTGCCAAATCGCAGCAAACACAACGCACACAAATTTCTAAAACTAAAGTCGCTGGCTACAACAGTATACATTACAGACCTTTGGATTTAACTATAATTCATGTCCTACAGTACGATTTGACACCCCGTGATGGCAGTGACATAGAAATAACATTCGAAATTTTATCCTATCTCCTAAGTTACATTAATGGTAGCTTAGAAAAGGTAATGGTGCCAAATATAAAAAAGAAAACATTTTTGACCAAAGACACCATTGAAATTTATAACCACTCGGAAGCAGAGAAACAGGCGCAAGCAATAAAACACATATTACCGAAACTTATGACGCACGTAGATTTAATAATGTCGTTTTTGGATTGCCATATTATTGAGGATGGAAACATTGATTTTGAAACCTTAAACACATTGCACATCATGGAAAGTTTATTTTGTCTAGAACACATATACAACCTACTAAGTATATACTTTAGATGGATTGAATTTAAAAACAAAAATGTTCCTTTATTGAAAACTTCTTTGCAAATTGTTGCGAAAGTTGCAGATGACAAAACTCTTGAACAATTGCTTATCACGGTTGCTGAGGCGTTCCAGAAACATGAAAAACATATGATCACGATATCGTCTGCTGCTTCTCTGATGCAGTTCATGAAGGCTCTCCAGGAGCTTTCGAATGGTTCGGAGGTGCCGATGATTCTAAAGGATATGGCGCTTAAATTTTTGTCAAAACAATGGAGGACAATGAACAACCAACTCGAAAAAGGACTATTTTACAATCAGTGCTTAGATAGCCTAACTAAAGTGTATCTGATTAACAATGAAATAGCCGATTTGGAATATATCGTTACTTCCCTAGTCGATGAAGTAGATAATCTACGTGATAAAACGAGTATTTTGACATCTTTGAAAAGTATAAACAAAAGTAATTTTTACATTTTATTTAAAAATTTGGGAGCTGCTCTGTATAATAAAATAAAATGTCACGTTAGCGGAGGATGCACGAACGAGGAACTCATAGAAATTTGGAGAGGTGTTGCAAATATTCTAAAGTTAATGTCGGACATAGTGACAACTCTAAACAATAAGCATACTTCTTCAAATTTTTTAAAACAATCCATACCGATCATGCACCTTTTTTTGTCTAAAGGATTTCCAATTCTAAACATTGAATTTAAGGACAACCTTCAAAAGGTACTGGATGTGTTAAAAGATTTCCAAACGTTTGCAAAATGTTTGCGGAGTGTATGTTCGCAAGGCAGCAGCACCGCGCTGAAGATTCCTGACATGGAGGAGTCGTTGACAGGATTTATTTACAAGACTAAAGATTTATTAACGGCAAACGATTGCTCGGAATATCTCAAGATGTTTAATTTGAGAGATGTACCAATTTCTGGAAAAAAATCAAAGAAAATTGCTCAAAAATCCGTACGTGTGGATTCGACCATTGAAGATCTCGATGACGATTTACCAGAAGATGAGAGCGACGTTTCAAATGATGATGTGAACTTAATTAATATTGATTCTGTAAGCGTAAGTGATTTGATATAAAATATCCGTTTTATATTTTTGTAATTATGTTAAATGTGTCTTATCGTTACTGTTGTTATAAACATATTTTTTTTTAGAAAATATTTTTTTATTTTCTCGAGTATCCTGAACTTAAATAACACCTGCTTCTGGAGTCTGGAGCATTAAGAGCTCATAATCTACTCTACCGAGATAAATATTTATTGAAAATAGCGATTCCTAATTTGTGGTACGCATATTCTTGGGGGTGCACGTCGTTCCATTGCGGGTACGTGAAAATTATACTGATAATGGCGGAAATACGGAAAAGTTAAAACAGTTAACTTATATAAAAAATAAAATGTATTATGTGTACAATATGTAGTTTAAAATGAACCTTATACCTAACTTACTAAGGTGCTAGACCTTAAGAGAAATGAGACACAGAAATAGGTATGGAGTTATCAGGGGAGGGGTACTCGTAAAGGAAAAGTTTTACTAAGGGGCACGGGAACGAAAACGATTTGGAAGCACTGATCTAAAGCCATTGGCGCCCAGTCATCGCCACTGTCGTACGCAAAATCCAAATTAGTATTAGATACATAGCACGAGCAATGTGCAGTTGCCATAATGTTGAATTTCATGATGATCGGTGAAACAAAATATAAGTAATATTTTTCAGATACTACTAATGTTCTTTAATCTTGCATATTACCATATATTTATTAATTGATTGCGTCTTCATATCGTCATCAAACGGTTCAGCGTTCTTTCATGGGGCTTGGAGTTCGTTTTTACAATAAGATTCCTAAGTTGATACGCGAGGAACATTTACGGTCATAGCACACATATCAGCTCGAGCCGCACCGTGGTTCGTGAATTGTCCCGAAGCGAGGCGATTACGTTACGATTCCGATTAGTGTGCGTTGCAGTAGGAAGTTTCATACAAAGAATATTGGACGGCTCCAGTTGATACGGTGATGATTCCTTTCAGAGTTGATGTGTGCTATGACCTTTAAACGACGCGTTAGAGCACACCTTATAGGTATAGAATATTATGGTATAGATGAATATATATTAATGACAAGAACACCTGAAAATAATAGCAGCGAAACCAGTTACGCGCATATATAAATGAATTTGAATTCGTACGCACAATTATGTTACATACAGAAGGTAGGTGTTCCATGAATTGGTAATTACAGTCTAGTTTCTCGACGTCAAGAAGCCAACTGGGCCGGATGGCATTCCTGCAGTGGTGTTGAAGTAGTGCGCTGTCGAGTTGACTCCCACCTTAACACGCCTGTTTTTACTATCCTATAGCACAGTAATAGTACCGTCTGGTGCCCCTTCACCCTTCTACCATCGAACTACCTGCCGAAGAATGAAGTACCATCCACACAGACTGGATTCGTGGCATTCCTCCAAGTTCCGATTCTCACGATCTTTTTTGCCGCGCACATGCAAATTGTTGAACGAACTTCCTTCTGAGGTATTCCCGGAGCGCTATGGTATGGAGTTCTTCAAAATAGGTGTAAAAAGAGCTCTCCTCGAGAGCCAGTTTTGGTGACTCTTCTGGTGTTGCTTGTCTTTAGGCGCCGGTCACCACTTACCATCGGGTGGCCCGGCTGCTCTTCTGGCTATAAAAGAAAATTAATATGTGCATATTAAAATGTTTAAAAAAGAAACTCGACTTTTTTGAACGAATTTGTTGAGTTCATTAGATTTAAATTAGCCCTCTCAAGGTCTTCCACACAATCAGTTGGCCTTATAAAATCTTTTTAAGCGCATTCAAAAAGTATTTTTATTAATGGAATGGTCCCCAGAGGCAAACATTACCATGGGAGTCCCCAAGGATCAATATTGGGACTACTATTTTTAATATACATCAACGGTCTTCCTTATTTCACTAGGGACTCGTGTAAACTGTATTGTTTGTTGATGACACCTCCTTACTTTTTAAAGTAGATAGGAGGAAACAATGTTTTGACAATATAAATACTGTTTCGCAAGTGTTAACACTGGTTCAAAAACCGTGCCTCGTGTTAAACGCTAAAAAACGAAATATATTAAATTCACTTCACCAAATGTTGGCCAAGTGATATGCTATGAGTTGATATTGTTATAAATAAGGAAGTACATGAACTTGTGAAGGTTAAAAAGAAAAACAAACATATTACTATAAATATAATAATATTTATTCATCTCACAAATCATACAAATTAAACAGATTGGCTCACCAACGCTCGCTACCTATTTACAAGTGTACTTAGCCGATATCTAAGCACTATAGACCAGTTATGTACACCACACTCGGAGTGCGGCAGCGGGACAGATACCGCTCCTCCGCCAACACGTCCAGGGGCATTCGTGTCACGACGTAAACGGATCCCTCGAGTTTTAACCAATGTAAACATTTTGCCCTAGACAACGGACCTACGGCATCTATCTTGCTGTATATCCATGCTCCGAATATTGTAATGAGCTTACACTACGCCCTAGGTTGGCCACTAAAACGCGGCGCTCGTTGAGATTATTCTCGCCGATTGAAGCGAATCCAAGTCGATTGAGCAATAGTATGCTATTTATATTCGAGATACAGTCTGAACACCCTGTATACATTTCATGCTTGGATTGACTTCAACAAACGTTTTCTATGAGAATGTTTAACAACAGATGCTAATTAAAAACATTCCATATTTACTCATCGAAAATCCCTGGAAAAATGCCTTCCAGAGATTTCAGTTCTATTAATAGTTTTTTTTCTTGCTATTTTTGCTGGTATTAGGGTTGCCAACTTTAGCACTGATATGGGTTTAAAAACTTTCTAAAGAGTTACACATAAGTAGTGTAGTAAAAATATCATTTACCTCAATGACTTTTGATAAGTGGCAGCCCTAATGTTTTCAAAAGCTGTAACTCTACACATACAATTATATAGACCTGAAAACATTCAAAAATTTGACACAATAATCTCAAAGGTAATATAATAACTCAACCATAAATAATCTGGACATCATATGTAGCTGTGTACACCATCAAAGTGCACATTTATTTACTAAACGATGTAAAATAAAAAATGAAAAGTAGAATGTGTGCTTTGGAACTTATTTTCAAATCAACGAAATAAACACTTTGTTTATACTATCAACTTGCAAAACAAAAAAAATAATAATTTTAAAGTTTACAATATCTTAATCATATAATTTTAATTTTGAACGAGGTCCATAGTAACGTATGCAAGTACTTCACGAACTTGACAATCACACACACCCCATCCCCAGAGTTAAATAGATGTACTCAAACAGCTATCAAACAAAACTACACTGAAACATAGGAGGCCCAGACTGGGAATTAAATTTGGGACCTTATGTTTTGATAGGCATGATAATTGCCGAGCTAGAGAATGTTCTGTATTTGACTCATATTCCAAAAACATAACGGCATGATTTTATACTGCATATATGTTCATTTGTTGAATAGGTCATGAATCTATGTAATAACATCGGACAATGCTCGCTTTAAGCAAACATGAAATATAATTCCTCATTCCCCCATGTGTAGTACAGCACACAATGTGGACATACGTACTTGCATACTGCACAATTCTAGACCTTATTTTGAATAACTGAAAACAAAAACGGTGATCAAATATATACATTTTTAGATGGGACATAAGTTAGATGGATCTTACAATGGTTCATTTTACATAAAGACTCACACAGTTACACGGACAATGTTAAGATACTTTCTAAATCACTCTTATATATCATATATTTATGAATGTACGTTAACTGCACTTATCTAAAACTATGAGATCGATTCAACAGTTTGTCCCTTACGAGTCACATAAAATTATAGAGACATTTAGAAATGATTTTCGGTTCGTGAAACGATCACAGACCAGCTACCGCGCTAAATGGCGTGATCTTGTATAACGTGCTACGATTTGACGAAAAAATATCATTCTCTTCGTTCAATGGATTGTGGAATTTAGGCCCATTGCTCATCTTTTTATGAAGTCACTAAAACACATCACAATCGACACTGGGTGGAAATCACACGCGCGCGCGTTTCTTGATGCGTCCAATGTATCTGTCCCCCCGGGGGCGGATTCCCTGAGGCTATGGATCGGGTGCGCGACGTCGTAGCCACGCATGGAACCGAGCGCTGCGGGCCGCGTGGAGTCTCGCGTGCGAGCTCCGGGCGCTCCGAAGACATCCGGCGCGGTACAGCTGCTGCGGGCGCGCAGCGACCAGTCTGATGGTCGCCGAGAGCGTGCATTCCGAGTGATCGTTGAGCCGGGGCGGCTTCCGTCGCCGGGCGACGGTCCGTTCGGTGCCGGAGCCGGGCGCGGTTGCGCTCGTGTCCGGTTCGCCGCCGTTCCGGCGCGCGTTCCGTCGCAGGAACACTGGCTTGTTGGCATGTGTTACTGTATCGGGACGAGAATATCGCTCGGCGTACAGCGACCACGCGGCGAGACGAGACACCGCCTCGCCCGGCACCGGCGTGCGGCTCGCTCGGTTGTTACTCTGTGGATGGAATCAACGAAACTTTTCATTACGTTGCATATGGAACGTCGGTATCCTGCAAGAAGATGAAGATCCAGTGTTCGAATTCTACAAATATCCTACAAATTAACATACAGTTTGATAAAGGAAAAAATAGTAAGGAAACCTGATATTTCCACTGCCACTCAGATTGGACAGGGCGGTGGATTGAACCCTTTATTTCTCACAATGTGAGGAGACTAGAGCCTAGCAATGGGATAATTATGGATTGTGATGATCAATGATATCATCATTAAGATTATATCGATAAGATATCGACTAACATCTGCGTAAGGTACAAGCGATGTTTTGTGGGGCTTAGTGTACGTTTTAATAAACAGATGAAATATAATTTTAATAACTGAATACTTTATTAACCTTTTGGGTTAGGTATGTATTAGGGTATGTTCAAGAAGCAATAGTATAATAATAATTGTAATAAAAAGGTACTACAGTAGAGACGAATACATCCATGACAAAGTACATGGAACTAATTATTTTCATAACTCGTTATTCCATTAAGATTAGAAACATTATCATACGATAACATACAAGAAACCAGTGTAATGCTTGTGCTAGTAATGGACGGTTACATAAGTCATGCTTGAACGGAAAAACCTAACAATTACACTATTCAATTACAAGAACCCTTGTGATATTAAAAAAGGTACTTTAAAAGTTCGAATAAGATGACGTCGTTCCACCACGTGGCTCCGTCGTACCTGGTTGTTGGTGGGCGAGTTCCGCGACCCGTCGTTGTTGTGGTGCGGCGAGGTGCGCCCCTCGCTGGCGCCCTCTAGCAGCTCGAACGTCACTTTACACTCGTCGCCGCCGTACTGCGAGTCACAACTTACTGTTACTACAGAGTCTTCAAGATAATAATCAAGTTAATTTAATTATAAAATGTTGCCATTATGATATTGTAAATTGGAGTAAAACACCGGCTGTGTATTACTTCTGATGTCTGAGCCGTATCACGCTTATCGAGTTATTAATTTTAACGGATATAGACATCAGAGTCAATTTTGTTAATTGCAACAATGGAAATTGAGCCTGGGCGATTCGTTTGTTTTATTTGCACGTGACCCTAATTGCAGACATACGGTAGTTAGCGATCCGCTGCAAAACAAGTGCTTCTTCTAGCGACTGCACTGCTTACGTGCGCTTCGAAGAAAGGGCAATCGCCGGACTACTAGACCGGAAGTTTTTATGCGACTTAAGGGCCCCGACGCGGCTTATCGACTTCTATCCAGCTGTAACGACCGGGAGCGTCGATTCAATTAGCCGTCCGAAACTCGAACGTATTTTGCCACTAACGTTCACCCATTCGAATCCCGATCGCGCCGCCCGCAGTTGTTTAAATCCTTCGCTCCATCGGGCTAGGGCTACGAGCTAAGAGCGATTCAATAGTTGTATTCTAGTGAAGATATCATCGTCGCCAGTGGCTGCCTGTGTGCGAGCGCGCTAACGTACCAGCTTGACGAGGAAGGCGGTGTGGTCGCGGCGCAGGTAGCGCGCGGCGCGTCGCACGTACCCCGGCGGGCCGCGCATGCCGCCGCGCGCCGCCAGCTCCGCCGCCCGCCACGACCACGGCTCCGAGACGCAGTGCTGCAGCTGTACCGACACACCGCGATAAGTCCAAAGGATGTTATGGGTGTTAAAGGCTTATAATGTAATATAATTTTATTTGAAGTTCTAAAATTTTTCAAAAGTCAAACTACGCTGTCGCTTCAACAAATCCCTATGGCGAGCAATCCCGGAAGAGGCAAGAAACTCTCAAGGAGTTTCTTACCCAACTCACAGTTACAGATAGCACTTGCTATTACTTATGGCTATAGCTCGATATATATATATCGAACTCATGTCCAAGCGAATTCCGAAGTCTTGTCTTTAAAATTATCTAGTTTGTAATAACATTCCTTCATTACAATGCGTTTGACATGAGTAATTTAAGGTAATGTGTTACAAATTCTTCAACAGTTAAATAGATGAAAAACGGAGCAATTGAATGCAGAAAATATCATGTTCAAAATAAAAAAATACACGCTGAAATATCAAACATGGATATCACACGCACTGCGAACAGTTATTCACACCAAACTCAAGTGTCGATCAAGAGACATCAATAGGAACGCAGCTTGCGTGTATCACCACAGACAGTCTGTTAAAGGACATCACATGTATATATGATCATAGTCTCTTTGTAATTAAACGGAAACTGCATATGGGTACAAAGCATATAGGGCGCTATATTATCATAATACTCTTTAGAGGTTCATTATTTTTTTTCTGACACGATGACAGTATTTTGTAGCAACTAATTACTATGGACTAGACATTCTCACCTGTCGTACGGCAATCGAGACAAGTTTGTCCAACGTGTAGGCGGGGTAGGCTTTAATGCCAAGCATCTCGCGAGCGGCGTCCTCGTACGCCGAGGGCTCCATGTTGCCGTCCAGTACGCCTTTCACCAGCTCGAGTAGTGCGCTGTAGTACTGGGCGGGCGAGGACGCGTCCGCTGGTAGGTCTGTGGGGAGAGATTTTATTATTACATTAATTAAAAAATACCTACAGAAGTGCACAGGTCTTATGTACTATAATATAATGGATGGGGCCAGGAACGGGCCCAACCAAGCTACTGTCAACTAACGACGATACACCAGTATCTACAATGTAACGTGTTCTCAAAAACACGAGAGCGCTCAAGGAATTTTATCACTGACAATCACTGATTCCGATGGCGTTCGAAGTTGATTGATCACTAAGGATATAAATATTGACCGAGGCCATTGGTTTACGAGCGAATAAAATTTATCAGAATTGTTAAACATTTTTGTGATAATAGGTTATAACGAGTAGATAGGTCACGTAACGATTAGAACAACACGTGCTACACCAACACGTTGCCGGTAACACCTGACCAATTCTCTATTACTGCTAATGGTGTAACATAAAAAACCTTACACAGTTCATCTTGAAAAGAAGATTGGCGAGTAAAGAAACCGAGAGTGTTAAGGTATCTATCCACTCACTGGTGGGGCGGAGTCGCAGGGCCTGCGCGACGGGCGGCGGACACGGCGGCTGACCGGACTCGAGTGCGGCGNNNNGCGCCGCCCGCCGCGCCGCGCCAAGCCGCGCGCACAGCGTGCCGTGCAGCCGCAGGAACAGATACCACGACGACGTGCACACGAAGCGCGCCTCCTTTGTTAACAATTCGTTTCAACATTACAACATATTTACCATCTCGCTTCTGGGGCCGGTTCTCAAAGGCAATAGTTCGCCACGCCAGCCGAATGCTGGTTGACAGGTTTCACATACTTGACAGAGCATGCAAGTTTTCCCACGATGTTTTCCTTCATTCAAGCCGGCGATAATTAATTTGTAATTTTTACGTTCGTTATTTGAAAACAAACGTGCGTGCAGGATGACACTCCCATGAGTAAATAAATCATCGATTGAAACTTTGACATTTTACTGTTTACTTATGTCCTATATAACAAGGGGGCTTTGTTTTTAAATACAGTAAAATATGTAAGTATTGTTGTGTATTATATTATTATAAGTAAATAAGTAAGTGGGCCATAAACCCCTCCTCCCCAAAATAATGCAACAAGTCAACAAATAAAGAAAATAACTCGCAGCTTAAATTATTTTTAATTAATTAATAATTTTGTTATTTAAATTATTAATTAAATTAAGTTTGCCCGATCGCGCTGACTTTCAGATAAATATTTTTACGACTTTCATAACTTCGTGTGACAGAGACATCAGTAGGAAGGCAGCATGCGTGTATCACCACAGACAATCTGAGAAAGCACATCGCATGTGTATCATCACGGTCTCCGTAACACCAAGTTGGGCTTCGAGGTGTGCAACGGCGCTGGTACTCACATTAGGCGGGTGGTCCCGTAGATCGTCTTCGATCTCCGGCGCCTCAGTTTTCAGCTCCGTCTTGACATTAGCCGCGTCCTCGTTACTGCTGCTGCGTTTGATGGGCGCGTTCCCGTTTCCGCTCTCCACTGGACGTACAATGTTACATAGTTAAATTATATAATACGTACAGGAACATATATTTTGTATTGCTTATTTGTTATTATTTGAACAATGTGTGTCAACAATCTTTTGTTTCCACATGCATTAACATGACAATTGAAACAAGTGAAACGCTAGGATTGTTAATATTTTGGTCCTTCGAGCGGGATCCAACCCAGGATATTAATTTGAATACATGTCTCCTTTATTAGTGACTAGCGACCCGTACCGACATCATTCGGGATCAATAATAAAGTACCTTTCAAATGGTAAAATATTTTTCAGTGCCGTAATTCAGGAGATTATCCGGTTGCTGCTGTATACGAAGATTGAATACTGTATACTGAATGATGAAATACTGTATACGAAGATTGTATACAGTGGAACGTTCTTGCCAAAGTATAGTACAATAAATTACATTTGAATATGTATTTATATAATACAAAGGTACATACATCAATACTATTTTTGGACAAAAAATAACCTCTAATCGATACGATATTTACTAGGCATAATATAGACAGGAAATTTCAGATCAGGATACAGATACGGATCCATGAATAATATTTTACTGGTTTTAGTTACAGGTACGAATATTAATTTATTTCGGATAATTTTGGTTACGGATATTACATGATTTAGGGCTTGGAAAAAATACATAATGTATTTACAAGGTGACATTAACTTTATTTCTGGGCATAATCTGTTATTACCATCATAGATAACAACAATAGCCTTAAAAGTTGGTTAAAATCCCTAAACTAAATATATCTAAATATGAGGTTGACAATCGGACGAGACACCGGTGCGGTGGGTACTCACATTTGGCGTCAGTGTTGTTGTTGTTCTTGGGCTTGTTCTCCTTGTCCACCTTGTTGTTCCGCCCGCCCTTGTCCGAGTTGTTGTCGGATTCCGACGACTGGAGCAATAACGTACAACATTTTTAATTATGTTCAACGTCGAAAATCAATCGATTACATACAAATCGTGGTCCTATTAACGGGACAACCTTTGGACATTGGACAGAGGCGAACACAATGACGCAAACCGGACAAAAATCAATTAGTCGAAAAGTGATATTTCTTAAAATCATTTTAAAACAATTTCGCATGTATCTGATTTTCTAGTTTTACAATACATATTGGTGGTAGGTATGATGATTTAAGTTTTAACCTAAAAAGCTAAGCTACAGACGAAGCTAAAGCGACGATTAATTTTTCAATTACAAAGAGACATCAGTAGGAAGGCAGCATGCGTGTATCACCACAGACAATCTGAGAAAGTACATCGCATGTGTATCATCATTGTCCATTCAAATTTAAAATTAATTGTGAAGACCTATATTGAATGCCTAAATTAACATGAGACTAAAGCCTAAACTTTTAACATAGTGCATTGACTCTCTCCTAAAGGTAAATCTTCGAAATATACCTGGTTTTATCTGACCAGGTTGTGAAACCAAACAGTTGAGGCAGCCTTTGTAATTACCAGAACAATAATCACCTCATGTTTCTCCTGTTTCACAGTAGCTGCCTTCTCGTCCAGGCCGGTGTCGGCTGAAGGGCTCCCGGGACTGTTCGGTTCGTCCTTGTCTTCTGCCAAACAAACATTACACTCTATACAACAGTATCAACATTAGCTGTGACAATTGGAGTACTTGCGTGGTGTTATTATTATCGTTTGAAAACTGTGAACAGTGAACTTTGGCTTTAAACACGACACATACAGCGCCACACCCTCCCCCAGCCTCTGCGCGGCCTGGAAATTGCTTATTGTATGGCTGTGCATAGATCAAGGTGGCCATAAAATTGTATATAATGTAGAAACATCATGTTTATAAGTGAATTTTTTAAATTTTATTAGCCTACAAACAAGCAGACGAGCCACCTGATGGTAAGTAGACATTAGTAACACTAAATGACTGATGCGTTGTCGGCCAGGAAATGAGAAGGTAAGAAAGAAAGTACTGGCTCTCAAGCCCAACAACATGTAAACATCAATGAATTGAATATAATCTAACTGATCGCATTCTGTGCATGATAGATATATGAGAAAAACAATTATTAGGGGCCTCCATTAACGCAATAGAACCCAAAACAATAGTTGTTACAATTTTTGTCTGTTTGTCTATGAGTTTGAACGTGATAATCTCAAAAACGGCTCAACCGATTTCGTTACGGTTTTCACTAATATATTGCAGTAAGCATTACTAAATATTTCAAGTTCGCTTCTATTTCTAAATGGAAGGCGTAGTTTTTGTGAAGCGAAGCGAGGACAGTTTGCCTATACATATAATGGTAATAATACTTTTTTATATACCAGCAAGATGTCCATTCCAACCTATACTTCGTTCAAATTGGATATGGAAACTTTGTAAACAAAGTGTTGCCTAGCAACCACAAACAAACAGGTGCACGAAACTTTTTGTTCTATTATCAGTATCTATGACCACAGATTACTTTAATATTATAACGTCTGTGGCGGCCGGCAAGCCGCGTAACGTTCCGTTATTTTTTTATTGTTGTCGTTGAAGTTCAATTTTATTAGTTTTACTGCAGGTAAATAATTTAAATAAATACGAATTAGTCATGAATACAATCTAAATAGCCTTTATAAAATCTATAATAAATAAATCATGTTGGAAATTTTAATGTTATTAAGTTTATTATTATACATATTGCGTGGAACAAAACGTTCTTGTATCGGAATATAATACGACTAAGTTGCAAAGTAAATTAGAATAATTATTGCTGTAAGATATTAATAGTCATTTCTTTTTATAGGTATAGGCAGGCTTACCCCAAAACATAATATTTTGTGAAAATGTTAAAAATTGCTTTACGAAAATAAGGTTGCGGCTGCGTGAGTTTTTCAATGACGAAAGTGTTTTATGACATTAGTTTTACTTCATTTTCACGCGGTTTCAAGTTCTTATCGATCAATACTAAGTTAATTTAGGATTAACAAATAATATAATGAGTAGTTTAATTTCATTAAAGCATTTGGTTTACAAATACAGCTCAGTTGGTGAAAACCCTACAAAAGAATTTTAATGGTTTGTTTACAAAGTTTCCATATCCAATTTGAACGAAGTATAAATATACATACTAGATTTATTTATAACAATATGTACACCCATTTTCAACGAAAATCAATTTCACTATCAAGTATGGTTATCTTGACAGAGAAATCATTAAGCATTAAATTAGCTCGTGTGTTGTGGTCGAAACTAAGTATTATTAAAGAGACGTCAGCAGGAAGTCAGTTGCGTTGTATTAATTCAGACAAAAACGCACAGAAAGACCAATTTCTAAATTTTTATATCAAACGACTTCACAGTAGCGGTGACCAAGTGTGTTGTAATCTTAATCTACTTGAACAATATTAGAGTTTGTAAATGTTAAATAAATAAAACCACACAATTCTACGGCTCCGTGTATCGTGTCATTGATAGCATACTAAAACACATATTCAAACATCGAGACCTAGAACAGAAATTTAAACTAATCATTCAAATTTCTGCCTCATAGGAAATCGAACTTATGATCCTTCGAACGGATGTCAAGCATGGTAACCACTGTACTATATACTAGTGCTCAACTTATAAACGCTTATACACTCATACTTCCGCACTAGGTGACATTGCGCTGCGGGTGGCATGACGACACAAATGACACTATTATGGGACCTTTCCCCTGGAGATTTATACTGTTTGCCCTTCCATCTCCCTCTGTATCCACTTCCAACAGTCGCTAGTCGTATCCCTGTTTGTCTGTTCTGCCGCACTCTCCCTATTTGTAACGTTTGTATGTCTATATCTCTGTGTCTCACCTTCGTCGTCGGAGAGCGGTTGCCGCGGGTGCGCCAGCAGGTCGGGCAGGAAGTGCCGCAGCAGCTGCTTGATGCGCCGCTTCTCCGCCTTGCCGATGCCGGTTTGCCGGCGTGCGTGGTGGATCAGCAGTTCGGCCGCGTCCCGGACTATCTTAATCGCTGTGAGCAAACGGAACAAAGTTTACATTTGTGTGACAAAGTTGTAACTAAAGAATATCATCTATTTGAAAAAAAAAATAATTTTTTCCTAGGTCTCCGATAAATCCCTCAAAAACCCATTTAAGTAACTGGTCTGCCAGAATTTCCTCGATGATTAAGTTAGTCTAGGTATGTACTTACTGTTATGTTACCAATTTTTTGTATGTAAAAAATAATACTTTTATGACAAAAATTAGGACAGCCACATGCCACAAGGCATACATTTAAGACTTTGATAACATAATTAACATCAATACTTTATTTTGCACGGACGGAATTAACAGCATTTGCAGTCGCCATCGTCGCGGATAAGTAATTCGAGCAGAGTATAGTTTCCACCAAATTGCACGGCTTTAACAGTAATTACAAACGACGTGAGGCCTTCCATAGCTCCAGCTATAGAATTAGTTGCCGCGTGTAGTACCACCTTCAATCGGGTCACGTGACACGTGTTATTTGGTAACCGTATTCGTGAATGTCTCTGATATATAAATAGAACATTAAATCATTTTAGATCTCTTAATTGAAGTCAAAAGCATAAATCCACTTGTATTTGTAGCTTTTATTGTATTTTATTTAAGAGACATCAGTAGGAAGGCAGCATGCGTGTATCACCACAGATAGTCTGTAAAAGCACATCGCATGTATATCATCATAATCTCTTTATAGTAAATCAAAAACGGCATATGTATACAAAATATAAAGGCATTATATTATCATTATTCTCTTTAGAGGTTGATTACATCGCTGCCACTACACAAGTAAAAAACCTGAATCCCACCGCTGCCACCAATGCTACTCAGAGTTTATAAGGGCATATCTACCTTCCTGCCGACTCGTCATGCCGTAGTCGACGACGAGGTGCGGGCCGGGGCGACGCGCCGCATACGCGGCCTCCACCTCGTTGAACAAAGACTTCGAACGCATCGCCTTCAAGTCGTTCTGCTTAAAGTTAATCCCCTGATGGTCGAGGGATTTCAGATAGTACTTCTCGTTCTGCTCACGCCATTGTTTGTTGAATCCCTGGGGGAGAGCCAAAGGGTTAAGGTGAAGGTAGAAAGTAAATAAATGCAATAATAGAGCTGGCATACTATGAAACACAGAAGTCGCTAACATACTATGAAACACAGAAGTACTATGAAACAAAGAAAAAAGACGATTTAAAGGTTGACTAATGGCAAACCATCGAAACCTGTAAATGTTCCACAAGTCGGCTCAGCTTGGAAAGACTGAAGGCTGTAGTTCAACACATTAACTACTAATACCTAATGTTTGGTTACATAGACAATTCCCACGTATTACATGAAGTGTGACAATGACGTACCTTTTGCGCCTCCCGCCACTCCTCCTCCTTGGCCTTGAGCCGTCGCAGTACGACAGGTACTGCCACAGCGGGGTTCTTTTTCAGCCCGGCAATAATGTCCACCGACTGAGAAACCACGATTAACGTCATATAAAGATCACAGTGAATATTAGCCTAAATAGTTTTAGCAGTGAATTTAACGGAGCTTTATTGGTACCATCTTATTTCGTCAAGAGGATACCAGGTCACCTGATATTATGCGGTCATGGCCAACCATGGAAGTTCATAATACTAAAGAAAGAAGTATTGACAGTCAACGTCATTTATCACTTGACTCTCTTAATCTGCAACCAATATATACAAAAAAAAAAAACAAAATAACTTAACCAGTTTATCTAGTAAATAACAATAAAATTAGCTATTTTGGCATCAGTCTTTTTTGTTAATAAATAACCCCCATTAAAAGAAAATACGCTCCAACTGTCACACCTCATGATGACATGGATAAATGATACATCATCATCACACACAACTAAGACATAATAAAGGAAACCCCGAGACCTTTCGTTTAACAAGCAACGCTACTACCAACAGGGTTACAAGGTAGTATATTAAAGCCCTCATACTAACGTCTACACTCTCCCAACAGGATTCCTTATAGCCAAATCGGACATAGCGTATATCATTACGATATTACCCACACCCAATACCCGAAAACAATGAGCAATATAAGCTATCTGCGGTCACGTATCGAACCCAGAGCCGCATAACTCAACAGGCATTATCACTAAAAATTGGACTACGAGAATCTCATTGCATTCTTAGTTGTCGATTTTATAACAAGCAAGCTTACACAAAAAATACTGAAAATTTAAAATATATAAATACACTTTGTTATATAATCGAGCTCAAAGCAATGTTATAATATTATATATAAATAAACACTATTGAATACGGCGTTAGCAATAAAATAACCATTGGTTGTGTTTTATGTATGTAATACGCTAGTGAATTGAACTTCGTTGGATCACACACACGTGGGACGAAGTTGTAATTCTGCACACATTCTTTTTTCTCCTTTACTAATAAATTAGGAAGGGCAATTTAGACTTTAAAGTCTAAATTGAAAGTTCGAATTGTCTCATAACATGTATAACGTGCACCCGAACCGTGTGAGCGTCTTTTCACTGTGCGCCGCAGCTGATTGTTGCGTGCTAGTGTCTCTTGTGTGCGTGCGCGTCTTTGAATATTATATCCATGTTTGCGAGTCTGCATGTTGTTGTCACACTGCTGCATATCCGCCTGTTGGGTGGCTATTGTGTACTATCTAGTCGTATACACATACGTGTAGTCACACATACATACACATACATACATACACGTAGTCGTATACACATACGTGTGTGCCCATTCTGTAAGTGCCCTCTTGTGTGCATGCAAAGGAACATACCCTTTGGGTGCGTGTACGTTTATTGTGTCTGTACTACACACGTGTGCATCTCTGAGTGTCTCTACTGTCTACGTGTACATACGATACGCTAACTACGCCATGCCTAGAGCGCAACTCGCTCGTACCACCTTGTCACCGTAGATGCGGCGCAGCGCGCGCTGGTGGATGGTCGGCGAGTGGCCGCCGAGACAGTCGTCGAGCCGGTAGCGCGCCGCGTCGTCGGCGGTCATGCGCGCCAGCTTCTTCTGCACGCCCTCCAGCACGCGGATCGTCGCCGCGTTCGTCTCGATCACTACGTCCAGCTGTTCAACAAGTTATAAGCCGTTCGCCTTGTAGTAAGAAATCATTAAATAACGTTTTTTTCCATATTTGTTTTTGTTTATAACAATAGCGGTCGTCAATAACAAATAAAAAAAAAACAATTAACAAAATCGATCGATAAACAAGGTAGGAAAAGGGTCACATTTTTTATTCACATATATATGCATATAGGCGGGAAAATATACAAACGCCTGTTAATCCAAAGCCGCCGGCGCAGGTACGTTCCTTCGATTTCGGTGCGTTCAAACAATGCAGTCGTCAAGCAGTTTTAGATATAACACTTAACGTAAACAATGAACATGTACGAATACATTAAAGTGGAGTATTTATCTACACTGAAGAAGCTCACAGTGTCACTGATTTAAAGTGATAATAAAAGACACTTTTGATATTTTTGAATGCGACAGACACGCCCTTCGTAGTTAATCAAACACTTTGTCAACAAGCCAGCAAGTGCTAATTGGTGTTTACAGGAAAACGGTGGACATTTTAACAATTATTGTGACATCGATAAAAGGTAAATTGTATTACATAAAAGTTAAGTAATCTGTGTAACTGGAAAATAAGTTGATTTGGATCTTTTAAATACGTCTCCAATGGTACAACTTTTTATTACAAGAATTGAATAGGTTTAACGTGTAATACAGCTATGGCATGTTAGAAGGATCCAAGCCCTTAAAAAAACGAAATCTCTAACAGCAACTCTGTATGTTAAAAAAAAATTGTTAAAATTTCACTCGCAGCTGATTTTTATTTAGACGCAATCACCTTCTACTTATTAAACGTAGGTAAAGCACCTGTTTTACTATAAGACACGCGCCTGTGCGATGGTTTTTCTTTATACTTTATTGGTATTACTAAACTTGAATAAATGCTATGTTAATAGATGTCATATGTATATTAACAGACAGTAAAAAAAACCCAGAAAGTCAGTCGACAAGATAGGAGAAAATCTTTAAATTAAAATCCAGACACCAGGCGTATACAAACGCAAAACATTTTTCTAAATGTGATCTTATTTTATTAACACTTACCTCAAATCTCTCATCCTCGCATCGGTAGATGTACTCTTCGTACTGGGTCTTCCGTGACGTCACGAAGGTGGAGTCCTCGCTCCAGGTCGGGAACGATACCCAAGTGTCGTTCAACACCTGCAATAGATAATGAGTACGTACATATTCTCCGTCAGTGTCACCACCT